>JAHWFO010005730.1:2113450-2226287 GCA_023313115.1 Rhysida immarginata | reverse complement strand
CAACTTGATCAAGTTCTTGTATTCGCTGAGGAAGGCAGCTTGGCTGCCGAAATGCGCATACGTTGTATTAAACATCTGATGTGGAATAGTGGTTTCCTGTTGTTCTTGTTATACAGGGTGATTATAATTAAAGTTACGATTTCAAAAATCGATAATTTGAAAACTACTCATCAGAATGACCTGATATTTTAGCAGAACAATCGTGAGGCAATGAAATTTTGTTTGGCGAAGGAGAAAAAACATAATTCCAAAATCTGCCGATAGATGGCGCTGGCAGGGTTCACATCCATTGCATCAGTACAGATACCCTTCGATCTGTTGTGGAGCATGCCATTTTGCGCTTCCAATTAGTAGCGGAACGAGGCGGAGGGCATATCGAACAACTTCTGCCTTAATCATCAGTAAAATATTTGTTCCATGAAACTCTGTGATTAAGGCATTATCACTGTTGTCGCTGTAAACACGTATTCTTGTCTTTTCGCTAATAAATTTTTCGTAAACCCCTGAACTCTATTGTTTCCTTTTGGCTAACAACATTCCTGTGTTTCACGAATCCATTTTTGGTTTTTCCCCTGACATTACCCTGCCAGCGCCATCTATCGGCAGATTTTGGAACTATTTTTTTTCCTTCGCCAAACAAAATTCCATTGCCTCACGATTGTTCTGCTAAAATATCAGGTCATTCTGACGAGTAGTTTTCAAATTATCGATTTTTGAAATCGTAAACTTTAATTACACAGGTCAACACACATTTTGATGCCGGCGATTTTTCAAGTGTTCTTAGGTAATTTTAGGGTGCAGAATTCAAAAATAACTTTATATTTGTTCCATCAGGTCTAGTTTTCGAGATATTAACGTCGCAACGTTGCACAATACAGAAATAGCAGTCATCATTGTGGTTTCTGGGTTCCCTCCAAACCATCGGCATACCAAATTTCAGACTTCTCTTTTGTCCATTAGTCCATTGCCATAAGTGTTCCATAAAAATTTTACACACAACAAGTGGTGCCCACATTTGGTCTTGATCACCAAGCTTAACGCCAAAGAATCCAAGGTACGCTCTTTTTTGATAATTACCTTTATCAGAAACTCTCGTTCTCACACACTTTCTTAGCATTCGTAGCCTTGACTACCCAAGTGACCACATAAAAAATGGCGTCCCTTGGTCGTGTTGTAAGCATTTGTGATTTGAGCAAAATTCACTTTTTTTTACATTTTTCATAGGTTTTCACTACTTTAAAGATTTTTATTATTATCTTTATTAATTTAACATACATTATTAACCTGAAATTTGCAAAATATAATGATTTAAATGTTTACTGATAACCTTTCATAATTTTAATTTCATAGTCATTTCCAAATTACCTATAAAATTATTTTCTAATGATGTTTATTTCTTTCTCCTCACTCTGACAATTGGGAATACAACAATATTTAACCATAGCAATAAAAATTTTGAACAACAACAATTAAAACTTTCACTTAAGATACAGTCAACAAATGCCGTTAACACGTCCAGTGTCAGCCATTTGCATTTTGTAAAAAAATCAGTGACGTTTAGTGGCAACCAATCACAATACAGGGGATAAAGGTCAATTATGGCGCTGATAGTCATGACTTTTTTAAAGTAAAATTCGTGGCCATCTATCAGGAAAAACGCCACGAACTTTTTCCCAGACTTATTATATCAACGTCGCACCTCTGTACCATAACAAATAATAAAAGCGCATTAAGTTAGTGGTGCTGTATCTCAAAAACTATAGCTGATAGAGAGAAACTGTTTTCATATTTTGAATCAACACATCAAATATAATCAAAATCAGTTCTAACATTCCAGGCACCACGAAAAAAAATTTTTTTTGTTCCCCAGTGTTATAATCACCCTGTAGTTATTTTATAGATAAATTAAATTTAATATTTCATTTTTTAAATTTTATTCCAAGTTTCTTGTGCACCGTCCTTCTTTTCTTGTATCTATGTCATTTAATTCTTTTATTTGACACAAGAATTACGCTTTTGAATAAGAAGGTACGCTTTAAGGCCGCTCCCCATAGACAAAGCCTAAAGATTGGATTAACGAAAGGAATAAAAGATAGTCAAAAATATATTTATTAATGGATTTATTAATATTGCTAAATTAAAATAAATAAATAGCATGGAGATGATACCGATAGCCTGATGATTTCAGAGTGTCCTGATCACTGATGGGCGGCATTTCGAGCACACTTTGTAGTCTGACGAACGCTACGTCCACAATAACCAGGTGTAGTTTATGATATCGCAACGAATTAAAAATGTTTCAACGGAAATGCTTATTCATTATTTATCTTCCTTATTTCCTTAATCACGTGTTAATACAAAAATTTATTTATTTCATGTGTACTATTAAACTGTTTTTTTTTTTTCAAATTTTGCTAGCAGCTAGACTCACATTTTCGAGATATAGCATATTTCGGAAATTCAATTTTTGGCCGACATCTTGGGAACTATTGGTCCCACAGAAAACTGGATGTGATGTTCATAATCAGCGATAAATGATTTCTCCCAGCTTCCGCCTATTCAGTCAGCGACATATCTCCTTTATTCTTTCAAACGCAGGCTTAACCCCCAACTTTTGGTGAGGAAGAATCTCTTTGGGTGCAAGTGAATTATTACTCCCAGTCCCCGAACCCTGCAGACACCAACGAGCTTGGCTGAGTCTTTGCGACTCCCGCACCCTAAAGACGGGGCATACGCACGATGACCCCAGTCAGATGGCCGAGAGAGATGGAACATGGCCTTCCAGTCCTCGAGTCCATCTGGATACGGGTTAGATATTTGTTCTGTTCCAGGATTGTATTAAAATATTAGTCATGTGAAAGGGCGCAAATGATCTGGCAACGTGCCCAAAGACCTAACTAACCAACGAGCCGAAAAAAGTGTATAAAAAACCTTTTAATCCACAAAGCACAAAGTATGAAATGTCGAAGCATCCGACACTCACTCAACCACCCGCCTATTTGCCGTTAGTACCAGAGAATCAGGAAGCTGGCTACATGCATTGCACCCCCCTCCCTTCCCTAGATACCTTTTCGACGACAATTCCATTAGCAGTGCCGTCGGCTTCCGTTTAGGTGCCCGCTTATGTTTCCTCTACCCTTGCTACTGTGGGGTTATTGTCGACAAGCTGGCTCTCAGCTGCGATAGTTTGGCGATAGAGATCGCCACGCCGTGAAGCTACAGCTGCTTAAACGACACGTTACATAAAACCCCTATTTCCGCAGGCATTCTTCATCAAGGCAGCCCGGCAATCTGTTCCGCAGCAAACGCCCCGACGGAGTTACCGTATCCGCCTAGAAATTGCGCCAGATGCTCCTAAGGGACATAACGTGTGTGGATGGATGCTCAAGAGAGGCCCGTGTTGCAGAGAACCTTGCCGAAAGTAGAAAAATATCCAAATATAACGACCTCATCAACAACTTCTTATTTGTCCCCATCTGCTTCGAGACTTTCAGCTTTATTTTTTTTTAATGCTTCTCCAAATTTTCCACCGCTACCCAGGACAGTCGATCCATGGAATTTCTTCGCGAGAGAATCGTTCTAGACATCAATAGAAGCAGTGCGGCGTGTATCTTCTCATTCTCGCTCCGAGCTATCCACTTCAGTGAAGTCTTCTTCATATAAGAGATCACGAAATGACCATAATCTCGATCAACTTTGAAATCTCCTGAATGGTCCTCAGTCACATCATTGTCTGAACTAATCTCTTCATAGAGGAAAAAGACAAAAACAATAAAAATTGCCTTTACATTGAGTGCAATTCTGTTTGAAGTACAAGATAGAATCAAAGAGATAGTGTCATGGTGGCATGTTTTCCACTATTATATTGTATTCTATTTTTTATGTAATAATATGAACTTGCTTTCCAATAACCCAATTCTTATTCTTAGTATATAAAATTACTCTCCAACCCATTACAAGCAGCTATTATACAGGGTGGATACAAAAATGAGCCCCACTTTTATTTTCGTAACAGAAGCAGATATCGGATTTTGGAAAATTTTTTATGTTTTATTCGGAATTCCATGCTGAATAAGTCTTCAATTGGAATTTTTCGTGTATCTGTTACAGTTTTTAAGATAGGAATTGAATGTGTCCTAATTTGCATATTTGGGATGATGAAAAGTGTACCATGGGATAGGTCACCCATTTCCTATTCATTGAATTCATCAAAATTGACATATCTCCTTCGGTTACGAAAATAAAAAAGGGGGGGACGCATTTTTATATCCACCCTGTATAAAAAATCTATTAAAATTAAAAAAAAACAATTACCATTAATATAAAACATGTTTAACTGTCAACCCACTCAACTACTGGCATTATCACTTATAAAGCAATTCTCCCCAAATAATTTATTCAGGGCATTAAAACAACTCTTCAATGTTTCATATTCATGGTCAGTGAGAGTGAATATATCAAAAAAGGAAGATGCCATTAAACTTAATGATAAAGAATATCAAATTTTACTGACTCTATTTTTTATGTTAAATAATAGCCTAATAGCTTTCAAAACATTGGAACCAACCTCTTTTTTAGATTCATTGCTTTTATGTTTAGTTTTACTTATAGGGTGTCCCACAAAGGACTCCCTGATTTTAAGAGTAAATATCTCTGAATCGGAGACGTGGCGCTGCACGCTGTAGTCGAAGTACGGAGTCCGAGAAACAGGCTATAAACTACCCTTTGCAAGCAGTCATTGTAACCATATCACAAACGATTCAAAATGTGTACCTTTTGAGCACAGATGGCGCAAACGATAAATGAAATTTTCAGTACGCTTCGTACAGTACCGCCTGTAAGGAACATCTGTGGCTAAATTTCAAACGTCCGTATCAGATTTTTACGCCTATATAAATAAACATACCAATTGTTTCATTTTTAAAGATCGAACATATCGATCTCCGTTTCCGAGATATTTACTCTTAAAGTCAGGGAGCCCTTTGTAGGACACCCTGTATTTTTTATAAACTAGCTAATAAATTATTAAACTTTTTACCAGGAAACTGCGGGGGGGGGGGGGGAACAACTGAAGTTGCCGCTTTTCTACAAGAAAATAATTTTTACTCTGATGCATACTCATTTCAAAGCATAGTTGTCTTCTTCAAAGTTAACTAAATTTCTCCATGCTGAAAAAGACAGCTTTGCTGTTGAAATGGTTAAATGGTGACACTGGTTTGCACAGATTTGTTTTAATACACTGATATGCACAGATACGTACAAAGGAAGTTTACCAGAGGCGACGAGTATGATACTCGTGGTCCTTGGTTCGAATTTTCCTTTCGTTTTTTTTTTTTAATAATATCCTTACCTTATGTTTTGGAGTATCAACTCCCGTTTAAATTTATTAACTTCGTATAAAATTGAAACGGCATGTGCTACAATTCCACTGGACACTGGCCACTGGCCTATGTTATCTAAATAGGAGTTTGCTAATAAGTATCTGAAATTTAATGGCAACCATTATGAACATCTATCGAATAAACTTGTAGGCCTATTCATCTCGTTTTATCTAAATAAGTTAACTATTACAATGTTAATGTACGTTTTTCTCTTGATGAAATGTGATACGTTTTTAGCGGACCCTCTCAATATTTTCGACACCGCATGATCTGGGCACTAGGGTTTTATCCAAATTTGATAACGCAGATTAGCATTGAATATTGATTAAATTATGTACATACTATTCTCGTATAATATTCACAGTACGAATAAATCCTCACAGGAATTCCGTGGAATAAGAGCATTTTCATTCTATTGGCAACGATAGTGAACTTTCTTTTTAGTAGACTATTTGAACTGTATTAATACTATTAAATTATAGTCTTGTTAGTGCCCATTTATTGAGTCAAGTTGAAAAAAGATAACACCGTTAAAAATTAATTGTAATCATGATTAAATCAATCGTTTATGAAAATTTAACATCACTATTTCTAAATATTAACTAAATGATAAAAATTTTTTATGAATTGTTTATATGTACATATATCGTTACAGAAATGAATTATAAACTTGATTTGTATTCATTCTACTTAAGTCACTTTCAATAAAAACTCAATAAGATAACATATTGAACGCATCCAACTCTATTTTCGGTGATTTTTTTTATTGATCAAACCAAAAATAAATTTCCTGACAAGTATTCTCTCTTTGAAAGAAGCTCTCCATTGAACTCTATTTACAGCATCGGAAGGATGATGGATGCAGTGATAAGAAAAATGAAGTCTGCAAAGCTTTTATTATCTAACTGAAACCTACAACACTATCTCGATTGAAATTGAAGTTGACAAGTTAAGATAAGTATGCAGGAGCCAATAGAAACCTTCTAATAGAAATTCGCCTGTTCAGGTTTTATCACCAGGAATTTTCACTGTCAGCATACATCTTCGCTTAAAGGTTGTTATGAGATTTTTAAATATTGTTATGGAATAAAATCTTTATGACATAAACTGTTGTTCCTTTAAGAATTTCACTATTTATGTCTCTTATTATAATATTGTTTATTCAATAAGATTACATGTCCCAAATGAAAATGCAAACTAGAAGAATTAGTTTTTTGTTGTAAAATTTAAATATATTTGCAAACAGACCAACAAGAGCGTCTTAAAAAACTATAAAGATTCGAGGAAGACAATGGAATTTCCGTATCCATAATGAGAAGAGAAGCAACATTTCTGTCTCTGATAACTCCCTAATTTACTTTGAATTCAATTTGTTTTTCTTCGTGTCTCTGGAGGGAAGCTTCTTCATATGCTGTATTTTCTGCCCGCTTTTCTCCAACTCCGACTTTTTAAATGATTCAAAAGGGTATTAGTTTTTCGTTAATGGTTTCTCGCCGCGTATTTCCCTCCCTCTTTCATTTCCCATTCCAATGAGTCTGGGTTAAGGAAGAGAGAATATGAAGAAGGAAAGAAGACGTTTTGCTCATGAAGAGAAAAAAAAGAGAGCAGTGGAAGAGAGGAGGCCAAGAAGACTGGAGAACCAACCAACGAGTGGATTGAGAGGCGTATGTTAAGCCGCGAACAGCTGCTCGACTAAAACAGTTGCAATACATTTCCTCTGACAGGGGGAAGGATCGTATTCGGACCAAAGCAATCTCTTGGGTCCATCCCGCACACTTTTCCTTCCCATCCACCCTTCTTCATGTCTCTACATAGTTTCTACTCTCTCTCTCTCTCTCTCTCTCTCTCTCTCTCTCTCTCTCTCTCTCATTTTCTTTCACTCCAACTTCCTAGTCCAAGTACGACGTTCCTTTACCTTTGTCTGTCTGTCTCTGTCTCTCTCTCTCTCTCTCTCTCTCTCTCTCTCTCTCTCTCTCCCATCCTCCATTCTAGATTTTTTCTTCTCCTCTTTTTCGTTTTTTTCGAACATTTTCTAACTTTTTTCCTCCTTCTCATGAAAGTCTCTTGAAAGAAAAATGTAAAGAAAAACCCACCAAGATTGAAAATTGCGACCGAATTTCCTGCACTATTGCGAAGAGCTCTTATGAATTATTTTCCAACCGAGTTTTACGCTTTGATAACACGAGAAAAAGTAGCTCGCTTTGAGTACTTCAGAAAAGATATAAAATGGGATTTAATTGCTTAATTTTAAACTTCTGTCGAGTTTTTGCCATTAATTTTCTTTGTAATAAACTGATTTTAAAATTACCGTCATATCGATTTTTTACAGATTAAGTATTTCTCAGATGTCTTTTGAGTTGGAAGCATCTTATCAAATTTTCCCGATCGTTCCTGAATTTTGCCGAATCTTTGCTGGAATGTAATATTCATTTGGAAATAGCAATGTCAATTTTAGCAATCTCCTTGATGCCATTGAGTCAAATGTCCGTCAAGCCTCACAAGGACAAGAGGAAGTCATTAAGTTACAAATGGATATAGAAAAGAAACAAATAAGAATATTGACTTGAAAACTACTTTTATTTCTCCACATTATCTCCCTCTACAATGAGGCACTTGTCCCGTCGTTTCACAAGCCTTCAAAACCAGCAGCATAAAATTCTTTGACTGCTGTCTGAACCAGGCGGTGATTTTTGTACATCGCCGGGGAAGTAAAGCTCAGAGTCTTCTGGGAGCACTAGGGCATATTGCTTACAACATTCTAGGGAAGCTACCGCCTGATTCAGACAGCAGCCCTAAGAACAGAGATGCTGCTGGTTTTGAGGGACTTGTGAAACGATGGGGCAAGTGCCTCATTATGCAGGGAGATTATGCGAGTAAGTAAAATTAGTTTTCATGTCAATACTCTTATTCGTTTATTTCTATATCTATTTTTAACTTACTTGCTGACGTCCGCTCGTAGAAGTAAAATAGAAATCTGGAGGTTTCGGCTTCACGCTCCGTTTTTTTATGATTTTCAACAACCGTTCACTCTTGTCTTCTATCTCTAATTTTTTACCATAGATGGAACCGGTAGTAGTCCTATTTTCAGAAACCATTGGTACCGAATATATCCCTTAATTTATGTGTTAGCGTTGATTAACAGACAAGTTCCCTCGATGATAACAAAATGATGAATTTACGGAAATATTTTTCTGGCATTAAAAGAAAACAACGAAACAAACAAAAAACATATAAAACTAAGCTTACCTAAAAGAATTTTCGACTTAACTTGATGGAGATAGTTTAGTTCTAATAACAAAACCCTTTTTAATATTTTAGTAGAAAATTTAATTGGTCTTCTCCAATATTCTTGTTTGTTCGTCATGGGCTTTTCAAATAATTTAATTACTTATTATTAAGTAGCGGAAGCATGGGCTGCTTATTGTCCATCTGTCTGTATTCTTCAAATTTTCGACACCCTTGATATAGAAAGATGATATTTATTAGGTAGAGTCTTCTAATAAGACTAACATTGATGTGAAATTCGAGTCAAAGTTAAGAAAACCAATTTCATTATTACAAATAGAAAAGAGAAGGAAAAATTCCGTGACTTGGACTTTAACTAGGGACCATGCCTTTCGCTGGTACCGCTCTTACCAGAGTTTCTTCAGTTTGATCATTTTCTTCTATTTTAGTTGAATTTCATGAATTTGTTTGATGGTTTACGGGCAAGGAAGATTCCAGATTTGGAGTCAATAGCCTACTCTGCCAATTGAGCTGATTTATGGCTTCATGGAAGTCTATTGTACATATTGTAACATAGTTGCGGTTCATATCTGCAGCAGTTCAATTGGTAAAAGCAGTGCTAACGAAAGGCACGGTCCCTGGCTGAGTCCAGGCCGCGGAATTTTCCTTTCCCTTTTCTATTCGTAATTACCATATACTGCATTTGAAGAAGTTCTTCATTTGATGATTATCTTCTCTTTGAGACCAATTTCCTGGAACTCATTCTTCCGCTACTTTCCTATATGTTTGTTGCGCGGCTTATATAGAAAGTAGCTATTATTGAGAATAATAATTACTCCAGTTAATTATTTTTGATTATCAAAGATTCCCTTTAGCAATTAGGCAACTAATCAATAGGCTTTTACTTCGCTGGACTAATTAATAGGTGTTCCGTGTACTTGGGTAAAGTGACTTTAATATGTTTGTCATTCAGTTTGACGGTTTTCGAAGTATCCAAATTTAGTTATTATCTTACTATATGAGATAGCTATAGAGGACAACCACAAACATCCATGCCTACAACTGGATTCGAATCCGCGATTTAGTGCATTTAAACGAGTCCTATGCCGCAGCTCTCTCGACCAACAGAGAGCGAGTTCGAATCTTGTCATGCAATATTAGGGAGTGAGTTTACAAGATTATGACGCTGCATGACAAGGAGGAGGGAGGGGATAATATTTTATGGACAGTTCCCTATAGAGTGACAGTAACTATCACCATCTATGCATTTTCAGTTTTTTAAAAATATTTCAAGAATTCAATAACTGATTCCATCATCTTTAGGTTCTGTCCCCGTAATGTGGCGAACGTTTTCGATAGGAAATTGCATATAAGGATTCTCGCAGGAATATTAATCTTTTAATGATGTTAAGCAAATTTAATATAGGCCTAAACAAAATCTTACACTTTTTTGTGTAAAATTAATAAAAAGATGAACTATCGTTGAGTATGAATATTCTGTCATAACGGAGGAGGATTTTTTGTAAATTTGAAAATGACGTCATAGCAAAAAAAATGGCTTAAATCAAAATGCGTAGGAACTTTTAAACATCGCCTTATATGGTTTAATGCACTATACATATATATATATATATGATTAGAAACTCAAAAAGAAATATTTTATAAATTTTTGTCGGACTTTTGTTGTAATTCTTTAAGTTTATATAGTACAGCGTTATATGTGCATCAACGTTACAGCATCGGGACGGTAACCCCAAGGTCCCTAGTTCGAGTCCAGTTCGTGGAATTTCTTTACTATTTTTCACTATTTATTTATAAATAGATTTGCTTAATCGAATCATAAAGTTTGATCACGAACGAAGAAAGCTAATTCCTTTCATGACAGAAAAAAGTTTCGTCTGTTACGAGCTAAAGCAAATAAACAAAAAGAAGCCCAATTTATGTTAAACAAACCCAGTTGAAGTGAAACAAAAAAAAAGAAGTTCAATAGATGTGAAACAAAACCAAACTCCAACTTAAGAAGAAGTCAATCATTATCATCAACTATACATCGAAAGTTTATCGTAGCTTTTTGAGGATCATAAAGGAAGCAGAAAGAAAGAAAATGGGTTTATTGCTTTTGTTAAAATCGTTTTGAAAATTGGCGTTGAGGAGAATGTCCCTTTAATAAATGACAGGTGGCTCTAAGTTTACGTCCTTCTTTTCCTTCTCTCTCTCTCTATCTCTCTCTGTCTCTTTCTCTCTCTCATCCCTTCGATCCAGTTCACATGAAATTGCATGTGGTAATGGTAGCAAAGCTTGATTCTGGAACTTTCAACGATTAAAGGGAAATCTTCCCGGCCCATTATTTAAAAGTCGCCTAGTTTTGCCGACGCCTGCAGCTGTTACGCCGAACAATAAAACGGCTCTCTACCGGAAGAGGGTTTACCACGTGAATTAATGTCTCGAGCAGAATGATGCTGTCGCTTTAATTTTTACCCCTCCTTAGACGAACCCCACACCCTTTTCCCTTCTTTTTGCAAGGTCTTTCTTTCAAAACAGTGGTTGCTTTTGTCATGGAGAAGTATTTAACGTTTTGAAAATTTCAAGTTAGAGAAAGAGGGAGGATTAAAAAAATAAAAAATTCAAACGAAAAAATTACGGATTAAAAAGAAAAATTGTTGGAGCCTATAAAAATGTAGCAAAAAGAAAGGCGAAGGGTGAAGAACAAGGACGTTACGTGGGTACTTTTCTTTTTTTAAAGTGAGGAAATTCTTTTTAAAGATAAAAAATTTTCTCATAAAAGATTTTCTTTGCTGAGATGAAGAGAGAGCATTCCAATTTATTTTTTTTTCTTCTAGAAGGGGAAAATCTGTAATCTTTGGAAACCGACAATATGGTTCCACGTGTCTTACAGTAAATGATTTAAAGAACATGAGGTGGTTTGCAGGAATTGATTTTTTCTATAAATGCCTGCGGATGTACTGAAGCATAAAATGAGAAAATTTCTATTTCTATAATAAACTATAAGGAAATCTTAAAGTATTACTTTTTGGTTATATATCAAAATAATAGGTCTTGCAGTATTACAAATATTTCTAATCTTGTATGAAGTTCAATTGCAAGTCATAATTTTTCACTGATTATCTGCATTACGTAAGAAATATTCTCAATTTAGTGTAAAAAGTCAAGCAGAAATGAGAGGGAACTGAACTCCTCTTTAAAAGGCTGAGAATGACAAAAATGAAAGTCGTAGGCATAAATTTATAATTTTGCATTTCCCTTCTTGTGAATTGCCTAAAGGCGTCATACTTTCTGCCTTCACACCAAGACCTCTCGAGTCTCCAAATCCCGAAACGCATAACAATTCAATTCAAGGTACAACGGGAATATGATATCAGTTACAATATATTCATAAATTAGCTCAATTTAAAAAGAGAGAATGCTGTATACAATTTCTAAGTGAATTAAAATTTCATAGACTAAACTAAACTAGCAGGCTGATGTATAATTATTAACAAATATTTAATATAATGTTCTTGGCAAAACCGAAATGAGATTTATGTTTGTTTTATTCTTAGAAGAAATTGAAATTCTTTCAATTATAAAGGCATTTATTTCATTGCCAAAAAAATAAGTTTGTCATACATTAATGATGCGCCATCGTCTCAGAAAGAAAGTTCTCCAAATGAGATGAGTTGAAAGAGTTCGATGAATTATGCACCGAAGGTAAGCTTTTCAACTATTCGAAGATTCAGTTAAGGAAAATAAGACTTTGGCGCAATTAAAACGACATTAAACCATTCCTCTTTAAGAGCCAGATGTTGGAGGAGATGGAATGGTACAAAGCAGAATTCATTTGCACGACAAACAGCATATATTAGAAAGAAAGTGCTGATGTCGGGTTGTAAAAGAGTTAACAGAGAGAAAGTGAGAGAGAGAGAGAAAGACGGGCAAAGGATAGGAGAACCGAGTGAAGGGATAACAACCCATTAGCATCCATTTCTTCGTCGTCCTCTTCGTGTTTTCCCTAATGTTCAAGAGCCAAATGACAGGAACAAGTGGAATGACTTAGATTATATTATGAAGTCTGCACAAAAGAGTTGGAATCCTCCTCCTCCCTGAATTTTAAGCATGGCTGATAGATGAAAGATGATTATTCTAGCATGAACAATAAAAGATAGTCTATTTGTACTCGGTTAAATTGTAGATTATGGAATCATTTATATTCTGGTGAATTAAACCTTGTTAGATTTCGAAAATTGAATTATAATTTGGGGAAAATAAATAGAAAATCTCGTCTCTTCTAAACAGCAACACTGTAAACTTAAAACAATTTATAATACTCTTAATGCAATAGATCTCTTTTCCAAATTCATAAGAAAGTAATAAGTTAGAACTGGGGGAGGCCGTGGCCTGGTGGGTTTCACTGAACACAATTTCTGTGAAGTTAAGCTACATCAGGCACGGCTCGTCACGGCTCGTCAATTGGCTGACCATCCGTGAAAGCCAATCTTTACCCCCCCCCCCCGGCTACTGTGACCATCATACAGCAGTCGTGAATCCAGGTCCATCCAGGGACCCAACTCGTCGGCCTCTAGCCATACAGGCCCTGGATGGACGTATTGGAACCAATTAATTAATAATAATAATAATAATAATGTTCCAACATGAGAAAACGGGAGAAAAATTCCGCGACCTACATTTGAACTATGGACCACGAGTATCGAGCCCCTCGCCTCTATTACAATTTTTTCATGTAATATCGTCCAGATTTTCAGTGCTTTCTGCATGATGAGCGAACATAATGCCTAGATTACGGCTATGCGGAAAAAAGGAAATTGTTTTTCATTCTCTAATTTTAATTCAATAATGATTGTAATAAATTTAAAAATCGCAATCGTGATCATATCAAAAAATTTTCTTACTTAAAATCACTTCTATAAGTGCTTGAATTTTCATGCATACAAGAGTTTCTGAATGCTCTCTACAAACTTTCAGGATATGTCCCAGGGACGAAAACAAGCAGAAAATGTCAAATGTACATGGGGTCCTGCAGTAGACGAAATTAACATTAAAGCATATAGTAGTTGCTAACGGTGTGATTTATTTCTACGGTACAACAAGACAATACACTTGCTATAGCAAGGGTTCAAAATGGCCTCCGTTAGATTTCCCGCATGGATTAGCGAATCCGTTGGAAAATGCCAAGTGTATGACAGCTATCCAGGATTCGCTGATGAAGAGCTGCAACATTTGGTACTGAGGCAGAATAAACAAGAGTTTTCAAATACCATTTAGCTGACGAAGTCTAATGGATTCATGCTAGCTGAGCGTGCTGGCCACGATATTCAAAAAAAATCTTCAAACCTTTATAACTCTAGAAAGACTCCATTTTCATTTCACATTAACCGCTTTTTTGGTCCCTGGAACATATTTTGAAAGTTTGTGCAAACCATTCAGAAACACCCTCCATACACTGAATGGCCAGATTATCATGACTACCTGACGTTTGTAGGCAAATTACTATGATTTCGCGCTGAACTTGCTAGAGGGCCAAACCATTATAAATAGAGAAGCAAGTTGTTTACCACGATAGTAGAAGTGAGTTGTTTCTGAATTTAAGGGTAAACGATGCGATTTAACAGCCTTTGAACGTGGGATGATTGTTGGCGCCCGGAGCCATGGAGCGAGCATCAGCAAAGCAACTGCATTCGCTAAATGTTCAAGAGCAGCTGTTATTAAATTGTTTAAAAACTAGACTGTCAGGGTCTGAATGTGCGAGTTGTGGCCGTCAGCGACTAGTCAATGTTCGGGCAGAAAGGAGAATGGCGAGACTGGTACAAGACAACAGAAGGGCAACAATACATCAATTTACTGCAGATCTTAATCAGGATTCCTCTCAAATGATCTCTGAATGCCCTGTTCGCCCTATGGGATTTGGAAGTCGAAGACCTGTTCGAACATCTTTGCTGTCTGCAGTTAACAAGATAAAACGTCTCCAATTTGCACAAGAACACAAGGATTGGACAGTCACGCATTGGAAAAAAGTCATATGGTCCGAGCAGGGATGCGGATGGCAGAGTGAGAATTTGGCGGAAACAGCATAGATGAGTACAACCCTTCAAGCTGGTGGGGGCAGTATTATGGTTTGGGGCATGTTTTCCTGGCATGATTGGGGCCCTGTAATTCGTGTGGAACAACGTCTGACTAACACAACATACTTAAATATCGTTGCTGATCAAGTTCATCCTATCATGTTGATGGTGTATCCCAAGAGATGGCTTTTTTCAACAAGACAATGCGCCATGCCACGGTGCTGCTACCGTGCAGGAGTGGTTTCAAGAACATGAGGGAGACCTTACCTTGCTTAGATGGCCCCCACAATCACCAAGTTTCAATCCAATTTAGCAATTGTGGGACGAAGTTGAAAAAGCCATCAGCCATGGTGTCAGATTCCTCGCATCACCTTTCAATATCTCGTGGAGTCAATGCCAAGAAAATCGTCGCAGTATTAAAGGCAAAAGGTATTATTAAATGCCAACGAAGTACTGAAGTGATGATCAAAATAATCTGGCCGCTCAGTGTAGTATTTGGTTGTTGACAGATGAGAAGACTTAGTGCGCATGTCAAAAAGATTGTTCAACTTACGTGGCGGCTGCTATAGTTTCGGAGATAGGAACTCGGTATAGGACTTAAATCATATCTGGCAATGACTGCACCACCCTTCTTGCGGCTTACGGCTATTAAGAACCACCACTAGCTATGAAAAATACTTTCTTACTGAGTTGTAAAAATCTAAACTTATTTTAATAAGTATCAAGTAATGGAATTTTACTGGATTTAACAGAACTCAATCTTATAGATAGTGACAAAAAATGCTGTTCTCCTCTGTATATAGAGCTTGATACTATGTATTTGTGCAGCGAATTCTTTCAACTCATTTCTGAATTACTGAATTCTTTCAACTCATTTCTGAATTTTCAATGCTACAAGTCTTTAACTGATGCTGATGACGAGGATGCGCAAAGCTTTTCACGTCATAACATGCAATAATTCAAAAGATCTTTCCAACATTAACCATCGTGTTTTAAAGTTGGATACTGAGTGACAGCAACTGGAATGAGGATGTACAAAAACAATCGGACAGGGTCCTTGAATTATTTGTAATATCTTGCAAACGATTCATTTCGAGATGTTGACTAATAAGTTTTTGATCATCAGTTTTGATCATTCAGGAAAATAATTTTGGGAATATTAAGAAATCGACTCATCTATTATAAGGGCATGACGCTTATACCCTTATCAATTACAGCATATAATGGAATAAATCCTGTAGAATGGAGTTTATAACTTGGTAACAAGTCTAATCGAAACACCTACTCCTGTATTCATTAAACTCATAAATTACGTGAATTTTTGCTTTTATTACAACTTAGTTCTGACTCTTTTTTACAGCAGTGTAAGGGCAAGGGTAACATGCTACATGCTAATTAGCAAAAATAGAGTATATATGAAACCTCATAAATAATATTTTTATTAAATTAATTTAAGATATCTTAAAATACTTAAAAATAACTTTAAATATAATTAACAAATTGTCAATAATCGTCAGAAAAACTTGTACGTAAAACAATGGAATCGCCCAGATTGTATACAAGAAAGGCATGGCGCTAGCAATGAATGCGAAATCAATTGAAGTTGCCTTCAGACGAACTTCCGACGAGATAGGATTTTTGCAAAAAGGCCCTGAAGGCGCAATCGAACCAATAGCGAAGCGGTTCCTTAATAGTTTTTAAGCAACCGCAGATAAGAATTTCGGGAAGCGTGTTTGGAAGGAGGACATAAACCGAGTAAAATAATGTCTTTTGATGGGGGACGTGGCGAGTGCCAGCATTCACGTGCTTGAATTAAAACGATCGATCAGATCAATTAACTTTTGTTACATTCATTGACCAAGTGACCAAGCTCGTTGGCTCCACCACAAATTGTAACCGCTCTCTTGTTTGTTGTCACTTATCCGCACGCTCGCACGCACTCGCAACGCATGTACAAACCGATTTCGTTTTTGATTGTATGTGACAGGGCCTGGCAAAAGAGTTGGCTGCTCACAACCAATTGAATCAATTATGAAGACTCATTCCCGTTATAAACATAGTCTGACGCGGAGGATTAATTAAAAGTTAATATGCTCGTCCGGATCAAAGTCGATTGTGCGGCAGCGAAAGGGTTGTACGGGTTCTTCCGCAAGACTTGACCTCCGTGTTCTTCCAGAAATTCGAGCGTGAAATATTGTCGCCGGCTAATTAGCGATTAAGGATTTGAACGGGAAATTATTCATGGCTTGTCAACAGGTGGATTACCTAAACGACGAGGAGATTTATTGGAAAATCATGTAAGAAACGGAACCACATTCGCCGAGTTTGGTTTCTCAATCTGCGGTGATGCAAACGCACGGATATGGCCGCTTTTCTCCCTTAATGTATGGGAGACGACTTCTTCGCATCGCATTAATAACACAACAACAATCATGAACAGAAGGCGCGAAGCCATTGGCGTTGAAATGCAAGTAAATCATGATCAAATTCCATCAATAACAATTTTATTCTCATTTCGCTCTAAGAACCGGGAAAAAGACACGCAGGCAGCACGATTATTTTCTGCTTACTGTTTCAAGAAAAACTTTTTCTTTTAATATCGAATGAATTCACGTTCGACTCACCTCAGTTAATATTACAGTAGAAGATTTCACCTTTACGTCATG
This sequence comes from Rhysida immarginata, assembly GCA_023313115.1. Lineage (NCBI taxonomy): Eukaryota > Metazoa > Arthropoda > Chilopoda > Scolopendromorpha > Scolopendridae > Rhysida > Rhysida immarginata. The sequence continues at coordinate 2,208,938 of JAHWFO010005730.1, read as the reverse complement.
AATTAAGAAACTTTAATGAAATTTTAAATATTTTCCTGCATAGCTAAATCCATTACATAATTTCTGTAAGTACAAAATTAAAGAAAGAAAAATAACTCCGAAAACACTATTCCGCATAATAAATTTTAATGACTCAGATGTACATTTCGGAAACGAAGTTTCCATCATCAGTGAGTAAAGAACAACAAGAGAAGCCGAGTATTTATAATATATAAGAACCAATCGAAAAATTATACAAAAAATATTACAAAAACAAAACGCGAAAATCAAAAGAAAACAACCAATACAAACTACCTTCTTAGCTTAGCCCTATAAAAGCCAAACAACACCGGATAAAAGCCTAGTCCGGTTATAAGAGCAAAGTGGGAAACCCTTACAAGAAACAACACAAGGAAAGTAAATTATTTTGTAAAATATTTTGCTAAAGGGAGCCATTCTGCCACTGGCATGGGGCCATCATCACTATTCAGGGTTTTATTGGTTGATTTGTTTCTTACAATTTCAATCGATTCAAGGAAGTATAACATTTTAACATCTCTACATCTATGAATAACTTCAAACAAATCTGTAGAATAATTATGTTTTTCATTAATGATATGGTCCGCAAAAGATGATACCCCTAACCTAGCATTCTTTACATATGTTCCTTCATCCGTATTCCCACTCCTCTTTTCGAGCTTCCCAAATAAAACATGTCACACGTTTCACACTTAAACTTATATACCCCGGGGCAATCTTCCACTGGGATCTTATCTTTTATTATACTTAGTTTTCTTTTTAAAGTATTATTGCTCCTATAAACTACTTTACATCCAAACTTACTACAAATATTCTTGATCCCTTTGTTTAGTGCGTTGTTGTAGGGAAGGACTAACACATTTTTGTATTCTTCATTTCTTTTCCCTGTCAACGTTGTTATTTCATCGATCTTTATATGTCTGGCGATCTTATCTGCTAGTTCTATCCACTTTATTTGTATTATATCCATTAAATTCTGCGTATGATTTGATTAGGTCCAATTCTTTATTCCTTGCGGCATCATTCAGGGGTAACAATAACGCCCTTCTGATCTGCTGATGAAACGCTGCAAGTTTGTGCGAAACACAATGATTGGAATCTGCTCTGATGTATGCAGGGGTGAAGTTTTGTTTTCTATATACTTCAAAATTCAACTTGTTTCCAGACCTAATGATTAAGAGGTCTAAAAAAGGCAGCTTACTATCTTCTTCTTCTTCAAGCGTGAACTTGATATGCGGGCAAAGCGTATTTAAGGCAGCTAAAAACTCCATAATGCCCACCTTGGTTGTGTTAAATATACAAAAAATATCGTCGACATATCTATGCCACACCGATGGGAAGTAGTTAAACGAGGTGACAGCCAAATTTTCTAATTTTCTAAAATAAAGATTAGCCAAGAAGGGGCTAACGCTACTACCCATCGGCAATTTTAACATTTTGTAGAATTGTCCATTAAAACTAAATACATTATTAAACACAATGCAATTCATTACTAACATAATAGCTCTTACCAAACCTAATGGCACATCGTTTTCGTATAATACATCTTCTAAAAATGCTAAGGTTTCTTTCAAAGGTATGCTAGGAAACAAATTTTCAATGTCGAAGGACACTAGTCTATCATCCTTAGAGATATATGTGTTCTCAAGGGTGTTACATAATTCGATACTATTTTTGACACTGTAATCTACTCCTGGAAGGCATAACTTTGAAAAAAATGTCTCAAGAATAAATTTCCCTAAACTATGGGTCTCCATTTGTTTCCTATGGGTCTCCACTTGTTTTATAAAACAATGTACCGCGCTCTCCTCCCAGGCGTGTTTCTTGCGAAAAACAACATGATTTCTCTTCCACACACCCCTTGCTCGCCAGATTTGGCCCCTGCAGACTTTACCATCTTTCCGAAAATGTAGATACAGTTGAAATGTCGCCGTTTTGACACGAATGAGCAGCTCCCGTGCGAAGGCAGAAGGTACTTGATACGTTTCAGCAAAACGACTTCCAGGACCCATTCCTGAAGTAGCAGGAACGCTGGACTCATTGTATGGCTTCGCAAGGGGACTATTTTGAAGGGGACACTGTAAATTTATTTAAATAAAATACTTTCTCGTTAAATGAACCAGTCCCGGAACTTTTTGATCGCACTTAGTATCTACATTAAAGTTTCTTTCAATGAAATAAAAATATATCCCCTAAAAAAATTTTGTCCGTTTTTAAAAACGGAACTTAACACTCAACAAGACCACATAGATATGTCGACGAATGTTAGCAAAATTTGGACCAGCGCGACCATTAAAGGAGACGGTAGCAACAATTTCTTGATTGTTTAACAGAACTGGAATCGTCATAGATCCTGCAAGACATTGTTTATCTGCTCTTCTGAAGCATTTTGTGCGAGGTCATCTAAAAAATCAAATATAGTAGAATTCTATCAACTCAAAGGATCATTCTGCAGGAACTTAACATTATTCCAACGGAAATGTTCACGTGAACATGCCTCCCATCGCACGTCGATACGGGTGAGGGACAAGTCGAACATACCATAGAGAACAGATTACAGTGACAAGTTGTTTAAAATCTAATCTTTCTAAAATTGGATTATTCGTTACCTTTATTTGTTTTTGTGAACATGATTGAATGGGTTCACCAACATTTTCTTAAGATTCATATTAATGAGTTACTGATAATTAATGGTTTAAAAATATACAATTTTAACAGTGAATAGTGCTTGGCAAGAAGTGTTTCTTTAGTTTTATTAAGGTCAGCTCCTTTATTTGATATTTTATTTTGGTTACGCCTGAATTTTTTAAAGTAAATCAGCGAATTTAAGGATCTAACTTCAACATGTTTTTCCCCTGAAAATAGAACCGTAAAGAATAAAAAAACAGTGATAGACAGTCTTGAGATTAAATAAGAACATTATGGTAAATCCGGTGGTTAGTACAAAGGTTAGCTGGCTCTGTAACTCTTTTTCCATTTCCAAAGTAAAAAGATATGAATGCACATTAAAAGAGCATTAGATAAGGTCAGTGAAAAGCCCAGCTCTCATTACTTGTCAGTGGAAAGACGCCTTTCGAGTGATGAATGACAACATCCCACATTCAAAGAGAAAGGTAGGGAGAGAGGAAAAGAAGGGAAAGGAAATGGCTGTGCCACATTTTTTTTTTCTTTTCCCTGTCTCTTTTTCTGCAGTCTATTTTTTTCCCCTTCCTTCTTTTCTCCTTTTTCTCATTGTGTGACCCATATTCCGTGCAGTCTACCTTTAGCTCACATTGAATCAGGTTGATGATCCGGAGTGCATCAACTACACGAAACATCCCCGGCTCCATTATCATTGGCTGCAGGTGGTCCATTTTCCAGGTGCAATATTTACTTAAGCTCATTCACTGAATCTCAAATAGGTTTGAAATGGGTTAGGTTTCCGGCTTGACTATTATTAATGTAATGACGCTTATATCTTTAAATGTACACAGTTTTCCCTTTTGTTTTATTTAACATTGCCATATGCGTTAGTCATTATTTAATTAAAATTCGATTTATCTGCTTTATGCTGTAAACCGTAATCAATACGACTGTTTTATGAGAGATTAATATCTATAAAATATATCTCCCCATAAAAATGTTATTTAATGATAATGTTGTTTTTTTGTAGTAATGCATAAAGACACTTTCTTTATTATTCTTAATTAGAAGTTTGTTTGTAAAATTCATTTTAAAAGTACTTCAGGAAAAATATTTATTTTCTACCATGGACATTGTACTAATATATTTAAGAGTATTTTCCTGTAAATAATAATGATACACAGCAAAACGTTGTATTGTGGTTCTCTAGATAATGTCCCCCAATGGAGGCATTAGATGATGCAACTCTCTGTTTCATTTATACCGTAAATAATTTATCGCAAGACAAGAATTCTATCTCCATCAAAGAAAGATTCTTCCATAAAAGTTAATAAAGCAAGTCATTATATGACAAGATATTAATCCTCCCGAGGAGGGTATAGAAAAGTAGCGGTAGTCCTGAGTTTATCTATTATTAACCCCCATTTTTCTTTAATAAAATTTGATTTTTCCAACGTGTTATTTAGAAAATGTAAAAAAGTTATATCTTCTTTCCTTTCTCTTTATTTCCGATCAAATGAGATATATCGCGTGCCATATACTGCCATTTAAAAACGTTAATAATTATAAAGAACACGTGACTGCTACCCCCACAAATCCGACACTACTGGAACAATTGGCCCAAACTTTATAGTATTGCAGATCTTGCCCAAATGAATCTGCATACCGAATTTTACTCCTTTACGTACTTATATACCTTATAGATCAAATGGTCCCCTTTAACTCCCACCCGTATAACTCCAACCCCGGTGGACTCATCAAAACTAAAATAAATTTTGAAGTAGGATATTCCTATGGTATGCTATATTCCGAATTTCAGTCTTCTATGTCAATAAATATAAATAATATGAAGAGATAGGCGAACTAATAAGTAAGTCCATTCTTCCGCCACTTCATAATTGAAGTGCTCGGTGCAATTAGGACCTAACCCACATGAAGAAATTCTTACCAAATGTAACAGGAAATTAAGCCTCCCGAGGAAGGTATAGGAAAGTAGCGGAAGCCCTGAGTTCATCTATTTTTTTATTCCTTCATCTGCACTTTTTAACCCCCCATTTTTTTAATCAAAAATTGATTTTCTCGAACCTTATATTTAGAAAATATAAAAAACCCTATCTACTTTCCTTTCTCATCATGTTCGATCGAATGATATATGACACTCCTTATGTTGCCATAGTTCTAAAGAACAAGTGATTGCCACCTCCATAACTCCTACCCTATTGGGTCAATTTGGCCCAAACGTTACAGTAATGTTGATCTTGCTTAGAGGAACCTGCATACCGAATTTCATTCCTTTATATGCATAAATACGCGTAGACCTTTTGGTCCCCTTTAATTTCCGCCCCCGAAACTCCGATCCCAGTGGGTCAATCAAAACCAAACTAAATAGTGAAGGTGCACATGCCCATAGTAAGCTGCATTCCGAATTTCAACCTTCTATCTCAAAAAATGCGGAAATTATGAAGGGGACGGACTGATAGACAGACGGACATCGTGAAAACAAAAAGTAGTTCCATTCTTCCGCTACTTAATAATTACTGCTTGTGAAATCCATTTACAATATGTTTCAGTAACAATTGCATAAGTAAACTGCAATCACAGTAAAGCAAAACATCAACCATACAGATTTACAGATTTTTAAATAATATAACATCACTTTTCTCTAAAACTTCTTCCTGTGGGTTCGGTCCTTATTGCACCGAGCCCTTCAATTGGAATGAGTAGCTATTTATTAAATAGAAGTTACTAGAATTGGATATATCTCCTCTAGCTGCTTGATCGGCTCATATTGGACTGGGCTTGAACTCCACTAATGCTTGGAATCGTTGAACAGGACTTTTTTCTGGCCAGAATAGTTAAATTTGTCACCGACAGGCAAAGCTTCAGTTGTATCAGTAGTTCGCAGCGCAGATTGGATTACAGATATTCAATGTGACGATCGTTATTCACGACACTGCATAGCATCGAGGTGGTTTTCAGCTGAAATTCATGGCACATATTGGCGAATAGCTTTTTTCAATACATCAGCCGAACTCTGCACACCTGCGACTTCAACTAGCCCCATAAACTGAAGACTTTGGTGGCCACAGTTTGAGGTGCGGCTGCCTTTGACAGACAGTGCCTCCTGTCGGTGACAAATGTAACTATTCTGGCAATAAAATTTTTCGTTAGTGAAAAAAAATCCCATGTCTTTCTGTGCATTTCTAAGAAACCGCATCCTGCTACTGTCTATTTTTTTCGAATTATTGAATTTTTACTTTTTTGTTAATTTGGATACTGTACATGCAGCATTTTCGCGAATTAATAGTAAAAATGCAACTCTCTATATGTAGATCTCCAACTCGATGATAGTGGCCATGCTACACTAGACTAGTCATCACATACTGTACAAAGTATGCTATAGGCTAATGAAAGGTGATCCTAAACGGTAAAAGATGATTCCATAAGTGGAATATTTAGTGCATTATCTTTAAATGTGTCTCTCAATTATAGGGAATATCGAATTTGAGCAAAAGTCAAATATGAACCAAAATTATTACACTGCATTGCAATGAAATTGCCCCACCAACAAGGAGTTATCCGACCTTATCCATATTTAGTGGAGGAGGGGGGTTCGTCTATCTCCGACTAGTAAACGATTAGATGCATGCTCACGGGAGATGATCATTTAGGTTGATACAGGGTGTCCGGGTACCTGTATAGGCTCATCAGTTGACACCTGTGCATGCAGTAGGGAGGAAGCAGCTCCTCGTTGGAGGCAATGGAGAGAAGAAGGCACACATGCCAGAAGACCAGGCTCTGGGGCCCGGAGAAGCACGCCAGCTCGTACCGATAGGCGGATACCGCGAACAGCGCTAGCGGACAGAAACATCACCCTGCGGCAACTGCCAACACCAGCTAGACAGAAGGCCTGCGCACAGAAACGTCATACATTGTTACATTACACAAAAGCGGCTATTGTTAATAGTATTTCTACCAATAATACGCTCTAAATTTGGCCGTTTGATGATGATGTAACAATGTATGACATTTCTGTGCGCAGGCCTTCTGTCTAGGTGATGTTGCAACTGCGCGACAACATCACTGTTCGCGCGGTGCCAGGCGTCCATTGTCGTGTCTTCCTTTGACACCTGAGCACCGCGCGATACGACTGCAATTGTGTCATGAACGAGTGGCCTGCGAATGGAATGGCGCCCGGTAGTCTTCAGCGCTTTTGTTTGGACACCGATGACAGACGCGGACGTGTGTGGCGCAGACCATTGGAACGTGTAAGTGAACAATACATCCGGCATCGCCATCATAGACAAGTCACCATCCAAGAGGTGCGTCCAAGGCACCATCATAGATGGTGCGTCACAGAGATTCTGCAGCCCGTATTACTGCCCTTTCTGCACACCATACCTGGCGCAGTTTTACAGCAGGATAATGCCAAACCGCACACGGCAAACATGAGCATGGCATGTCTGCATGATGTCAACTGCCTGCCATGGCCCGCGAGGTCCCCAGACCTGTCGCCAATTGAGCGACGTCGTTTACGATCACCCCGCAATCTCCATGAACTGACACAGCAGTTTCACCAGGACTGGGCAGACCTACCCCAAGATGACATTCGCTAACTGTATGATCACCTACACCTGCGGCTGGAACAGTACATTGCCGCTAGAGGTGGTGCCACAACCTACTGATGCCACTTTCCGTTGGGACATCCTGTACACACGAGTGCACATCTTGGCTCCATAACGTAATAAAGGTGTGTTCAGATGTATCTCTTGCTGTATACCTACTTTTGGCTCATTCGGATAATTCCTTGTGGATGGGGCAATTTCATTGCAAAGCAGTGTAGTTTTGTGGATCGTATTTAGAGAACTTTTCTTTAACAATTTTTTACCTTGTTTGTTTTTATATTTATAAGAGGTCTTTCAATTTGGTTTAGCAAATAAACTCGCTACTATAAATTTTGAGGGATATTGTTATTGTTCATTTACCATAATAAGCTTATAAAATGCTCGATAGATAGTCAAAAGCAAATCTAACTCTTTCACTTTCTTGTGGATTAGAAGCTTTTTAGGTTTGTTTTTTTTTTCAATTCTAGACACTACCTTTCTTTCTTTGTAAGTTGTCGTGTTTTAAGTCACTTTTAATATATTAAAGCTTTATAAAAGCAAATTCTTGAAAATAAACGCAAAGCTAAATGTTTCACTATAAAGAACCTAAGCTGAAAATGCTGGTATTTTTAATGCGTTGCAATTCTATCGGCGTCGACCGGAGGTGTGTGTGGATGTTTTATTACTTTCATTCCGGTTGCCAAACGACCAGGGAAAAGGATTGATTTCATTAACACTTCGTAAATTTTTCTAGAGATTGTTATCTGTTAATGTTCCGGAAATTATTGAGAAAATTCAATTATAACGGATATTGTATAATATTCCATAGACCGTTAAGTGCTAAAATTCCGCCAATGGGATAAAATTTTTAACGACCTGAAAGATGTCAATATTGGCATAACAAATGGGCAATAAATCGATAGTTGGTCAGTTAAACTGGAAAATCAAAATGAGGTAACAAAGCAACTCCAATTTCAAAGCGGCGAATTTCCTTCGGATACTGGACACTTTATTAAGACTAGAAAAATTAGCAATTATAAGGATTAGGAAGCAAGACATTGCTTAATTTCGTTGGTTTTGTCTTAAGATGTTAAGGGCAGTTGATATCTTGTAAATAAAATTGCACGATTTTCTTTCCATAGATTTTTGATCTGAAGTTTTACTAATTTTTTTTTTATAACCAACCGACTTAATTAGTTGTTTTTTCTAACCAACTCGTAATTGGATATCTGGTATCCGAAATACGTATCCTGTATTTTAATTCTTCTTGTGGAATAGAGGTTCCCATTTTTGGTTGTTCCATTTCATAGTTTTTGCTTAATTTTTGTTAAGTTTACTTGCATAGCTCCGCTAGCTATGAACGTTTCGACAGCCAATAAATCTAGAATGTAGGGTTCTCACCGTCTTAAGAAAGGCTGGTTACCACGATTTGAAAGCGAGAAAATAGTTAATTTCATGATATGGTCTCAGCATTTCAGAGATAGAGGCGAAGTTTGGATTTTCAAAGATGAACTGTGATTATAAAAATTCCCGGCAGAAGATCAAACGTAAAAAACCATCGTAACCGTCAAAGGAGACTCAAGAACATAACCAATGCCAGCTGGTATGAATCGTTACATATCTTAAATGTGCAACACCGCCTTAAGTAATATCGGAATTCAATGATATTAGGAGCCGACGTCCAATTCTAATACTCTTGATGAATACACGACACAGAGCAATGAGCCTTGCCTGGGCTCAAACAGCTAACCATTTGACATCTAATGACTGGAAACTGATAGTCTGGCCTGAGGTGTCGCGTATCCGATTGTTTCAGGCTCATGGAGAGATTCGTGTGTGGAGAAAAACTCTAGAAGCCATCACAATAGGCTAATGATGAACTCAACTAGCATTCAATGAGACCACTGATATAAGTGTCTGTTGTGTGAACACTCTCTAAGTGTCTTTCTGGTGAGTAATACCCAATAATGTTTTCAACGGACAGAGAATCTCCAAGCTTTGTATGTATCTTGCAGGTATCTAGCATCGAGTTGATTGATCCTCTCTCGCAGCAGGCCCCATGGTTTTTGAAATAAACCGATAAGGAAAAAAAATCACATGTGATTAGGCCACGGATGCCATGGAAGAAGAGGAGAGTCGTCTGGAGCATCACACCCATGCTTTCCTTATGACTGCCTTCCAGTGGGAATTCTAATTGCAATTTCCATACGAATGCAATCTTGGAAGATTCTCTACCCGTTGATTATCAGCGTTTCCGCTCTATCTTTCAAGGTTACTGTACTATCGACTTCCAAAACTTGTGAGTCACTTGGATATTTTCAAATAATATTAGTATTGAATTCATAAATTGTAATGTTCACCAAATGAATTTATAAAAATGATAGCAAATTCTCCAAATAAAGAATTTATGAAAACCGTGCGAATAATAGCAAAACGCTGCTTATAGATCTGAGATGCCAAAACCTGTAGTGCTAAAAATGGATCACTGTTCCATTGCCATTAGCATCGAGATTGTTAATAGATTCATTACACAAATGCAAAATCTAGTTTTTGAGACTTGCCTTTTTATGAAGCTGCAGTCACTGTACAGGTTCGTGGTCCAGTCGTGTGACTTCCTCAAAGCAGTAAGGATCCAAGAGAAACATTACATAAAGCCTATCCATACTGTCACCTTTACTGAATAGAATGGATGTCCCAAATGCAGCAATTCTGCGTGTTCACTGTTCCGCACAAGTGGAAGTGAACCTCGTCACCATACAGGATATTATCAGTCAGAAATGTGAAAGCAAACTGTTGTTGTAGGCTAGCTTCGCCGGATTGCAAGTCGTGGAGAAGGTGGAGCTTATAGGGATAGGGACGCAATTATAATTTGCGCAAAGCTCTTCACACTATGCGTACGTTATCACTCTCTTGCTGTGCCAAGAGCACTGCACGTTTTCCGCGCATTCTCCGTCGATTGCTCAACAACTGCCATTGCAACAGCTTCTATCATTTGCGGTCTCCAAGATTTCTCCCTCTTCCTAGTCGAAAAGCAAAGCTGAACGTAAACCACAAGATATCAGTGGATCTCGCTGTAATGAATTCTGGCGCCAGTACCATCGTAACACTGCAGATAGCATTCTCGTTGTTCAGATAAAACAACTTCAGCAGTAAGACGCGGCCTGGCAACGTCAACTCATTATTCTTATCAAATCTTCTGTCGGAATCAAACATCTTCTTAAACCGTTATGCAAATGAAGCTCGCTGTTGTTGTTGGCAACGCTACATTTCGCCCTGGTGTTCGATGGGAAACGACATGTTGCCGTATAATTGCTTCAGTGTATTCAGTATGATTGTGGATTAATAATAGCTTCAGTGGAGGACCTCTGAGCCTCACTATGAAGCTTCATCTATAAATACAATAAATAAGAACATACTGATTAGGTAATCAAAAAGTATCTTGCTGCTCTACCTTACAACTCGTATCGGAGTTCTTGCGGAATAAAGATACCTAATAAGCACATGAAAGCCTGAAAGACTTATAAATTCAAAAGGTTGGAGCATATCAAAATAAGCATATGGAAATTAGAAGTTACTTTTGATGATACATTTTCCTATGTTCAACAGATCCTTCAACTTGTGTCAAAATTACGAAAACAAGTTTTCCTATATAAAATATTGTCTGAAATTTTGAAGTTTAAATAGTGTAAGCAGGTGCTTTGTAATTCACGCTATGGCGTTATAACATTCAGGATTACCATTTGAGGGAACATACAGAATTATTTACTTATACGAATAATACAATAGGAATATTAGGACACTCTTCCATCAGGACTTCAGGGCTTCAGTATTCGATTTTTGTAAAATACATAAAATTTTATATTTTGATTCACTGAATGTATGTATAAATTATTAAACTTCAGTATTAGACTTATAAGTTATCGGCTAAGTCTACCGATTTTAGAAATTAATTTTATATCCGATTCTTCTTTTCATCGTACCACGCACTTGTTAAAGTTAGAAATTGGTGAGCATATTTCATCTTTGATGAGGCAAATTTTCCCTTTTAATTCGGTGAACTATTGGAATAGTCTACCTTTCGAAATATACGTTGTAAACCTTATTGATCTTGTGACTCTTTGGGTAGAAGGGGTGTTCACATTTCGAAAAAGAAATTGATATAGGCAAAATAGATTATTATCTTGAGGAGTAAGATTTACAGTTAATAGCAATATAAAGCTATCATTTAATCAAAACAATAGAACAATTACTTCCTCTTGTCAAAATTATTTAATTAGCAGAGTAAATATCACTAATTGGACAAAGAAGAGGACAGACGTTTCTTCAAAATTAAATCTTTTAAATTTTGTATACTTATTATACAAATTCATATGACTAGGTGAATTTATATAATAGTTCAAATAACTTTGATTATTTGTAATCAGTAAAATGCTCAGAATAATAAATAAATGTTTGAGCTGCAATTCTTAATTTTCAAGTGTTCTCTCTTCTTGGGCTTTGGCTGTGGAGTGCAACTCTCCAATTATCCAAGTCGTGTCTGGAACTTTCGACGTCGCTGCATTGACGATGAATGGTGGAGGAGGCGACCCGTACAGCAATTGAGGTAGGTACATGAGGCGATCGTCACTTGGGAAAACGGCGACCTTACAGGTTTAATATGCAGGAGGGCTGAACTGCAATATTGTCAAAAATTACCAACATTAGCTATCTGCGTAACACACTAAATTTAAATGAAACAACGAATGAAGACAGAATGAATAAACATTGCTACTATACGACGTCACGCTGCCTACCAAGCACGGTAGAGCGAATGGGGCCCCATCGACGCTACCGGCCGAGTTAGAAGCGATGCAGGCGCGGCGTAGATCCTTAAGTTCCTCCGAGCATGAACGATAGGAAGTCGGCTGGAATGAAGGGCGATGTCCGTTCGAGACGTCCAGGTAAATTGCAGTTGGCCTACGCTCGATGCACGTTGATTCCTCAGGCACGACTTCGTCCACGATTACTTCATGGGAATATAAATTCCTAAACAATGAGAATAAGTTATCATTAATTAACTTGGCCACTATTCCTTTATTAACGTTCTCCTCATTTATTGAATAGTTCTCAAGGAATTCAAAATTTTACTGGCCTTAAATCGTCCAATGGAATTTCCCTCTCGAGCAAATTCGTCTCGTTTGCTCCGTCGTCTGTCGTGGCTCTCGCCGAACGATGAAGCAGCGCAATCCCTCTCGCTGAACGCTGAAGCATCGGAATCCTTCCTTGGGCGATGAAAGCTCCTCAGCGGCGTGTCCAGGTGAATGTCGGCGGCCGAGACAACCGAATCGCTTTGAACAAGCTCGTCCTCGCTGGGCTCTATTCCAATCATTAGCTTGGCCGAGTTTCCCTCTTGACGCGAGGCAGTGAACAAACATCAAATCAAAATCATTAGCAATTTTAAAGTCTTTTGTCTTACCATGGCCCGCTGAACGAAGAGATGTATTCTTCTGAGATTCAGGCAGCGAACATGAAGACCTTTTTACTCCATCAACACGATAACCAGTCTCCCTGAATTTCTCTTTCCTCGCCGTTTTATTCCTTCCTCCCTCTCGTCTAATTTGAATCGCTCCCTCGTCGGCGAATCCTGACGCTCTTTCGCTTTTCGGATGCGTCGATTCTTGACGACGGGGTCCTGGCGAGTCAAGCGGCGATAGAAATAATTTTCTTTATATTTTTTTGATGTCACCTCTTCCGTGATCGATTTAAAAGAGGTGACACCTCTATTATAGTTCATTAATACATTTTCTGTTTGACATCATCTTTTTCCAATAATTTCATAATTTATGCTATTTGGTAACACATAGCTTCCCAGCATAACACACGTGTGTTGCTCGTCAAAACTTCTGTGGGTTTTCTTTCTCGACTAAGTAGCTTCTCCTCAACATTCATGATATTACAAGTAGTGCACAACAGCAACAGATGGTTTCATTACTGTCTTGGTATGGTAATCTAAAGACGATCCTTTTTCGTTTCCTTAAGACACTAATCAAAATGATAATACAAACGCAGCATCAACAGATTTTTAATTAATTACAATATGCAATTATCGTATTCAATAAGCAATCCTACTTCAAGAATTCCAATAACTTCATGCATCACAACTCCGAACATTTTCGCATTCCAAAATAGCTCCTTCACCAACCATCATCAAGACGAAATTCTCTTCTGAGGATTAATGTGAGCTTGCAAAAACTACTGCAATGATTCACATGTTTTCAATAGGTAAAAAGTTTGATATTTATCCCTTATATATTGCTTCCAATCAGTCCCATTAAGTCTGCCTTCACCTCTCATCACTCTGCTAACCCCCTAAAGCCCAGTCTGAGTCTCCTTTGCTACAAAAAAAAACCCCTTCCTCATTCAGCAAAGTAACTGTTATACGAGCTTCACACGTGTGCGTCTGCCATTGTTAGATTAAACATTGTACATTCAAACAAGCTTTCTTTGAACAACCATAGAAAGAATACAGGGTGAATACAAAAGTCTGAACCCCCCTTTTATTTTTTGAACCGAAGCAGATATGTCAATTTTGATGAATCCAATGAATAGGAAGTTGTGGGTGGCCTATCCCATGGTGCACTTTTCATCATCCCAAATATGCAAATAGGACACATTCAAAATTTATCTCAAAAACCGTAAGGAATAGAGAAAAAAACCCAATTGCAAACTTGTTCAGCATAAAAAAACAAACAAAACAAAAAATAATCCTCCTTGAGATAAATTTTGAATGTGTCCTAATTTGCATATTTGAGATGATGAAAAGTGCACCATGGATAGGCCACCCACAACTTCCTATTCATTGGATTCATCAAAATTGATATATCTGCTTCGGTTCAAAAAATAAAAGGGGGGTTCAGACTTTTGTATTCACCCTGTATAATATTTCAAAAGAAATTCGCTACATTTACAACATTTCAATATTTAATTGCAAGCCAATTACTTGCAGTCATGCTAATCTATACCAGTGACAATCACGGTTGTCACTATGTTGTCCACAATCATGTAATCACTTTAGATTAAGTATAAAAAGCTGTTTAAACCACCAAGAAGATTTAAAAATTTTATGAGGTATCATCTCTGTTGGTTGTTTATTGATTTAATTTTCTGTTACTTTATCCGGTTTAGATGGAGATAAATAAATAGGGTGAATGTAGATTACTGACTACATTTCAAGGTAATTTTTACATGAAAAATTTTTGGTTATCTTTAAACGTATAACGATGCTAAGTAATTGCATGTAAATAATGTGTCCTTAAACCTCACAAATCTAATCCACAGACAATTCATTCGCTTGTTTTGCCCATACAATTCATTTATTTGCCTCTTGGTTCTTTCTTGACAATAATGAGTATGTTTGTCTCTATTAAGACGCGACTAACCATTTGTGTAATTACGATGATATTCCATCGCTCAGTTAAGTTTATTTGTTGTTATCTCTGGAAAATCCTGAAAAGTGTGACGCCAGAGATCGCAATCGGAGAGATGTGGTTATGATGGGCAAGCCGGAATCATGCTCGATGCTTCCCAGATTAATATATTAAAACTGAGGGTGCTTTACCGTGAACAATATCTCGTAATTTATTTTCTCGATGCAGCAAATAGTCAAAGAATTCAAAAAACGTCCGTTGAGTTTAATTAGCAGGTTATAATTGGAAAACTTGTGCTTCCATTTAGGGAGGCGCTACCATTAAAAATTGATCCATTTGCTTCGAAACGATTCAAAATAAAATGACCGAAGGGATTCAAAATGAGTGAAATTTATACATTATTAATATATTTATTTGCCAGCCCCCTTTATTAGCGCGGATAAAATATTCAATTTATATCGGTGATGTCCGACTGCTCATAGTTGAAGAACCAACGTAACGGTAACAATGTTTATATTAACTCTGAGCCTACGGTTAAAGCAAACTTTACCTCATCTTCAATTGAATAAAATGATTAATCAAAATGTAATAATATGGAAAGTGGGGAATGCAAAACTCCTGCAGAGCTCTGATGGCAGAGTCAGTAATCAACAACCAGGAGCAGCAGATGGGCCACGGCCGCCGCCTCCTCCTCCAACAGCTGCCTACCCCACCTTGCTTTGTTCGATGGGCAATCTCTATTGATTTATGCGACTTGTTCATTCATTTCATTAGCCCAAATGCCACTCAGTCATTGAAGGAGATAGTAAAGGTGTAAAAGCTCGTATTCATACGTAAATGGAGATAAATTGCATTGCTTCATAGTTGCTTCTTTTCTTTCTTTATCTTTTTTTCACTGTTTTTCTTCTCTGCCCCACTGCCAAAGCACATATTCTTCACCAGCATCTTCAATCCGTCCCATCTTTCCTTCTCTCAACTCTTTTCATCTTTTCTTCACTTCGTCTTGGAAAACCAATGTCGTTTAGTGCACCTGCAACTAGTTACACCTGACAAATTAAAACAGGCTGGCAGATTTATTTCCTATATGACTCCTGCGCTGGATGGTGAGAAGGAAAGAAGAAAGCCCATTATCATTAATTGTAAATGGAAAGTCATCGGAAAACGAAAAGTGTAATTAAGATAAATGCTAAGTATTAAGATTATTGAGTTTGCGATTGAATATCTTGGTTACGAGAATGAAAAGCAGCACATTTAAAGTGATTCTCATGCTTATTGCCAACTCATTATGGGTTTAAAGTGATTTTCAATTCTGTATCTTTGGTTTACTAGCGTTTTATTTTTAGAAAAGGATGATAAGTATATTTAAGCCAGACATACAGAAATGTGTTTCGACTCTTATTTAGTTAATTGGGGTCTTTCTCAATAATTTTAATCTTTAGTTTTCATCAAAGATTTTAAAAATCAGAAACCAAAAAATGTTGTAATGAGCAAAAAATCTGTCATTTTAAAAGATCATGTCCTATAAAAATATTCAAATAAGCATCTCTTTTTAAATTAAATATTCTCTCCATCATAGTTTACGATTTCTTGCTGTCATTCAAATTAGCTAGACAGTGCCTTAACTTCAATTTTAACAGCCGCAACCCTCTCTGTACATCAGCTACTGTATATTGGTGATAGTTTATCAGGACATGAGAAACTCTGTGTCTAGACATGTAAAGCGGTCATGTTGAAATATTAATACTATGATTTATTGACCCATTAATGTTTACAAACTTAGCATTTCAGTATGATATTTTAGGCAGTTCGGAGTTTTTATTCCCGTGGAAAAGTCTTGATGATATGCTCAATGTGGCCACCAAGAACGTTTTGAACTGCTCGCAGCCGGATGGTGAAGATGTTCATAACTCTATCCTGGATTTCTGCATCCACAAGGGTGCAGCAGTCAACGATGCTTTGTCGCAGCTGGTCTAGGGTTCTTGGTGCTGTAGTGAACACACTGTCTTTAAGGAACCCCCAGAGATAAAAATCACGTGGTATACGACAGCCCTTCTTCAATGGATAGGCGGCGAACAGATTTTTTGGTAGGGGAATCGACCAACCTTGTGCGAACATTTTCGACAACTTCGGCCGTTCGAACACGAGCTTCGCTCCTGCCTTTTTTCTTGCCTTTAACACATCCAGTGGCACGAAATTGCTTGACAAAATCCATGATTGCTTGCCTGCTTGGTGCGTCTCGACACTTATGCTCCTTCCGGAACTTTCTTTGCACGGTTACAGGTGATTTTTTCTCTCGACAACCTTGCATTTCTGCTCTGTTGATAAAGCGGGCGCCATTTTTCAACAATACGATTTTCATGCAGCGCCGTTGCAACAATACAAAGTCCAACTATTTAGAAATTCGATATGGTGCTCATATTCTTTCAAATGTTTATCCCTAATGCACGTCATTCGAGTGAAATGGTCAGAAATTGACTGAATCACCCTGTATGTTTAAACTAATCAACTTCACCCTAATTAGTATAGGTTTGTCAAAAAGTTTTTTAGAATTAAAAATTCCAATAGTATTCATAATCACAAATTTTAGAATAATTAGCGAAGTTCCATTATCTTAAAAGTTCTCTTGTCTGTAATTTAAAATCCGTTTGTTTCAAAGAATCTTTCGAGATACGAAGAAGAAGATGCTCCCTTAGAATTTTTACAATAGTTTTCTTTTTCTTAATTAAATCCATTGGCTAATGCGGTTTTAACTTACATTCCAACTCTGTGAACCAGAAAAAACGTGATTGGGTCCAAGATTGTTTCCTTATCGTCCACTATTGGAGTGTAGGAGGGAGGGAATAGAAGGGAAATGCTCTGATTTTATTCTTATTCTCGTTCTGATAACTTCTTTCCCCTTGGCACAATTAAGGTTAATGGGGTGCCTTGCATTGAGAAGAATGGCAAGAGCGCTACCTACACTCCGAAAAGAAGATTAAAGGCCTAATCCTGTCGCACTATCTTCTCAATATATTTCCTTCGTGAAGCTTGAAGTCTGCTTTTCTCTCTATTGACGGAGATCCGAATAGCTTAACGATAATTCCTTTCTCATTCAATTTGGTGTAAATCATTATGCTTTAATTATCCGAGGTTGCACAGTGGAGCCACTTGTTTCCGGCCTGATCCACACGTTTCTTTAACAGGTTCTCGAGAAAAGCGACCATTACGGGACTCAATAAAAGTCGGATGTTTCCATTGGTCGGCTACCCGTGCGGTCCAATCAATGGTCTCCTTACAAATTTTCGTGCTACGAAAACGGACCCTTGCTCGGTTGTTCGCCATCCACTTTGTGGTCGACTAAGTTCCGTACGAGGATGCAACCTGGCTTTCAGCTTAAAGTAATTGCTAACCGAGCGCATTTTACTGGAAAGATATCCGACATAATAGGTCATGATCTCTGACCGTATTTTGCGTGTCCAATTATCGTCAGAATTGAATTCATTTCATAGAGCATTCCCTCGAATTTCATCATTGCACTAAACATGAAACGGGCAATGGCATTCAAAAGATACTTTCGCAAAGAATGTTTAAATTCGAATATTTTCCGCAATTAAGCATATGTACTAGTGAGTTAAATAAATATTCAAATGTGTGCGTTTACGTCAACTTTTCTTAGAAGAACCCATGAAGGTTTGACATATACAGTACTTCAAGTTTAAAATGAGAAACTAAGAGGTTAATGAATTTATTTCCATTTCGCATTCGTAAACATGTAAATATTCAATGAATGCCTTTCTTTTAGTAAACAAGCATATGCGTTTTTAGTTTTGCGTAACGTTCCTTAAAAACTTAAAATTTACTTCATTTGCACTGGTAATGGTTTGGAGGTTATTTTTTGTCTCTTCAAAGTAACCTCTTTTTTTGTTTTCGTAACAAAACAACAGGAAAAAGGATAAAAGGTGAGTAAAAGCTACAGCGGTGGTTGAAACAACCTTGCTCCTTTCTTCTTTCTCAATTCTTTTTTCTTTTCCTCCTTTTTTTGTTTTTCCCCTTTACCCTGCATTATGAAGACGGCAGGCCCTTTGCCTTCCCTTTCTGAACTCGCATCTAACAAGATACGCATTAAAGAAAGCTCTTAGACCGCCATGCCTTGAAGTGGTTCGAGTCCTTATCACCAGCGGTGCCTTTAAGGAGGTAAATATCAGTCAGAAGGTGCAATTCAAGGTGCTCGACCCTGTTGGTCCATCGACCACTGCTACCCAAGATGCCTCCATCCTTGAACAGGAAATGAGCCAACATTTAAAGCCTTGCTCTTGTGGACAATTAATATTCAATACTTTCTGACGGAATTCACGTAGAGCGTACAAAGGCAAAACACTAGTTAAAGGTAAAAAGCGAGATATATAAAAATGGAGAAACTATTTAAAATCTGCATATAAATAAGCAAATTAAAATTCAAAACAATTTTAACAATAAGAAATTAATTCCCCCGAGGAGGGTACAGGAAAATAGCTGAAGCTTGAGTTAATCTATATTTACCCCTTTGATACGAACTTTTTAACCACCAATTTTTTTTTTTTTTTTTTTTTTATCAAAAATCGATTTTCTCGAGCGTAGTATTTAGAAAATGGAAAAGAACTTTACCTTCTTTCGTTTCATGAAAATGTTTCTTAATAGATAATAATAATAGATGTCTTAATAATAGACATTTAAATAAACAACAACAATTAAGAAACATCCTCATCACTTAAATTCCCTAATAAAACAAGAAATTAATCCTCCCGAGGATGATATAAGAAAGTAGTGAAGCCCTGAGATCATCTATTTTTACCCTTTTATCTGCGATTTTTAACCCCACCCCCACCCCAATTTTTTTAATCGAAAAATTGATTTTCTCGAACATAGCATTTAGAAAATGTAGAAGAGCTTCTTCTTTCCTTTCTCATCATTTCCGATCGAAGGGAAAATGTTGCCATAGTTCTAAAGACCAAGTGACTGCCACCCCCACAAGTCCGACCACAAGCCCAAACTTCATAGTTGTGTAGATCTTGCCTAGAGGAATGTGTATACCGAATTTCACTCCTTTACATACGCAGATATACCTTATGGTTTTACTCTACTGTACTTACTGCCCTTTGATCATTTTGTATAATTTGCATTTCTGAAATTATCCGATCGTAAATTGACATTGGTTTAACCGTCTAAATGATATACATGATATTAACATATCAACGGTTGTCTTTTTTTTTCCTAGATCGGAACTTTTAGATATTATTTTTTTAGAAATTTGCTTAACTTTTGTAAGGTAGAAAATATCAGCAGTAGCGAAACTTGAAAACACCGGCATAAAGGCGTCCAACATTCAATGAATATCAAGAAAAAGTACAGTACGATCGCGGTAATCCGAACTAACTGAGGCTGTATAAAAGTTAAAACCAAAGTTGCATATAAATAAAATGTATTTAATTTTATAAATCGTTATCGCGTGATACGCGGCCATTTCGTTCCTGACTGTCCAAGAAACCCTTACAATTGCCTCTTGCTCTCGCTACTATCTTGGACTAATAATTAAGTTACTGCTATCCTAAATTAAGTTACTATCCTACCCACAAACGACTTAACCATATTGCAAACAGTGCGTTCAAATCCTGCCCCTGGACTTTACTCGTCGCAAACTTATTGAAGGCGTTTAAACAAGTATTGTTTATGGACTTAATTAACTTTTTGGTAATCGGCGATTGCCCATCAATTTGTGCTAAGGAATTAACTATATAATTTGAATATAGATATAATCATTAAAGTTTAATGATTTTCTCATTCGTGTGCCGTTTCAATCCCCCTCTTCTCACACTTCTTCGGACTTAGTATACATTACAATATATTGAAGTTATTCCACTACGCACATGAGACTGAGATAACCGTTGATCAATATAATAAACTTGATAACCGTTTTGAACAATAATTTGAACTAAACAATCTTTCACAAGTAATTTTGATTTTTCTTCAAAAGGTTAGCTATGAATGATGATGGCAAACTACTGAAATGCGTTAGAGTTAACACATTTAGCATACCATAACATTATTTCTGGTTCATTTCTTTCCTTGTTACAAAAATTACAAACATTCTTGTAATAATGTAGTAATTTCCATGACTTTTACCTGTCTAAAAGATTGGCACCGCCTAATATCCTGATGTACAGTATATTTCCAGCATAGTGCCGACTTTGCAGCAAAATCAAAATGATATTTTCCTGGGTTTTTGAACTTTTTCTTGTTGGTTCAGCTCATTATGGAACTCTTTCTCTACTGTAAGTGAGAGACTATTGAAAGGGGAAGAGTTCGGATAACCGCAACCGTACAGTACAGAATGTGAGTTTTTGCATAAATAAAGCAATAAAATACTTCAGTGAACGTTAACCCATGATGTTTGTTTCTAAATAAACCGTTGATTTTCCATCTGGTATTGGGTCATTTCACGCCAGTTCAGGCAGGCATTGGCACTGACCTCTCGGATTTTAATGAAATTTGGTATACAATTGCCCTAGGGAGTTGGCAATGAATGCCAAATAATATTATTTTTTTCCTTTTTATGGAAGTTACGGACATTTTAAATTTTCGAAATTTGAGTGGGGGCCTTATCTATGAAGTACTGTAATTTCGGTTGTATTTTAATTAGAAAGATATGATTGGTGACATATGAAAGCTCTTTAACTTTAGATTCTATATAATTTTTTTAAAAAATTATATTACGCATGCGCAAATATATGAATTTAATAAAAGTATTTTATTTATGCAAATTTCTTAAAATGTGGGTATTTTTTTCGTTAGAAAATTATTAATATCTTACACATGCTTTCATAAAAACAATACAAAAAAATTCAAAACTTTTTT
Source organism: Rhysida immarginata (assembly GCA_023313115.1). Lineage (NCBI taxonomy): Eukaryota > Metazoa > Arthropoda > Chilopoda > Scolopendromorpha > Scolopendridae > Rhysida > Rhysida immarginata. The sequence continues at coordinate 2,187,418 of JAHWFO010005730.1, read as the reverse complement.
TTGCTCCGTTTTGAAGATATTAATTTTTAAAGCTCGAGACCCAAGTCACAATACATCCGTTTGTATGTTACAGTTCTTTAGATGGACAAGGCATTCTAAGAAATATAAATTTTGTGGTAATATCAGATTGTCTTAAACATTCTACAGGGTGAGTCAAAAGTCACAGTACATCCTGTTATTTCGAAAACCTTGCAGGAATTGGGAAATCTAAATATTCCAGGAGGGTATGGGTGAGGTGGTCTATCTTTTACGGTATGTACCGAACACGGCCGCCATCTTGAAATCGACCATCTTGAATCTAAGTCAATTTTTTTAAATGGAAAGGGGGTCGTTTGTTATATCAACTAACATCAGCATTTTCTGACAATTTCACTCCTGTAAACAGATTTGAAGAAACAGTTATGGTTCAAAAGTTACAACAAATTTTGTTTGGAATTACAGGCTCTATTGTTCTCCATAAAGGACCGTCATTTAATGTGTTCAACATGGTGTCCCTCTTGGTCAAGACACATTTGAAGGCGCTGAATTCAATCGTCATGCACTCGCAGAGGATTTCCGCAAAATGCTGGCACACGCTTCTTCAATGCGTTGCTGGAGATGGTGTCTGTTTCTGATTTTCTCTGCATATACGAGTTGCTTTAAATGACCCCACAGATAAAAGTCAAGTGGTGTGAGATCAGGTGATCTGGGTGGCTATTTCACAGCACCACGTCGGCCAATCTAATGACCAGGAAATGGAACATCTAACCACTGACGTACATCTGCACTGTAGTGCGGTGGAGCCCCATCCTGTTGAAAGTAAGAGGGAAAGCTGCCATCTTCTTTCAGAAGAGAGGGAAACACCACTTCTTGCAGCATTTGCAGGTAGCGTTGAGCATTCAGGTTCTGGTCAATGAAAATGGGTCCAATTACTCGGTTACCCCATATTCCACACCACACCATAACCTTTACGTTACGAACTATCTTGGAAGGTTCCATCCAGAGTGGATTGTAGCCACTCCTATACCTGTGATATAAAAGTTTGCCTCATCACAGCAAAAGAGGGATCTTGTTGATGTTGCTCTAAGGCCCACGTGCAAAACTGCATACGTTTGTCTGGGCCATCCTCTGTCTGGGCCATCCTCTGGTGCTGGAGTATCTGAATCTTGAATGGATGCCATTATTGAGCATGAAGGATTCGTACGATCGATGACTGGCTGAATCTACATTCTGCTGACAAACGTCGTGTGCTGCGTTGTGAGCTCTTGACGAAGGACACCAAAACCATTGTTGAGGTTGTCTCGTCAGTAGCACTTATTGGACGGCCACTCCGTGCCTTGTCAACCGCAGTCCCAGTTGCTCAGAATTTCTTAATTAAGCACCTGACAGTGTTGTGTGAAATTGGAGGTCTTTCTGGGTGCCGGTTGTTAAAATCTGCAGCTATGACACCGAAACTTCGTTCTCCAGACATCAAAATGACCTCGGTTCTCTCCTCCGTGGTCAAAGCCATCTTCAGTTACCTGCTACAAAATGAAACAAAATGTGTGGTAACTCTTGAATCATAACTGCTACTTCAAATCTGTTTACAGGAATGAAATTGCCAGAAAATGCTGATGTTATTTGATATATCACACGACCCCCTTTTCATTAAAAAAAATTGACTTAGATTCAAGATGGCCGGTTTCAAGATGGCGGCCATGTTCGGTACATACCGTAAGATAGTCCATCTCACCCATACCTTACTGGAATATTCAGATTTCAATTCCTGCAAGGTTTTCGAAAAAACAGGGTGTACTGCGACATTTGACTCGCCCTGTACAGCTGTTTTTTATTCCTTTCAATGTGAACTCAAGTTTTTAAAAGAAAATTCAATAAATGTAGAGAAGATACGAGGGTTGATCGAAAAGTAATGCCTCCATGGCTGTAACTTTTATATTTGTTAACAGATATCGACATTTGTCCTCTATGTAATGCACTATTCACTTTTCGACATTATCCCCATCCCTTTCCACGCACCACTCGGGTGAATCCTTAATTGGTATTTTATGTATGGTTTAACTTTAAAAAAATAAAATAGGTACTAAAACAAAAATTGCTTTTAGAAAATATTTTATTTTAGCATTACAATTAGTAGTAGTCCGGGGTTGTTGTCGACACCAGCATTGAATGGCAGCTTTGGACCGTCTTCTGCAGCACGATAATGCTCGCCCACAAACAATCGTCACACACATGAGGTGCTGCAGCGCCTACAGGTCAAAGATGAAAAACTGCAGTTCAAAGATCTTGCACTTTGCGGCTTTCACCACTTCCCAAAGAAGAAAAAGCACCTTAAGGGAGACTCAATCCCTAATGATGAGATAAAAGAGGAGTTGCACGTTGTGAAACACTATGCTCAATATGGCTGGTGAGATTTGCTGAACTTCAGTTGTGATTTCCTCTTTCAGCTCAGGCAAAGTGTGCGGATTGTTTGCATACACTTTACCTTTCAAGGCACCCCAACTGAAAAAATCGAGAGGTGTATGGTCCGGCGAGCGTGCAGGCCAGATGCCACGTGAGATGATTCGATCAGCAAAGACGTCCTGCAGAGAGTGCATTGATGTGTATGCTGTACTCGTTTCCATGCACTACTGCACACTAACTTTTGAATTATGTATAATGAAGCATGTATCAACTTCAGCTGCCTCTGCAATTCATCTCTTCCTTCAGGGTAACTCAGAAGTGACTGACTGAGGAAGTGTAAAGTAAATATACTTTTTTTATTACTAACAATTCGACATCATAATGCAAATTTATATTTGCTTACTAAATTATCTTCTTATTTAACAGGTACTCAATACTTTTCTGACTTCTGAAAAAAAATCTGAGGTCCTAAGAAACATTTTTCCTATTGATCTAATTATTATTGTAATGCTACTATTGAATTTTATTTTTTCGTGTAATTATAATTAATAATACTATTTATATAAATAACAAGAAATTAATCCTCCCGAGAAAGGTATAGGAAAGTAGCGGAAGCACTGTGGTCATCTGTTTTTACCCTTTTATCTGCACTTTTTAATTCGCCCCCCCCCCCCATTTTTTTAATCGAAAAATTGATTTTCTCGTACGCATTATTTAGAAAATGAAAAAGAGCTCTTATCTTCTTTCGTTTCTCATCATTTCCGATCGAATGATATATCACAAGCCATATGCTGTCACAGTTCTAAAGACCAACCACAACTCCCACCCTATTGGGACCATTTGGCCCACACTTTAAAATAATGTTGATCTTGCTTAGAGGAATCTGCATACCGAATTTCACTCCTTTATATGCATAAATACGCATAGATCTTTTCGTCCCCTCTAATTTCCGCCCCCGAAACTCCGACCCCAGTGGGCCAATCAAAACCAAACTAAATAGTGAAGGTGCCCATGCCCTTAGTAAGAAGCTACATTCCAAATTTCAACCTTCTACCTCAAAAAATGCGAAAATTATGAAGGGGACGGACAGACAGACGGACATTGTGAAAACAATAAGTAGCTTTATTCTTCTGCTACTTAATAAAACGTAAATAAATGAATGGTCCCAAGGTTGCACGCTTTCTTCTACCTGTACGAGTAGCCTAAGTCCCTACTACCTGACTCCCGCTGCTTCGAGCTCGAGCTTTAAAAATTAATATCTTCAAAACGGAGCAAAACACAGTTTTGAATTTTTTGTATTGTTTTATGAAAGTGTGGTAAGATATTATTAATTTTTTAACGAAAAAAAAAATACCCATCTTTTGAGAAATCTGCATAAATAAAATATTTTTATTAAATTCACATATTTGCGCATGCTTAATATAATTTTAAAAATTTCATTTAGAATCTACAGTTAAAGAGCTTTCATATGTCTTTCTAAGTAAAATACAACCGAAATTACAGTACTTCATAGATAAGGAGCCCACTCAAATTTCGAAAATTTTAAATGTCCGTAATTTCCATGAAAATGAAAAACAAATAATATTTGGCATTCATTACCAACTCCCTAGGGCAATTGTATATACCAAATTTCATTAAAATCTGAGAGGTCAATGCCAAAACTGTAAAATTTCTGCCTGAATTGACGTGGAATGACCCTATTATTAAATGCCACAATAAATTGATTTATTATTCAATTTAAAAAATACACAAACCACTTCATATTTATATACGATTGAAATAATGCGCGTATTATATATAGCCGGCTTCACCGAGACAGTCAAATTGTAATTTCCACATCAAAGGACTGTTTTCATCAGTCAAATTTAGCCAAAGGCACGAACCTGAAAAAAAATGGCTTAATCGTTTATCATTAGAAATATTTCCGCATTATGCCAATATGAATATGTTAAGATATCATTATACTCTCTTTATTAATAAAACCGTTATTAGTTATCAACGTAAGTTATTTTTGGGCCATCCTGTATATAAAGATAAATTGACTACCTTGTCATTTGTATAAGCAGTAATGAAAATTCCATGAAAAACACAAAATGAGGTTAACAGAACTATAAGAACAAGCTCAAAGGCCTTGCAAAACAAGCACAAATAATGTTTATTTGTTAATGGTTCCTCCATTCTTTGATGAAAGAACACCTATTAACCTTGTGCATCAAGTTGGTGAGGTTTTTCCAAACTGCTTAATGGAATACTTTGCCAACTTTTAACAATAGCTTCTTTCAAGTCCTGTTTGTTTGAATACTTGTAGAAATCACGTACTATCACCCTCCAGTTCCATCGATTTATATCAGGACTCAGTGCAAGCCACTTCAGAACTTCGACTTTTTTCTTTAAACCAGTTCATTGTGGAAGATGATTTCTTGCTGATATGTCCAGTTTTCGGTGCCGATCTTTAATCCGCATAGCAGTAAAATATTGCTCCAACATCTGTTGATATCTTATAGAGTTCATTCCTCCTTCAATGAATACGAAATTTGATTTACATTGTTTTGCAAATGCTTCCCACACAGTAAGTGACCTTCCTTGTGCATGCTTTGATAACCACTTAGATTTAGTCCGAATATTATGCCACTAAAACCTTAAGGCCATCAGGGCCGTCAAAGTAAAAGTTTTTTTCATCACTGAATACCACGATATCTCACAAGTTAGCATCGACAAAATATATGCTAGCCCACATAATTCTGGCTTCCTTATGTCCCTTTGTCAGGAGTGGTCTTGATTTTCTCTTGATATATAAGTGTAAGACAATTTTTGAGAGGGAGGCCGAGGCCAGAGGGCTTTCGCAGAGCAAATAATTATTTAGAACACGCTGAACAGTTCTGCTTGAACCTTGCAAGTTTTTCCTAATCTATTTAGGTGTTGCTTTAGCTTTTGCAGATTTTACGATGGTTCTTTCCATATTCGTGTCCTTCCAGAAGAAATGACTGTGCAATCATCTGTTGAGTGTGTCCACTTTCATAGTATGAAGAGTTTGTCTTTTTTTTTTTTTTAATCGGTAATCTTGCACGTTTAACCATCTTGAATAATGAACTTTTCAATCATATATGAGCCACCAAACTAGATTTTATGTGAATCAAGTGTAAATCTAAGTAGGTCTTTCCTTTGGTAATAAAATAATTAGCATGGTCTTGAAATTATGCCATCTAATTTTGTATTTTTCACGGAATTTTCGTTACTGCTTGAACAAGCAAAAAGAGTGTTAATTTATTTTTACTTAGAGAGTTTACTTTGAAGTGATCCGCCCAAATATCTACAAATCCATTAAAATTGTGTTCATACAATGCTATAGGAAAGTGAGGATGCGCAGTCCGATGCTCAAGCCAAATTTCACTTTTGACCACTTTAAAGGGTCAAATCATAGCGTAATTTTTTAACCGTTTAGGATGCAACAAAAGTGGCAATGGAAAACCTTTTTAAACTTATTTCTTTATTTCACAATAAAATTACTGAAAATATTCGATTTGGTTACCATCTGAAGCAATACATAATTGAAATCGTAACACCTGGTTTTCATACATATTAATAAATGTTGTTCGAGAAATATTTGTACATGCGTATTGAATTCGGGTTTTCAACTCGTCCAAGTCTCTGATACCTATCCTTCACATAACCTCAAAATAGGAAAAATAATTAGACCAAATTAGGTGATCTTGGGGGCCACCGAATAGGACCAAACTGTCCTATCCAATTTGATCCAAAAGCACTTCTCAAGAGTTTGTGGCATTTCAGTAGTTGTATAGGGTGGTGCCCCATCCTGCTGGAACCATACTTGAGCAAGTTCAGTCAACGACAAACTTTCTGCCCACTCACAAACCACATTTTGAATAATAAGTGCACCAGTTAATGTATCTGTGTAAATAATTGAATCAATTACTGTCGAATTATGCATCTCGCACCAGACGTTAGTCGACCATCTGTATTGATGGTTTGTTTCCCTGTTAAAGTGTGGATTGGTTTGTGACCAGAAATGTAAATTATGGTTATTTATTTAGAATACCATCTTGAGTGAACATAGACTCATCACTCCAGCAAGCAACAAGTTACAAAAACCCATCCTTAACTGTAGGTTCCGCTGTCTTTCAAGTGCATGATCGAGGGTTAGATGGTATGGATGATATTTATGTTTGTAAAGTATTTTCCAAATATTTCGACATGATAACCCACATTCCTAATATGCATTTCTAATACTTGCCTGAGGATCTGATTCAAAATAGGCGATCACATCTATGTCATTAATGATTCTCTATAATTGCCTTCTGAAATGACACTGGAAATCTAGTGCAATATTTGCGTGCAGCAGCAAGATAGATTCTGATGCAAAAACCATAAATTATAATCATTCCCACTATTTCTGTAAGACTATAGGAAGGCATTTTTGACCATTTGTATCCTTCTAATGAGTGTGCATTACTACACTTGATTTTGCATTACTGTTCCCATTAAAAATAACAACGGAACTCTCAACATGGAAGAGGGGTAAGGGAAAAATCATATGTAGTAGAACGCTGCAATAAATGGTCTTAAAAACGTTTTTTCGTTCTAATTTTATTGTAAACACAATGTTTGCAAGATTTCCTTTGCCACTTTTGCTGTATCTTACACGGTTAGAAAGATAAGTTATGATTTGACGTGAGCATCAGATTGCGCATCCTCACTTTACTATACCATTGTGTTAACATATTGCTGACAGTATCAATAGATTTGTAGATATTTGGATGGATCATTTCAAAGTAAACACCATGTATAATTTATAAAATTAATAATTTGAAACAAAAGCTTGTTTTTCATTTAATTTAACTGAAAATTTTAAATCAGTGGTCTTAGAATTATGAAAACCACTGTATTTATCTTATTAAGAACACTTTTATAGACTATTAAATAATTATATCTTACAAATTACAGTAGCTGAACAAATAAATTATAATTATTAGGTCATTAAAACACTAACAGTTTTGGAAACGCTGAAAAATAAAAAAGTAAGATTTTTTTAAGATTTTTGTTCTACCCATTTTTCATCCTTGGTTGAAGTTATATTTTAAGCAAAAGGAAGAAGGGAAAGTAAGCTACACTTTAAATCCCATCTTTGATATCTTGGATAAAAAGGGAAATGAGGAAGACGACAGAGTAGAAATCGCTTATTGCCCCTGGGTGATGATAATGCGGTCGTTGTTTATTAATGTTTATTTCCTGTCTGAGGCATCTCAACTGGAGTTATAAGAAGCGTATCGATCACTCGGAGGAGGAGTCAGCTGCGCTCTCTGCCTCGGCGGTATCAATGTTGTACGAGGTGATGATGGACAACCGGTGGGGAGAGGAGTCGAGAAGATGGCAGAAGTATGGATGGCGTTGCTCTAACAAAGGAAAAATTCCATGAATAAACCACGACCCCTTCGGGCCAACATCCACTCGACGAACAAAAGAATCGGCGATACTTTTCAAGGGGAATTTGAACCGTTGTCGAAAATATTTTAAGGACGCCGTTGGAGGACATGAAATCGGAAGCATCTGCCGAATCATTAGCAAAACGAATTATTGGAACGACAGAATGTGAAACACGAGAATTTTCTAATTTCTTTCTCTTTTCTCTTCTTCCCCTTTTCGATGATGGCGAACCGAGTGCTCAACCTGCCAAGACGATTCGCTCGCAAAGCTGTTCAACCCTATCTAAAGAGCTTTTGAATATGAGGAGGCGCAATTTTCATTTTCCTACCAGCGAGGAAGCTACATAAATTTCCTACGAACACGAGAAATGAAAAATTACATATTCCAAAAATTATACTTTTTTTCCACTTTCAAATGAAATATTTTACATAGAACAAGGCTTATTTTATTAAAAAGAATAAACCTTAAGATTTGCAGATTTTAAAGGTAATCATTAAAATAAAATTTTAAATAAAAGTTCAGCAAGCTGAAGAGTTGATATAGAAATAATAAAGTATTCTGTATGTCAGAGAATAAAAAAAAATAAAAATGTGATTAATGATTTTCACTATGGAAGGGTTGCATTACATTGATAACATGTAAACAAAAATCAATTTAATGTGTTAAGATTAACAAACATAAGATTTGGAAACATAAAATAGTATTTATGCGCTCATTTTTACAATGATATTCGTGAAACTTTAATTCGGAAGCCATGAGCCAGACTTCATTCAGAGGTGTAACCAAATACGAGATGTTAGCCAAAAGCTTCCGAAATTTTTTTTATTAAAATTTGTACGCATATAGAATAAATTAACTGACTTCATCTATTTCGATTTGCCATATTTTCGCGTCAATAACCAGCGGGGTATGCAGTTTACTACATCCCGAAGAGGGGGAGGGGAGCAAGGATTTAGCTGGGTGTGGGCTTTAATTTTTTTTTTTTTTTTTTTTTTTACAATGGATTCTTCTGAAATTTCCCGACCGCTTTGTCTCCATTTGTTCATTGTTCATCAGTACAGAATGCAACTTCGTCAAATCGAAGCAGTTTTGAAGTTGCCATCTCTTTGACTACTATATTTTCATATTAGTTTTTGGCTACAGGAAGTTTCCTTGGTAGTGTCCTTCTGCATTGATGCACTGTTCCCAGCGCGATTTTTAATGCTAGGAAGCAATACTTTCTGGCATTATAATGCATTACATTCAGTTGTTATCCTCTTAATCTCCTGTCTCAAATCTTTTTTTTTCTTGAGTTTCATTCTCATTTTCAGGAACTGAGGAAAACTAAAATACTCGTAGAGAAATTAATCGGGCTAGTAAGAGGGCTAGTAAGAACCAGGGAACACGCCTTGTAAAGCTTGGTGATTCACGTGAATTGGCAAGAACAGTGCCAGCCTAAGGTCCAGGTTCGAGTCCAGGTCGCGGAAATTTTCCTTCTCTTTTCTATTTGTAATCATGATAAGTTTGACGAGTTTCTTCAGTTATATTATTATCTTCTCTTCGAACGGCAGACCGAGTGCGAAGTTCCATAAACAAGGCCTAGCGATCGCCGTCCGGTTTGGTATATCCTTTGTACCCCAAGTAAAGATTTAACTGTATTGTTCGTAGGAAGAACTATACCGTTGTAGCGGAAGAATGTATAGTGGAGTATTAAGTGACCTTTATACCCAATGGAACGTGCACATGTTTTGACGGAGTGCATTCTTAAAAAACACTATTACTCCCTAGTGATACTAGAGGTGACATCTAGCGTGATAGCACTCTCCGTTGACGAGGAACAGTATCTTCCCGGGAATTTACATTATCTTCAGGAGTTACTTTGCTGCATGTGTCATTTCCAAATATTCTATGATAGAAAATCAGGAAAACAGGTAAACTACTATGTTATTTCGAATCTCGTTGATTTAATTTACAGTGTGATCTTCCTTTGTTATGGAAAATGCCATTTTATATTACGTTCATGTACAGGTTTCCCTATTTTTCTCAAAATGTTCGCGGGAAATCACTGTACCTTGAAGAAAAATCAAATCAGTCCTGTTTTTATATACAGTCCTTATGTCGATGTCAGCGGTTGGAGAAGTACACCTCTCGAAGATCATTAATAGATTTACTCTTTTACTAATTCGTCTATGAGGATATTGGTATCGATCGGGATGCGCCAAATAGAAACGGGACTCGTTGGTGAACGATAAAAAATACGATTGATCTCTACTATCTCGGAGGCTATTTAAAAATACACACTGCATCTGATCCGCCCCTAGGCTAGGGCAAGCAGGGCAGTTGCTCCGGTCCCCGCGCTCAATTATTCAATTTTGTCGTAGGAGGAACGCTCTATTTCAGTTTTTCCCCGGGCTCCGCGAAAGTAGGAGCGTGCTAGTGGCGGCCCTGCACTGCATGAGAATTTTGCTCGTAGTCCGGCTTCAGGAAACTTCTTCCCAGTAATTCGAGGCAATAATCAGCATATAACGTATTTTAGTTGATGCCATTAACTACACGTTTCCTTGTTGTAGTAGTTCATTTGGAAGGACCTGCTCCCTGTTTTCCTACGACACCGTTTTCCTGATGCCGTCATTCCTTTCAAATCTTTGTTAATTGTATCGATTTTCTTAAAGTTAGGCAGGTAATGAATATACAGTTTATGAATGTTCACATTATCTGCACCGGTAAAATAACTTTGTAAAAACACAACTGATATCATTCATTACTAGTACTGAGTAGTAGATTTTGAAAATATGTTTAAATGATATTCAACTAAGCATTATTGGAAAAATGTATGAGCAATTTTGGTAAGATGCATACGAGGACTTTCAATATCATTTCAAAAATAATTATACTTTTATTCCCATGCTTTTAATAAAATTTTAGACCTTTATCATCTGAAATTTTACACTTATGTAAGGAAGGTTAGCCCAACGCAATGCTTCACTTAATTGTTTCATTTTTATGCAAGTTTATTCTAATTAAACTGATTTCATTTATAATTTCAAATCTGAAACAATAGAATTCGTTTCTATTCAGTACTCGCACAGTTTACTTATTTTTAAGCGGAGATGTTTATCTATCTCACTGAAACTTTCTCCTTGCACGGCTAAAAACGTTAACTGAATATTTGATATGTTTAAGGAAGAGACATTTGAAAACGAGCTAAGTGTTTGATAAGAGCTTTATCATTAACTAATATTTCATTGTCGATTATCTGAACACTTCGTTTGAGAAGTAGATGTATTCATATCTTTGATGGTAAATAAACATTTTAGAGCAAATGTTAAGGGAAGATTTTGTTTACATAACAAAATTTTGTTTATTAATAAACAGGATAGGTAAATACAGCTTTCACCGTAAACTTAATGACATTTTATTTTTAGAAATAAAACCAAATTAAGTTAGATTGCTTATTAAACAATATTGTTGTTCAGGAAATCAAATTTGCTGTATGACTGAGTACGCCAGTAGAATTCCAGGATTAAAGAGCAGCACATGCTCAAAGCACGTAATGAAATATTTCAGGCTATTTTTGACAAGCCATTGTAATTATTAAAGACAGTTTTGAGAATATAATTTCTGGCTTAAAATAATTCATAAAATAAATTTTTTTTCATTATTTTTTAAGGATTATTATTTGTTCATCATTTGTCCTGACTCCTTTGTATCAATAAGAATTAATTGCAGCAATTAAAGAAAATGATTATTGCCTTTTTATAATAAAGTAATAGCCTCATCGTTGTTACGTTTTTATTTTCTCTCTCTCTTCCGTTGTGGCACTCTTAATATTTTTTCTTCCATTGTCTCCACTCATCAACATCGATGGAGACATTTTCCTGGTAATAGCCCTCTGTTATTGCCCTTTACACAGAAAAATGCTATTAACTATAATGTTGTGGAGGGTGGGGGCAAAATAGAACATCATCTCCATTTCTTGTGCATCTATTGTGATAAATGTTGGTATCATATGGAACTATCCTAACATTAATATTTTTTTTCCTTCCCTTTCCCCATTTCTCCTGATAGCTATGTGAAGGCTGACAATCCAAGAAAAGAAATTACAATGTTAGTTTTTTCTTCCGTTTTTATTTTTCTTTCTCTTTTCTTTCTGGATCCATTTTCGGATTTTTTTTTATTTGTTACTCCTAGTGGGAGTAAGTGCTAAAAAAAGATTAAGAAGATTCCCTTTATCTCGTTCCCTTATCCCTCCCTTTCTCTTTCTTTCTCTCGATTTTTCTCCACTGAATCTTGTGGCTTAAGAATACCAGCAGGATGGAGCGAAGGATTTATGTCGCTGCTAAAACCGTGCTAATTGAGTGTAAATGAAAAAAAATTCTTAAATGTGCTTTTTTTGGCCTAAATTCTCTTTTTTAATCTTTAGCCACGTATTTGAGTCTAAAATCGAAACTAACTTTTACTTTTTTTTTCTTTCCATGACTGTACACCGCCACGATAATCCCTCGCACGATTAATTGCTTCGAAACTGTTCCAGAAAAATATATTCCACCACATAAACAAATCAGCCATAAGACTTGAATCAATTAATAGCTCGTTAATGTGTGTATTGACAGTAATTACAACTATAAACACTAAGGAAGATGGCTATGTGGAAATATAAATAATAGAGAATCAAGTGTGTTTAAAAAATAGGACATCGATTGCTGCATCCGAATTTTCAGCTTCAAGTTAACTCTTGTATCAATAACCAGGGCTATCACATTTTTTAAAAAGTTTACATTTCAAAAGTTTTCATTTTTAAACGTAAGAAAACTAATTAAATTTTGATGTTCAGAAATCGAGTTAATGTTTATGCAATGGAATCGAACGCTTGTTTATATTCTCGTCGTTACGTGTTTCTCTTTTGGTTCGTTGGTTACTGCTCAACGTTTAACAACTACTAATAAATTATTCAGAATCACAAAGGTTATCGCGATTAGTTGTAAATTTATCACTTCAATATGGAAAAGAATGTCAACCGCTAACTATTAAATGATGGATGATGATAACTACAATACGACAAGATTGAATTGGTAAGGTTTTTATTATGAATTTCTAAACAGATGTAAAATGATTTTAAAAAAATAGCTGAGTGTAATGTTTGACAGGATTTTCTTAGCTGTCCTTCGATTTTATCTGTTATAATACTCTACAATGTTGATCCCTATGTTTATTGCATACTTTACTCTTTCGAAAATGTGTCCCGGCATATTCCATCGATTCGTCTTTAACTTTCCTGTTTCATTGGAAATTATCATCTATTTAACTGGGAGAAACTTACGTCATTTCCGACAGACAGTCCAATAGATATGAACCTTCATGATATTAGATAACAAACGAATAAATAAAAAATATATTTTGGAAACAAATAATGCACTATGAATTATAACGCATAGCTTAAATTAGGCTAACATTTCTTAAATTTTTCAAATCTTCATATGTTATAAATATGCTATACTTCTTTTTAGGACTGATACGTACTTATGTTTTCACAATGTGCGTCCGTCTGTCCGTCCGTCTGTCTGTCTGTTGGTGCTCTAGCTTTTGAACGCTTCCGAATTTTCGACTTCCGCTTTCGCCATTCGACAACTTATGGAAATCGGAAGACTGAGTTCGTAGATGGAAAAAATCGGTGAACTACTTCCGGTTCAAAAGGTCACAAATAACAGAGGGGACCACGTTTTTCACTATACAATTCCATGTATAAATGGCCTGTGCACTGCCAAATGCTGTTCTCTCTTTGGCATTCCATAGCTAAAGCAGAAAAAAGGTTTGTAAATTAAGTGAAGACACGTGATGGTCTTCCTTAATGGTCAATATCAGTCAGAACTGGTTCAAGGGTTTACTGGTACCATTATGGTCCACTGGAAACTTTCAATGCTAACATATGGCATGTATTATATCAAACAGCTTGGAATAACATGTCATGGTTGAATATTAACGTCAAATTAATGATAGTCGAAATTGGTTCAAAGGAACCTGGATATAGTAGAACCATTATGGTTCATTGGAATTTTCAATGCTAAAATATGGCATGTAATGTATCAACTTGGAAAGACATGTCATGAATGTATATAACGTAAAATTAATGATAATCGAAATTGGTTCCATGATGCTTGTTTTAAAGATACCATTATTGAACCATTGGAAACTTTCAATGCTAAGATATGGCATGCAATTACTTACGCCTTATGTTATCAAGAGTTAATTTGTGTTAGGCAAATTTTAACAATCGCTGGTAACTAATCGTTCGCTTCAATAGTACATGGTTACGTAGAAAAGCGTTAGCAATTGTTTATGAAGAAAGAATTCACCGTTACACAGAACGCTTCAACAATTAACGCTTATTTCATTAAACTGGAATGTTTACAAGTTAAAGGATTCTTATATGTTCTAATCTATAGAGAATTGACCTTTATCCCCTGTATTGTGATTGGTTGCCACTAAACGTCGCTGTTTTTTTTACAAAATGCAAATGGCGGACACTGGACGTGTTAACCGCATTTGTTGACTGTATCTTAAGTGAAAGTTTTAATTGTTGTTGTTAAAATTTTTATTGCTATGGTTATATATTGTTGTATTCCCAATTGTCAGAGAGAGGAGAAAGAAATAAACATCATTAGAAAATAATTTTATAGATAATTTGGAAATGGCTATGAAATTAATATTATGAAAGGTTATCAGTAAACATTTAAATCATTATATTTTGCAAATTTCAGGTTAATAATGTATGTTAAATTAATAAAGATAATAATAAAAATATTTAAAGTAGTAAAAACCTATGGAAAATGCAAAAAAAGTGAATTTTACTCAAATCACAAATGCTTACAACACGACCAAGGGACGCCATTTTTTGTGGTCACGTGGGTAGTCAAGGCTACGAAGGCTAAGAAAATGTTTCAGAACGAGAGTTTATGATAAAGGTCAATTGCTACTTTCTGCATTAAACTTTTCAGATAGTTTTAATCAGTTCGAATTATGCATTTCCCTTAGAAGTATGCCTTGCTTAGCAACCAGAGGCATCCTTAGCAACCTCATCTAATCAAAACAAACAAAGGCTTCTTCAGAAATCAAATACTTTCCTTTTTATTCTCGAATGCCTTAAAATCCTATCGGTCCTGGGAATTTCGGACTTGTATAATATGCTGATTATTTCATTCTTATTTGTGTCCATTTATAACTTTATAACACAACGTCATGCATCCAATGTTTCGTTCAGGAGAAATATGAAATATGGGTACTTTGCAATATATTTTATTGGTGAAAAATCTATTACCGATAACCAGTTTCCCCATCTTTTGCCGGTTTTGTCTTAATTATAGACGTTGTCTTCGTACTTGGATGGACTACAGTAATTTTCAGGTACGCTATACAATGCTACAGATACGAAAGAACATCTTTCCAGTTCTAAGATGCACCAAAAATTCTTAACCCTTAATAATGCAACGCCTTCCCAATCATCAAAGGCCTAATAACTGCGTTCTTTGGCTCATAGAAGGCATGTTTTCTTGTTCTCGGAGGAGTGCTACACGAGATGGCTGTCTGCTGCCAGAGCCCAGTCGAGTCAGGCATCGTCGATAAAAAATATTTTCTGAAATACCCCTCGATACACCACCACTTAAAGATGCTGTTATTTTCTTCACAATGGCCCTTCAGTTGGCTGTTAAGATTTTTGAAATACCACCTGTGATTTCTGACACCAACAAGCTGTGTATTTTGTGTGTGTATAACAAGCTGCAAATTTTAACTGCTTTGTTTCATTCGTTGTGCGCCCTAAACGCATTTATTGTTTAGAAATGTTTTATCCACTCTTAACTCTTTAGAAGCTTCTCAGATCATCAGTCCGATCATAATAGTGTGTTATTATAATGCAAACAAAGGTCAGAACATCACCTCTCTATCATCAAAGAAGAATCAATATTTGCATCCTCGTTGATTCAACGCGCTTTCTGTTTCTTAGAATAAATTTTGAATTGTGTCGCAATATTTGATTTGCCTTAAGTAAAGAGAAAACTCGCCTAATTATATTTTTATGTACAATACACTTTGATGATGTTGATGTGAGAACTTTATAATTGAAAATGTCAAGATACCATCGCCATAAAAAGATTGTAAATTGGTTTACATAGTTATTGATTTAATCCGTCAAATAATTATTCAATTCAATTCAAGTTTATTTCCGTTCAAACAGCACCAATGTGCCAAGACAGAACAGTAAGAGGTACACAAAACAAAAGATTAATAAATCTTGCAAATTGCCAAAAGGGTAATAAACAGATAAGTAACACTAACAAACAGAGCAATATAATTTGACTGAAAATAAAATGTACAATTGATTACAAACTGATTTAAAATAAGAAGTTAAATAATAAAAAAAAATTGTAAAACATGGGCAACAATACAGAAAATACAGACGGCATAGCAAAATAAAATAAATTAAAAAGGAAGTAAGATAAAATATGACTAAATACATGTACAAATAATAAAAGAAATGGAAATGCCAAACATTGAAAAGGAATTACAAATGAAGAATTACAAAATAAAATTAGAATAAAACTTAAGATCTTTACATTATTTAAGGAAATAATTAAGTAATTAAAAAATATCAAAATCGGAATGGTACAGATTGTATTCATATTGGATCCTGTTGACCGTTGAGCATGGGCATGTTTATAAAGTGGCGGTTTGAAAAGTGCAGAAGATTGCCTATTTCGGCGAATAGGAGCATAGAAATGGAGACCTTGTACAAAGTCTGTGTTAATGGATCCTTTGATGATCTTCCGTAGCAAGGTCATATCTCTTTGTAGTCGGATGTCACGTAATGGTGTAAGGTGGTTGTCGTAATTAGGGAACTTTTGCTTGAGATACTGGAGGAAGATAGATTGCACTCTATCGAGAACTACATCTTGCTCCTTGGTGCAACCATTCTAGACCTCACTACAGTACATAAGCTGCGGGAGTACAATACTTTTATAACAGAAAAGTTTGAGTTTGAGGAAATTTATTATAATAAGAATAATAATAAGTAAGCAACACACAAGGTGACAATAGTAAAAGAATAAATCCCCACTTATTTAGAATATTGCGAAATGTATTGCATCACTTAAGAGTAATTCGTTTGCAATATTGTTCTTTTTTTTTTGCCTCCCACGACGGATTTGTCTTGTGCCTCCTCCATTGATCCACCTGACTGCTGCGCTTAAATGATCAACGACACCTGTGGAGAAGTTAACGATGATCTATTGGCGGATTTTTTTGGGTGGAATAGCAAAAAATCCTCTTCGATATGCTCACGTGGAGAGATTGATGAGTAACAAAACGAGAAACAAAGTAAATCTTTGTTAAACATTTATTAAAGGAATTATTAAGCTGAAGCCCACCTGGAGAAGGAGATGATGACATCATTTATCATAGATCATTAACAGTGATTCTTTGCTCGCTTTTTTGTAGAATATCTAATGGTTAATCTTTTATCATTTACGATCAACTGCACAGAAGATATAAAAAATTAATGCTCATAAATTTCAGACTACTCCATTTCATAAACATTCTTATGTTGGACTTATAAAAAAGGATCTAGAAACAAAATCTATTTTAATGTCGGTGATAAACTGATTATCTTATATAAGTAAATCATTTTATTTTACTTGAAATTAACTTAGATGTAGGTTATTTCATATTCATTAAAGATTGAAATTAAGAAAACTTATTTCTATAGCGATATAAAGGTGATATGCATAACAAAGCTTACCAGTTTCCGTTTAAATTTTAAAAATTAGCCAGACATTCAGCTTAAAATTTGTTAATTACATTATCATAATGGCTAAAATTAAATTTTAACTTTGCTATTATAGTCCAGTGCACTTTGTGAGAGAGTAATTGCATAATTGGTATATCAGTAACACTGGAACTGTTGTAACTAGATAACACAAACATTAAAGACAGAATTAGTAAACATAGCTGAACGGTGAGGGGGGGGGGGGGAGAAAATCTGAATATAGTATTTATTTATTTATTTATTTACATATACTCACACAGTTATTTGTCAAAAACACTAACCTCTCGAATCATCGGACAGACGATACAAAAAATTAATATTATTTTAAGGAAATTTATAGAAGTAGTCTTCGTAAATTGGAGTTACAGTTCATTGAACGTTATTTTTGACAAACTGACATATTAATATAGAGGGTTCTTTTTTAATTTATAAAAATAAAAGGAGCTCTCAGAATTTCTTAAAACACCAAATGACTCCATCCAGAATTGGTACCTCTCTTTTCCATTGTAGAATTCAGTAATTGACTTGTGTCGATTTCAGTCAAACAATAATACGAATCAAATTGTTAAAGGCTATTTTCACCATCATAATTCTTGTGTCCTCAAAAAGGTCACAAATTCTCTTAATCTTTGAGATTGTTGAGCGCAAAATATCAGTATTCCTATATTAGTGAAGGGACGAGTTTGTAGTTCCAAATTAACCTAGTTGCCATTATGAGGTTTGCCGACTTTTGAACGAATCCTACCCCCAACGTGAGATAGATCATTGTGGGAACAAGGACAAGACTCTCCATCACTGGCTCCCCAGATCCCCAGGCAACGCCATGTGAGTTTTTCCTATGGGGATATCGAAAGACACAATATTTAGACCATCATTGCTGGGAAATTTGAGTCACAGCAGACGACTGACATGCTGGAGAGAGGCGTGGGAAGAGTTTGAATATCGCATGGATGTTGTTCGAATGACTGGTGAAGGAATTGTAATCATCGAGCATTTGCAATATTCTTGAATTAAAAGAAGTCTACCTTTTCTATATAATACAGTCGGCTTCTTCTGTGAATACCCTTTATATTTTATAGTATTGGACTACAGCATTCTAAGGCCCATATTCAGAATGAGCGCTAATGCTCTTGTTCAAACCATTGTTGAATACAAATTCAATATTTAAAGCTCTTAGCGCTCATTCTGAATACGGGTGTAAGTATACTGTTGATATTAACTTTTTGAAAATCAAGTTGTTAGCGATTTATGAGACAAAGTTTTTAACTACTATTCATGTAAGTACAGGGTGACTCAAAGGCTAGGAAAAATTTAAAACACGATAATCCGCACACGATAATATTAATATTAGAATTGTTCGGTTTTTGCCCAACAGATGGCGTTGTCAAATTACACTTTACGGACATTTTTAGATGGCAAGATGCCGGATTAACTTTTGGTGAGACGTAACTATCACTATCTGCTTCCGAAATAGCGTTTACAGCGAGTGCTGCTGTTTTTATACCGTCCTGGAAAAAAATCCAACTTCATTTCAATTGTTTCAGTGCAAACTGCATTCTTATTAGGATTATTGAGTTTTAAAGTTTTTCCTTATTTTTGGATTACCCTGTATATTTCTTAACCTGTTAATAAGATTTTGGATGTAAATGTTCAAAAGAAAGTTTATTATGAAAACGAGAGAGTGTTTTCGTGAATTCGATTTGAGCCATGAACCCTTTGATATGCGGTGAAAAAAAATATCCGTCAAACCTTAAAAAAAAATTTGAAAATTTTAAACCAGCTCATGTATCAAAAAAATTTTAGCAAGTCCCAATAAAATAAATTTATTTTTGAATATTCAGACCATGATCAAATATATTGTAGGAGATACAGGGACGAAATATCAAAATACGAAAAATACACTGCAAAAAAATTATCCATCCACCCTTGTTTTCTTGCAGAAAGCCCATTAAATCAGCAAAGTATTTCATTCTACAGTACTAAAACTAAATTGGTTTATAGAAACCAATTTCCACCATGGAAAATCCGAGCACGAATAATATTTTGCTTCGAAGATGGAAAAAGCAAATAAAAATCGCAAAAGAATAAAAAATACCACTCACATCTGTGCAATAACTAATTCAGAAATATCAGAAGCCAGGTGAAATTAAAAATAAAAAGGTAAGATAAGAAAAGGGAATTATGAAACTAATACAACTGGGCAGGAAAAAAAATCTGCTCCTGCAGTCTGTGAAGAACTAAAACAAGATCTGAATATCACTGTCACACCTCAAATTATCCGTAATCGAATACATGAAGATGATTTGCAAGGTCGCACTCCTAAGAAAAACCGTACATCAGTGATGTCAATAACAAGGGGCGACTTCAATGGGCTAAAGATGGTAAATTTCGGAAACGCATTATTTGGTCTGACAATAGCAAATTTAATTTGTTTGGATGCTCCAAAGTATGGAGAAAATCAGGAGAAGCCCTCAATCTAAAATGCATAATGCGCACAGTAAAAAATGTGGAGGGAATGTGATGGTATGGTTTGTGTTCCAGCAAGACTGTGACCCCAAGCACACATCTAAATGTGTAACCGAATTTCTTCACCAGAAAAAAAATTAAGATACTTGATTGGGCTGCTCATTCACTTGATTTCAAACCAATTGAGCACCTAAATTAAAGATGGTTCATGATGGAACGAAAGATGAAATATCATCGCCCTAAATTAATTTAGGAGCTCAAAGAAATCTTGACCATGACCTGGGCAGAAATTGAACCTGCTACAGCAAAGAAATTACTTGAATCTATTCACCAGCGCTGTTTGGCAGTGATAAGGGCCAAGGGAGGCCCAACAAAATATTGAATTTTGTGCAAACAGTATTTTTTCTACCTGAAAATTCAAGGAAAAGTTTGTTTATATATTATTAAATATTTATTTGTTTGTATTCCTTGCATATTAGAGAATTAATTCTTGTTTAAAACAATATGGAAAAAACGGATATCTTTTTTCCTCACTGTAAATGAAAAGATAATTATGATATAATCCAAAGCCACAAAAATGAAAGTTTCATTTAAGAAAGCATGTTGAAAGTAATACATAAATACTGTAAATAGTTTGACTCAATAGAATTCATTAGCAAGGGATGCTAAATATAGAGAAAACATGGGGTTGCATTCTCATATTTCGTTACGCCATCGACAAAACAGTTAGTGCAAATATCGCACGAAAGAACAGTTCAAACCCATGTAACGGCTAATATCTATGGAAACGCTGCGAGGTTGCTCCGTATCTCACTAATTGGAAGAATAACTCCCGTGTTAACGTTTGGCGCGGCGTCATGCATAACAAATTGTTCTCTTTAGAGAAGCCGACCATTAGCTGGTAAATTATTTCGACTTATTCCAGAATTTTTTTTATCTCGCAAGACGATGGCATTGACGGAGTCATTTTCCAACAAGAGAAAGCCACGCTGCATTACGCTCTTGAGATACGGGATTTCCTGAATGCTAATATCAACAACTATTGTGGCCGAGATGGTCACTAAATGCACTTGATGTCATCCCTTTAGATTTTTTTCAAATGGGTTTTATCAAGAATGCTCACCCCCAGACCGATTTGCAAGAGTTGAAACGGAAGATCGTGGCATCATTCAACGCAGCACACAAGTGCTGGACAGTGTAGAATCTTTGGCGCTCGCTTGCACATGTAATATGACGCGCCCACATCTTGTTCTGTAGACCAGACAGGTGGTTGCGACGCAGGAATTGAAGATTTGGTGGAAACTGTCGTGTCTCGGCACGGTGATTGTCTTGTAAAGTTCTAATGAATTATAAAGAGACAACTCTCATTTTTAATGCTTATTTAATATTTCGTCCTAATAAATTCGGATAAGTAGTTCGAAAGTGATGGCATTTTACTTTTGACACTTTTCAAATGGAACACTGTGTTATTTTTATCCGACGAAATATTTGGAAAAAATAGTAAATTTTGGAATTTTTAAATAATTCCAATATATAATTAATAATAATTTATATTAATAACTCGGTTTGCGTATTCAGTTTAGATTTGCATTATTTGAGGCAATAATAAAATTATGAACACACTGTTGCTTCAGCTCGTTAATGCTCTCAAATTATTTAAATTAGTATATATTATAATATAAATTAAGTTTCTCTTATTATTTACTACTTTTTATTTACAAATTCATTTTGCAAATACTTAAACTTTAATGATATTGATTGTTTAAAGGACAATAGTAATCGATAGACCAAAGCGACGTCTTCTTTAAGCTTAAGTTTATTATATTTTATATACACAAATATAATATCTGAGTCTATTTGTATGATGAATGAAGTTTTTTCCATTATTTTAGTCTCATTAATTAATTCCAGAATAGTGTAAAATTTAGAAACAAACCAATAAATGAGCAAGACGAAAAAAAACCCCTCTGATAATTTGTTTGTTTAAACCGATTGAAGCTTACAGATCAGTTTCGATGACTGGCAAAATATTTAATCAATAAGGAATCTATTGTTTATTTACTTTATTAGGTATTTTAATGATTGGCCGCTTTCCTGTTGCCCAACTATCCATCACTATAATGAACAATATACAACTAATTACGAACTGTTAAAGGAAAACAGTGGAGGCATATTTGCTCGTTAATTAATATTAATAAATAACACCCTAAATTAAACATGCAATGTTTATGGGACTTTCCTTTTGCATATAGCTGCTTTGAATTGCATCGAATAAACCTATCGAATGTGATTATCGAAATCCAGCGTGGCTCGAGCTATGACGCAGAAACGATCCATTGTGACGTAATTAACACAGGCGCCGACCAATTAAAAGAGACGATGGCCTACTGCCAGAATTTGGTTACCGAAGCACGTGCTGTTGCCCAATTGAAGTTTATTTTGCAGGTTTATTGTTGGGGATTAAGGAAGGAAAATCCATTTCAACGACTGCTGGCTTTTTAACGGCACTCTTCTCCCTTTCTCTCTCCATCGCTTTACCTTCGAAGAAGACTATTGAAAGAGTATTTAGTCGATTGGTATAGTCTTTAATAGCATTAAAAACTAAAGAACTCTTCAAAGTATATGTGTATTTAAGCACTATTATCCTACACTACTTTGTGTACTGAAAACGAAATAAGCGTGTTTTTTGGCATTTAACATCATTGGTTCAAAAACCGTTCGGAAACGTCAACTTTATTTGTAAGAGGGCATAGATTTGACTGTTTCCATTCATGTAGCTTCAACCCCAAAAGGAGGTTTATTAGGCCCTAAAACATTTAATTGACAGGGAATGTCCAACGAATTAGCATTAATTTTTAAATTCCGATGATTACTTCTAAAGTAAATGGGCATCAAAGAAACAGTCATTAGCAACTTCAAGTGAATACTAAATGTCGGAAGTGGCCACCACCAATTTTTTATACAATAGTAATTTATTGTTATATCGACCTGGTTTATACCGAAAGGCATATCTTTGGTCTTGTATAGAAGCTGTTGAAGGATATTTCCAAAATTTTACTAGGTTGGCACGCAAGTGATTGGCATGAGAACAATAACTGGAATTGATCTCATTGTGTTTCGATAAGAATAACTTGTAAATTCGTCCTGTAAATCCTACGAGAAATGAGAACAAAGACGGTCCTATATGATGTCGTACTGTCTCTCCAGTTCAATCCAGAGGTGTTTCTTTGGATTAAAATTAGGACTCTGAGAAGACTCCTAATATAGCATGAAACAACATAGAAGAACGGATAGGTAGAAAGCATAGCCTATTGAATGGTTTAAAGACTGGCTGAGGTGTTTCGAAGCTCATTTCAACGTCAGAGCTGTATACAGAATGAAGAAGATGAAAATGTATTTACGGAATTATTGTTATTATTAAGTAGCGGAAGAATGAAGCTACTTATTGTTTTCACAATGTCCGTCTGTCTGTCCGTCCGTCCGTCCCCTTCATAATTTCCGCATTTTTTGAGGTAGAAGGTTGAAATTCAGAATGTAGCTTGCTATGGGCATGTGCACCTTCACTATTTAATTTGGTTTTGATTGTCCCATTGGGGTCGGAGTTTCGGGGGCGGAAATTAGAGGGACCCAAAGGCTTACGCGTATTTATGCATATAAAGGAATGAAATTTGGAATGCAGATTCCTCTAAGAAAGACCAACATTACTGTAAAGTTTGGGCAAAATCGTCCCAATAGGGTCGGAGTTGAGGGGGTGGTAATCACTTGGTCTTAAGAAATTTATGGCAACATATAGGGTGTGATATATCATTCGATCAAAAATGATGAGAAAAGAAAGAAGATAGGGTTCTTTTATATTTTCTAAATACAAGGTTCGAGAAAATCAACTTTTGATTAAAAAAAATGGGGGGGGGGGGTTAAAAAGTGCAGACGAAGGAATAAAGAAAAGTAGATGAACTCAGGGCTTCCGTTACTTTCCTATACCTTCCTCGGGAGGCTTAATTTCTTGTTAGTTTTATGTAAAGCTTTCGATCAAATTTCTAGATTTGAGTAAAGCTTTCGATTCAGTCAACTTAAAATTATTGTTAGCAAAAGCGGATAATATAGCTTTAACTAATAGATCTTTATTGTTAGGAAGAACCTTTGAATTAGTAGGAGCAGTTGATCCGAAACCTATAGGGAAAATATGTATTCTGTCACAAGGATCGCCTCTACGTAGGTCCTTTGTTGTTTACTCTTCTTATAGCAGATATTGTTGAAAGTACAAAGAACACTCATTAAGAATTATTACTTTATGAAGATGACAGTAAGTTATTTGCTTCAATTCGGGGCGGAAGACCAGATCGGAGCTGCATAGGACCTAACCCTATCCATGATACTCTCATATCTGTTCTTGTGCTACATATCCTGCTGCCCCTCTGTTTCGCGATTCCGTATGTCGCGATATCGTATCAGCAATGGTCAGTGACGCTATCTGTAGCTGCATAAAAAAAAATCGTTATATCGCGGACTCGATTTGTCGCGGGAGGTGAAATCTTGACTCCCAAGTTCCGTGACAGAGAAGGTCAGCAGTGTAATATTCACCTGTCTGTGAAAACATTTATATTATTATTAAGTCTACTATCGGTTCCCTAACTCCAAGGGATTTGCGTTTTTCTAAGATTTGAGCCCTTGGAGATGTGTCAAAGGCCTTAACTAGGTCAAATCCCACAATGTAAAAGTTCTGCTTTTGATCAAGAGTCATAGCGGATGCAGGTTGAAGTCAAGTAATAGATTAAATGTGGATGATGTTGGTCGGCCTCCTACTGTAGGATCTTCCAAAGCTCAGTCAATAGCTGATCAAATATTACTTTCTCCATTATTTTATAGATAAGAATGCAGGAAAAAATTGGTCGATAGTTTCTGATATCTGATGCATCTCCAGATTTATAGATGCGGTGAACCACTGTTTCTTTTAAATCCGAAAGAAAATTTTCTTGCTTATATGATCTCCTTGATGAGATAAGTTAATAACGAGTCACCAAATGGACGCCATTGTATAAGTACTTCACCTGTGAAGAAGTTCTTCATTTGTTATGATTTAACTTTATTTTACGTATGGCACAGCAGAATTCTAGGAGTATATTGACTGGTGACGTATATAATTTTTTGTTCTTTTGGTTGGCTTTTAATGGTGTTTGGTAAAACCTTACGTTGGGGTTTATTTATCCGATGGAAGTATTGCATATATTTATCTACCGAGAGGGAAGAGCTGCATTGTGTGCGGGTGTGTTTTATGGAAATGTTTTTGAATCGCAGGCCTGCAATCGTTTAGCAGAGCGTATTTCGGATTTGTATTCTTTATTGCACTGTTTTAGTTTTTTGCAGGTGTTAGTATCCTTGATGGTTACATAATCCTATATAGTTGTTTTCTTGAATTCCATCAGTTCAAGATGCGCTTGTTCCACCAGCTTTTGGCTTTCATCTCTTAGCTCCGAAGTGAATGGTCAGTTCAGCTTTCAACAGGAATTCAGAAGGGTAATCGCTCAATCAGGAGCATGATTGAAGTATGAGGAGGTGCGGTGACTACTGATTGGACGATTATAACAGGTCCATTTTGCCGTCTCTGTTGATTTAACGGTGATCGTTTAGTTCATTTTCAAGAAGCCAGTCAATAATAATGTTTAAGATTACATAAATATTAAATTGAAATTTCTTATTTAGAATATTACAACAGTTCGGATCACCGGGGATTTGGATTACCGCGACCGTAATGCATTTTTCTTGATCGATATTTACAGGTTTACCGTCTCTGTTGATTTAACGGTGATCGTCTAGTTCATCTAGTTCATTTTCAAGAAGCCCGTCCTGCGAATGTGATACAGAGCGGCAGTGAGCTCCACCGTGATGACAACGGCCATCTTCCGTAAAATTGCGATAATGTTAAATCCAAAGCGTAGAAATTCACTTTAGAGTTCATGGGTTTTGAAAGAATAGTCAATGGCTCGAGCCCCAAGCACGAAAAACAATATCATACTATTATGAAGTCTACATGGAAGTTAACAATTGGAGAAACACAATTGGGAAATAATCGTTTTCAAGACTATCGCCAATTCCAGACCACGTCCAACAAACTGGCAAACTTCCAAGCATCACTGATTATACCAAAGAACAGCTTTCCAGTCGTCTACAGTCCGGGAACTAAGAGAAACACACTGGTCCAAACGAGGCACTGTGTTCATGGTGGTGAGGTCTGCAATTACTCCACTTTAATAAACTAATCTGTTCAATTATTTGCGAATAGTTATGGTACTAACAGATTCACCAGCATTTCCTACTTAACCGGCTATGAGGGGATTTTTTTTAAATATCTACAGCTAAAAATTTACAACCTCCATGGGTTTGCGCGACCTTTTATTGCTGTAAGTACACGGTACTGCTTCCATCTTTTCACGGTATCACTGTCCATAATTGCGTTTGGAATAGTGCGCTCAAGTCATACTTCATCACATAATAGGTATAGGACTTAATCCACACAAGTCTATTATACCGAATCCACACAAATCTATCACACCAATTCCAATGGGATCTAAATCAGCGTTTTTTTTAAAATGACATTATTAGATATAACCTCTCTCAAGATAATGGATCATTCTTGTAATACGAGAGATGAAAAAGAAATCTGGCCGTTGCGTACGAATACGCAATCAAATGTTCAATGCAGTATATTGTAATATACAGTGATCCAATAGCTAACGTCTAAAATACAAATCTGACAGAATACTTTCAATGGAAATATTATTGTACTTTTATGTGAGAGGTTTTTGTGTACTAAAAATTCTGTGCATATGTACAGTCATCAAAGGGAAATAATCCACACTTGAATTTCACTTGAAGTTTTACCGTTTCAATATTAATTTATTTTTAATTATTTAATATTACATTTAGAGTTAGCATTATTAAGATTATTAAATTTAAATAATTATAATTAAAAAAGCTATTAAAACAACACATTAGCATGAAATGTAATATTAAGTATTAAACTCGTGTGGATTATTTCCTTTGGTTGACTGTACTAAAAAATGTTGGAATTTTGAAATTCTGACCTCGATTCTTAAAGACCATCAAAAAGTAGAATAGGAAATTCTCTAAGACCATCTCTTTGTCTTCATCGATAAAATTGGGTTCAAAACTTAAAAGTTCCACACTTTCAGTGGCTCTATCTCCTAAACGGTTGGATCAATTGAAAAAACACCAAGAATAAAACATTTTTCAAATATTGTAAGCAATCTGGTAATACCATTAAAAATAGGCGTTTCCAATGCACATTTCAAAGTTGACTTTCATATTCGAAAATGACTGAGTTTTTTTTTTTTTTTTTTGTTTTTTGGAAATGGAATACACATAAAAGTGTATAGCATAGTGCGGAAATTCATCTTTTGGCCAATATTTAGGAACTGTTGGTCTATAAAAAATGTGGCCAATATCTGTAATCAGCGATGAAAGACACACGCATTTAATTATCATATATCCTGAAACATAGAACTTCATTGAAATGTGAAATGTGAAATGTGAGTATAAAAAGTGTAACTGATAAAAAACGAGGAGTACATCTTGGAGAATGGTGCTGAAGATTTGTGCATCCCAGGAATGCCATATCCTCATTCTGTTGTCTTTTAACTGCTCATTTTGAGCGTTAAGAATTGAAATAAAGATAATTCTCGAAATAAACTGTTCAAATTCACTATTCCATTTCTTCCTGGCAATTTGAAATTAAATTTTAAATTAAGAAGCGAGGGATTGAAATCAAAATTTTAAATATCAAAACCCAAAGCGAATTGAGATTATCTTAATGCAGGAATAATTTTAAATAAATTGACACCACCACGTGTTCTGCGATGGGAAAACTTCAGCCGTTGGAAGGAAAAGAAAGCTTCGGTGGGAAATCATCAAACGAGATTTGCTCGATATCGGGGGACTCAAATAACGGCTCAAGAATTTAATAAATAAACAAAAACCTCGAAACGAGAGAGGTGTGGGGGTGGGGGTCGGGAGTTGGGGGTGGTAGTGGAGTGTCTCGAGACTACTTTAGTCAGGGATTGGGTATTCTTAGGGGGGTAGGGGGAACGGGGTAAAAGTGGAGGGGGGAGGGTTGTCTTTGCTATTTTTCGAGCGTCAGAGCCAGCGTTCCATTCAAGCGACGGGCGTTCGTGGCTTCGGGTTCACGCAAATGATTTAGGCTCACGTGAAGCACGAGACGTCCACGGGAGCCCCTAATTACCTCCTCCATCTGCCGACGGGGAATAGTAATCAGTCCCATTGAAGGACGTGACAAACACTTTATGAATAGCAACCTAGGGAATTCATGGCTTATTTCCTCTCACTCACCCTCCCCGATTCGCTCCATTTCTATTCATTAAAATTTTTCATTTTTTCTCTGTCTTTAAAAATAATCATTAGCAATAGTATTCCAATTAGTTAAAGGCTCTCTCTCTCTCTGATTTAGTTAGTGATTCTTCATTTCCTATAATAACACTTATTTGTTCATTTTCATACAAGACAACGTTAGGAAAGTGTTATTTACAATAATTACTTTGTTAATAACAAAAATATCGCAGTCTTAATATTCCTTTGAACACTGATACGAAAGAGTAGTTGTTGTTTATTAGAAAGGCAGAAATAGGTCCCTAAAAAGGAATCCCATGAGTTTATATAGTTATTAAAGTTATTGTAATTGTAATAGTCACCGAACGTCATGATGATATGATTACGAAAGATAAAATCTTCTTTTACTATAGGCGATGCATTATGACTTAAAATCTCTGAAAAAGAATATCAACCTTAACAGGTGCAGCGATAATTCCAACAATAGGTAAGCGTGAATATTATAGGTCTAGCGCCATGTTGGGTGAGCTTCAACCTTTTATAGCCTTTTACAGGGTGTTTACAATTAAAGTTCCCGTACACTGACTAGTTTTTCTCAAAAACGGCTTATCCGAATTTGGTCAGATTTTCAGAATATCTTAACGAGAGTATGGGAGAGTGAAATGTGCAATAGAAAAACAGTTCACTATATCGTCGGTAGGTGGCGCTGTTTCAATCACAATACAAATACAAATAATGTAAATAATTTCTTATGGCTATTCGAACACATTTCAAAGCGAACTTTGAAACTGAACCGCACTTTGAACCTCGAAATACCGTTAAATTTAAAACACTTCTATCCATTGTATGTCATATTTTTGAGTATTTTGATTGAAACAGCGCCACCTATCAACGAATAGGGAACTGTTTTTTGCACATTTCACTTTCCCCTATTCTCTCGTTGAGATATCCTGAGAATCTGATCAAATTCGGATAAGCCGTTTTTGAGAAAAACTGCTCAGAGTACAGGAACTTTAATTATAAACACCCTGTATATCAGTTGTAAATCTGAGAGTTAGCAACATCTATATACTAAAACTCTTGCGTGTATTTATTTATTTATCTGTAATTCTATCTCTTCCTAGACGGTTTGAGCTAGCGACTTGAAATTTTCAGGGAAGGCTTATCAATAAAGGACCTGCTCTATCGCCAAAAATCAGCCCCCTACGACCCCCCCCCTCCCCACTTTCTGGGGTTTTTATTTAAAATTATCTGCTTTTGCTTTGTAATTCCCCTCAACAGATGGCGCGGGCGGGCGAAGCCGCGTGTAACAACTAGTTTCTTTATGAAATGGTGTTAAGGATTGGACACTGCAAAGGTAGTAATGGCCATTTGGTCTGATGAATCTAGGTTTATCCGCTTCAAGATAGAAGAAAAGCCTTAAAATGATAAATAAATAAGCGGAAAAGCATAAGAGTTTTAGTTTTTAAGAGTATCTAATATGCTGAAATAATTGAAATTCTTCTGAAATTTTTTGGAAAAAGTGCGTACCATTCGAAAACTGGAAAAAATTGCTTATTTCTCCACACAAGTTAAATACGGTGATATTCTCTATCGGTTGTGAAAACAGAATTTGAAAAAGGTAAACAGTTTTTGAGAACTAAAATATACAAAGAGAGAAACGGAAATATAAACAGAGTAAAATGAATCTGTCTTTCACCATATAATAAATTATTTATATAATCAATTTAAAAAATGATAACTCCATTTTAATTCAAAGAAATAGAAATAAAATAAATATTAAAACCATTTAAAAAAGTCACTCGATGCTGAGAAATACAAATACTGAAAAAGACGAAACACATGAAACGAAGATATTGTGGAGCTTATGTTGACGAAACACAGATAAAAGGAAGGTCTTGTGAAAATTTTTTACAGGAAAACACAGAAAAAAACATAGTCAACAGGAGAATAAAATCTTTATGAAAGTCCGATGATCAGTAGCTCGTTGATAACAAAATTGGAATGAATTATAAAAAACGTTTTCGGGATTTTTATCCCATCTTCAGTTTGTAAAAGTTTTGAATGAAATTTCAGTTAAAACAATATAATTGAAGACCTAATAAAACAAAGAAACCAAAACAATGTGATATTAAAATTGAGGAGATATTGTTATTCGTATGATTGTTATGAACAGGGTAGTGGTATTGGATTGTTGAGAGCAAGGGAAGTGTTATTGTCTAGATTATGTTATAATTTTTATTTTTTATTTTTTTAGTAGTAATTTCCAGTTATTATTAATTTCTATAGATGGTTTGGCTAAATTGTTTTCATTCGAAATAATGTTGATGGTTTCTTTTATTAGTCTTTTTTTGTAATTTATTTCTTTACCAAAGATTTTGACTGTTTTCCAATCTGTTTGGCTAATATAGTGGTTAACAGCATGATTATCTTTACTGTGTTTCTTTCTGTGTTTTCCTGTAAAATTTCTTCACAAGACCTTCTTTTCATCTATGTTTTATCTACATAAGCTCCACAAGACCTTCGATTCATCTGTGTTTCGTCTTCTTCAATATTTGCATTTCTCCACATCGGGTGGCTTTTTTCATGTTTATTTTTTTTCTTTTTCCTTGAATTAAAATGGAGTTTGAATTAGATTAATTGTACATTATTCAACTCCTACTCTTATATATTTATATAATCATCAGCATCTTTATTTATATGTATTTCAAATTTCCTGGACTGACTACATCCTATTAACTCGCTTAATTCCTTCGCCTTGGTTTATCTACAATATCTCATTCTTTCGCTTCGACTTATTGTTCAATTGCCAGCAGCCCTTGGAACAATCGGATATCAGTAAACCGCACACGCGAGTCTTTCCAAGAACACACAAAACGAAAGATGAAATAAACAACCAGAGTATCGGCGCAATTTTGCTGTTCAAATACTCACCCGCATTGATCGGGTTTTCTAATCACAATGGAAACGGTCGTTCATAATGACAATCTAAGTGCATGTTGAGTTAAAGGATGGTTTATAAATCCCCACGAAGTTGGTATAATCCTCAGTCAGTTTTTCTGAATGTTTGTGTTGCAGGAATGGACATTAATTTGGAATCGTAATTCTGGCTAGCATCACTTCATTATGATAACAAAAATTAGCCTGAAGATTCTAAAGGCAAAGCATGTTCTCAGTATATTGACCGAAAAAATATTATTTTGAAGCTTATTTGCGCTATTAAACCTGAATGTTCTTTAATTGCTAGCTAAGTCAAACATAACCAGATCAAAGCACGCTGTAATCTACACACATTGATGTCCATTTCGATTCACCCGGCTCTGTCTGCCCAGCACACATTGAACGTTGCATGGAAGCCAAGCCAGGGGTTTAGGTGAAAATGGGAGATTTGTGGAAATTACTCAGAGAAACGGGTATAAATAAAATGAGTTGCATAGAGGGTGTTTCACCTAAAGTGAACCAATAGCCAACTTCTAAAATACAAATCTGATAGAATACAATGAATAATTGTTTTACTTTTATGTGATGGGTGTTTATGTGTATTCCATTTCCAAAAAAACCGACGCCATTTTCGTATATGGAAGTCAACTTTAAAATGGGCAATGGAAACCCCTATTTTAAAGGTATTTTCAGATTGTACACAACATTTGAGAAATGTTTTATTCTTGGTGTTTTTTCAATTGATCCAACCGTTTAGGAGATAGAGGCAGTGAAAGTGTAGTGAGTTTGGATAGAAAAGGCAAAAAACAGAAATTGTTCCTAAATACAATGGATTATAAAATGGATAACAATGTCACGAGGGTGAGTCAAATGAAACCCGCAAAAATGTAATTAAAATACCAAATTTCGCCCCACAGTGTTTTAATTCTGCAGATCCGTTAAAAATGAGTTGTAGAAATATCCGGTAGGTGGTAGGAAAATAGAGACAAGCAAACAAGGTCACAGCAGCAGTTTAAAGATGGCCGCCCCACTACAAACATGCACCAAAGGAGAACAGCGTTCAGTTATTCGATTTTTGAGTAGTGAAAGTGTGAAACCTATTGAAATTCATAGAAGAATGAAGCTTCAGTATTGTGACGCATGTTTGTTACAACGGCAAGTTTGAATGGAGTGTGAAGTTCACAAATAATATTGCGACAGTTGAAGCCTTAGTGTTGGAAAATCACCGAGTAACGATTGATGAAATTGCATAATTGTTAGATATTAGTCATGGTTCAGCCCACCACATCATTTCAGTAGGTTTCACATCTTCACTACTCAAAAATCGGTTAACTGAACTCTGTTCTTCTTTGGTGCATGTTTGAAGTGGAGCGGCTATCTTTAAATGCTGCTGAGACCTTATTTGCTTGTCTCAACTTTCCTGCCATCTACCGGATATTTCTACAACTCATTTTTAACGGATCTGCAGAATTAAAACACTGTGGAGCGAAATTTGGAATTTTAATTACAATTTTGCGGTTTTCATTTGACTCACCCTCCTATTATATGAACATAATATTTTTGCAGTAATGCAAAATAATGGTTGGTTAATACATGTTATAATAAATGTTTCGTTTAAATTGATGGACAATTTCTGTTTATGCCTTTTCTTTAAATCCAAACACACCACACTTTCACTGCCTCGATCTCCTAAACGGTTGGTTCAATTGAAAAAACATCAAGAATAAACATTTCTCAAATACTGTTTACAATCTGAAAATGCCATTAAAAATAGGGGTTTCCATTGCACAAGAATCCGAAGTCAGAATTTCAAAAATTCAAAATTTTTTAGTGCACAAGTAAACTTTTGGGTGCAGCAGTCCTATGGAGGAGCGTATGTATTGAAAAATATTGGATTTTTGAAATTCTGACTTCGGATTCTTAAAGACCATTAAAAAGCAGAATAGGAATGTCTGCAAGACCCACTCTCTATCTCTTTGTCTTCATCGATAAAATTGGGTTCAAAACTTTAAAAGTTCCACATTTTCAGGGTATCTATTTCCTAAACGGTTGGATCAATTGAAAAAACACCAAGAATAAAATATTTCTCGAATATTGTGTACAATCTGAATAAACCATTAAAAATAGGGATTCCTATTTAAAATTTCAAAGTTACTTCCCTCTCCCCAGCCTCCCTCACAAGGGGGGGGGGGTGAATTTTTAACAAATGAATTTCCCCTGCGAAATAATTCACTTTTGATTTTGGACATTTTTTTCGTACACAGCTTAGTTTCCGAGATATTCAGTTGTCTCAAAATAAATGCCTCATCCTGTATACACAATTACTTATTTAGTAATATTAAGAATATGCAGTATTAAGAATTACATGCTGACACTATGCGCAATTTATTCACTATATTAAATATTGATTAATCGAAATTCTTAAAAATTACCCTTCTCCATAATTTTCATATACAGCTTAGGCTATTTACAAGTGTTAAATGTATTGATACATGTAAGAATTTGCACATGTATTAAGTACTGAGTGGTTATAATTAAAATGTCCGAATGAAAAATCTACACAGAAAATTGATTTATACCTTAAAGAAGACGGGAAAGACAATTTGGAAGCAAGTTTGTTCGTGTTAGTTACATAAAGTGGCGTGGTGCGCTGAAAGTTTACATACGATTCAAGTAGAAATAAGAGTTTTATTTGATTCTACGGCTTAAAGTATTGTTTTGTTATCATATTTGTAACCCAAGACTACTAAGTTAAAAATAGGAGCACGCCCTAACTTAGAAATTATCCATGTGAGTGAATTGTCTCACAAATGTGTTTCAAAGTGGGCCAATAAAGCTTCTGCCTATTTTGATATATTTAATTATCTTGAGTGACTGCCATAGAAATATCTCTCTGTCAAGATAGCAGAGAAAATTTAGACTTATATGCATAGTAATCTATATTAAAGTATCCTATTTATATGTGTTTACACGGGGAAGAATTTCCTTAATACATTAGCTATATTAGTATCAAACATAGCCACCAGATTAAGAGCTGTTATTGCAAAAGGGAGAATTTGCATAACGCGAATGCTATATGGAATAGGAATATTCCCTATAACTTTGTTTTATCATTTACCACCATTCTCTGACCACTGTACGATGTCTTCTCCTAAAATGCCACGCAAACAGAAAGCATGATTAACTTGAAGGAAAAGTGACCAATATACCCCACGCAGGCCAAGTGCGGCCAGGAGGCGGTTAGGAAGGGTTAGAAACACAAACAATGGCTCTAATTATTGAACCTGAGATTATTAAGCTGGAATAATAAGCTATGATTTTTACATTCTCGAAGATAACCAGAATACTAAGAGATGATATCTGCATAATTAGCAGTCAAAATAGTAAACCAAACAGTGGCAAAATTGCGCATTGCAGTGCATAGAACTCGTTTTATGTAATTTGCTAAATTTATATTGTTTATTAATTTTTAGATTTTATGTGCGGTGTATTATCGGTTTTCAGCAGTCGATAAATAAATAAGAGGTTGCGAAACTACCTTTTAAGCACAGAGAAGATGTTCTGCTACTGTACTTTTATAATGTGAAGGAGGCTTCTAACTTGAATTCGCACGACTAAAATTTGTTCTTTCATCTCTGCGCCATAGAGTATTCTATACATATTTGAGGCTCTGGGGGATAATGACGCCAAAGAATGCATTACTTCACTTTAAGTGTTATAATATTTATTAAAGAAACAGGGATTAAAATATACGAGTTCTTTGATATGGAATGTTATTATGTTTTTAATTTATTATGTGACAAATTTTAATTTTACTAACCAAAAATACAGCTTTAAATTATTTATTTTTTATAACGGGTTAGAATTAATTTATTTCAAAGTTTACGCTTATCCTTAGAATAACAGTTTACCTCTCATTTCCTTTATAATGGGATTTTGAAATTCAAATTTTAAACAACGATCGATCTTAAAGGGTTTAAATTTTTCAACACGACTGAAGAACTGTGCATATAGAGCGGTCGGTGTGAACCGAATTAACAAACCTTACCTTTCTTTTATTTGACTGCTAATTTTAAAAAATGGATAATAAAATTTTATATGCTAAGAAAAATATATTCAAAGAAATCAAATTTCAATTTGATTGAATTTTTTTTTTATCTGAACTCGAGAAATCTTTATTACTCTCAGTAGCTTGCTATTTAATGACTAACACACTTTATAAGTAATTAAACTTATATTCATTATTTTATATTTCTTTTTAAGTAGAATGTGCTCTGTCTATAATTGATCTTAGGTTTATAAATCTTCAGCTGACATTTATGTATAATTAAGTTATTTTTATTTCGGACATACAGGTGGAACCAGTTTCCACATGATTTTCTCTCTTGTCATAATGCCCGGTGCATATAGACATAATGTTCTTATGGCGTACCACAGAACATAAGATTTTTACCAGAATAAGATTGGTAAAATCTAATTTTACCATTTATTCGGGTGTTTATAGTTTATTTTTTTGACTAAGCGTTGTTTGAACATGCTCGTCGGTTCTAACTTAAGCAATTTTCTACAATATTTAAATTTATTCTACAATTTAGTCAACATTGCCGAAAGTCCAATATAGAAAAATAGTCAAGAAAATTACACGGCTTGGACTCGAACCAGGGACCTTCGAGTTACCTTCCAGATGCTTTAAATAATTTGACTGAGCCGAATCATGAGAAACAATCAGCCCCTATCCGTAGCAATCGGATAAATGCCGCGGCATTCTCCACACAGGCTCCATCCCATATCATGGCCAGAAAGTGTAGCCATGTTTCGTCGATGTTTACATCACTTTAAGTGACGATTGGTTGGCATTCGTTAATGTTCGGATTATATGTAGCTGCTCGGCCATGAGCCCAAAGTTTAGAGTTCTCGACGAATTGTCATGATGCTGGCGTTGAATCCTAAGGCACTGAAATTTGGTACATAATGTATTTTGCCGATTCCATACATACTGCGATTACCAGGACATGATTGAGGATTCTTAGTCCGTATACATTTCTACGTGAAATTGACATCACTCGAAGTCGCAGGAAGATGATCCTCCTTACAATGGATAATGGGTCGTAGAAATTTCACGAATATATACATATTTATATGCCTCCTTACAGGCTTTCTAATTTGTGCCATGTCGTCACTGTTTGAATACGAATAGGGCCTGGACCCCTTAGCAGGAATAGCTCTATCTTATATGATTTGGATCTTCAAACCTATTCCTTAGTAAAAAATAAATTTTTGTTGTAGTAATAAGCGCTAAATGAGGATCCATAGTAGTGACTACAGTATTGTTTTTTGAATTCAAACTGGGTCACATTGAGGCATTCCAAAAGTACGTCAAGCGTATGGACAGGGAGCCTTTTCACAAGAAAAGCTCAGTTTTAGTTTTCTAAATTCCGGGATGGAAACGAATCCTCTAAGATGACCCCAGCTCTGCAAGATAACACCTGCTGTTGATGAAGATGCACTCATTGAATTAGCCCAAAAATTGTCTGTGATAAAGGGGACTGTGCATAACTATCTTTGCATACTAGGAAAAGTGAAAAAATTGGACACATGGCTCCCATCATTTCTTTCAGCAGCGAATAAACTGCAAAGAAAACCCAAAGAAAATGTTGCTGATTGTTGTCTGCACAACAGTAGAAGTAGTGCACTTGAAGCACTTAAAGCAAGGTCATACCATCGCTGCACAAATCTACCATGAGATGCTCCCACGGGCTCATCAGAAACTCCTGTATTGGTAAATCGCAAAGACCCCTAACAGCTACAGGACAATGCAAAACCGCGATTGCTTTATCTTGGGTAGGTACTCACTCACCTGACATGTCTCCCACAGATTATCAACTTTTAAATCATCGGATAATCATGTGTGCACATGACAGCTTAGAAAATGCCATGCCCTTGAAGTAGAGCTGCAAGATTTTTTCACCTCCAAAACCAAATTGGAGACATGTTTATTGATTGTGAGAGGAAATATTTTGTTTGATGAATGAATTGAATGTTTTTATAAGTTATGTGAGTGCAAGTGTATAACTGAAAATACGCAAGAACTTTTTAAATGACCTTATACGTACACTGGCGGAAAAAAAAATCCCTACAACACGAAGGACTTGTGTTAGATGAATGAAATTTGGACAGTATATTCAGCTATGGTATTTATTCAATTGATTCAAGTTTCAAGGTTACAACTTATAGAGGGCGCTACCAGTGCCA
This sequence comes from Rhysida immarginata, assembly GCA_023313115.1. Taxonomy (NCBI): domain Eukaryota; kingdom Metazoa; phylum Arthropoda; class Chilopoda; order Scolopendromorpha; family Scolopendridae; genus Rhysida; species Rhysida immarginata. Next base: position 2,149,782 of record JAHWFO010005730.1, on the reverse strand, counting down.
CACTGTACATGCAAATGAGACATTCCAAATGACAGATATAAAGGAGACCAGACGCGCGTCTGTGTCACTTCAGACACTTGTGGACGTGTGTGATAGAGTACGTAAAACATGCCTCGAAGGCGACTGCGACGTGAATATGGGCAGCTAACCCAATTCGAACGAGGACGTGTAGTGGGCCTTCGAGAGGGTGGACTTTCGTTCCGTGCTATTGCAGAACGCATGGGTCGAGACGTTGCCACTGTGTACAACTGTTGGCAGCAATGGTCCAGGGAAGGCAGGATTACCAGGAGACCAGGATCTGGACGACCCCCGGCCACTGGAGACAGGGTTGACCGGCCCATCTGTAGGATGGCTGTGGCAAATCGGACAGCATCTGCAGCGGACATTCGGACTGCTGTGGCACCCAACGTCACTCCACGCACAATTCGGAACCGTCTCCTGGCCCCTGTGGCATGTTTGCCTCTTACCCCTCATCACCGTGCGGCACGTTTTCAGTGGTGTCAAACCAGAGTGACTGGGAGGGCAGAATGGAGGTCTGTGGTCTTCACGGATGAAAGTCGTTTCTGTCTGGGTCAGAGTAATGGTCGCACAAGGGTCAGGAGGAGCAGTGGGGAAGTCCTGTTACCGAGCTGTATCCGTCGTCGGCTTACTGGCCCCACCCCTGGCGTTATGGTATGGGGAGGGATTTCCTACGACAGCAGCACCCCCCCTGGTGGTTATCCCAGTCACCATGATGGCAAATGTTTACATTCGGATGGTTGTTGAACCCATTGTGCTGCCATTCATGGCTGGTATGCCAGGGGGGGCTGTTCCAACAGGATAACGCTCGACCTCACACTGCGGCTGTAACCCAACGTGCCCTTCAGGGTGTCTACATCCTACCATGGCCAGCACGATCACCAGATCTGTCGCCCATCGAGAACGTCTGGGAAATGGTCGGACGCCGTGTCAGGGCTCTTCCACAACCAGCAACAACTGTCGCTGATCTGACCATCCAGATACAACAGGCATGGAATGCCATACCACAAAATGACATTCGGCATCTCTACGACCGTATGCATGCACGTGTGCAGGCCTGCATAGACCAGCGCGGCGACTACAGCGGGTACTAAAGTCCATACTTTTCACCATGTACAGGGTGGCGCTGGTGGCGCCCCCTATAAGTTGTAACCTTGAAACTTGAATCAATTGAATAAATATCATAGCTGAATAAACTGTCCAAATTTCATTCATCTAGCACAAGTCCTTCGTGGTGTTGGGATTTTTTTTTCCGCCAGTGTATTTCGAACATTAAATATTTAAAGAATAAATCATTAGATGGTCTGTGAGGGGTTTTAATGGTTCGCCTACCTCAGCTGATCGAAATAATGATGAAAAATAGGAAAGAAAATTCCGCAGTCCGGGATGGAACCAGGAACCTTTGGCTCGGACCGCCAACGCGCTAACCAATTGCGCCACTGCGGCCATGAAAGCATTTCGCATTATTTTTCATCATTTCGCATTTTTTCATCATTATTTCGAATAAATATTTGTTAAAGAATAAATCAGGAATGTTTTGTGAAGATTTTTATTACAGGTCATACCTCAGATATTTAAATAATTGACGAAGATAGGAAAGAAAATTCCCCAGCCTTGACCCGAACCAGGGAGGGTTCTAGAAATTAAGGCGTCGACTACTAAGGTTATTCTGCGCCTTTTACACAAGTTATATCTGTACGCAGCCCGGGACAAACACAAACATCCCATGCCCACGGCGGGATTCGAACCCACGACTAGGCGGACTCGAGAACTAGAAAGCCTACGCCCTAGCCCTCTCGGCTACCTGGCCGGCAGGGACATTTGGATAAAGCTTCCATGTCCACATGAGGATCATTCATGAAAAATTTATAGTTGCTTTTTTAAAAAAAATCTAAATTTGACACCGCACAGTGGATGAATATCAGCAATCTACGTGGACAAAAAAAAATTTATTTTTTTTTCAATTTTCGCAAATCCACTTCATTTTGATTTTTCCTCGTTGTTGACACTCCAATGTAATCTTTAGCAGCTGGTGTAAGGTCTGTAAGGAATTTGAGCACCCCTCTCTCTCGTTTGTTTGACTGTATTTTGTTTTATTGTTTTTTGCAGAGTTCAAGTAACGTGAAGTCTTACTATTTTGGTCAGTCTTGTTTTGCGTTTGGAGAGTGCTAATTTCTTAACGCAAAATATCACAGAAAACTAAAAGTAAGTATTTTTTCCTTATTACATTTATCAATTACTTGTATGTCAGAAAAATTATGTAATCGGGATATTAAGATGACGACATCTTTTTTTTCAAAACGCATAATAAACTTATAATTCACGAAAGCCTGCAATTTTTTCCCAAAAAGTCCCAAATGCCGTTTTTTTCATTTGTAAATCTCACAATCCCTTATAATTGCATAACCCCAAAAATTAGCTGCCCGAATGTTTCCCTTTTCTTATAGTAATTTTTTTACAGTTGTGCATCGCAGTCTCTTCGACATACTCTACAGGGTGTTGCAAAAATATACAGGATACTACTGCTGGGCAGCCTATAGTCTCGCTTCAGGGGCCGCTTCATAAAATGATAATTGGGAATTTTTATTTTGTTAACCCATTTAGGCCGAAAGTGGTAAAAATGGAAGTTGAAACTTCATATCTTAAATTTAAATCAGGTCGTTGCATATCAAATGTCGGATTGCAGAGGTCATTTTTAATGGCCCTCTAGAAAGGACACCTTCACACATGCTATTCGAATAACCCCCATTGCAATCCAAACATTGTTGCCAACGATTTGGCAGCTTCTCGAGCCCTCTCCGATAGAATCCATGGTCACGGGAATCAATAAACTCCCGGAATGCATTTTCGACGTCCGCTTGGGTTAGGAATGTTTTCCTCCGGAGAAAATTGTCCAGGCTCTGGAAAAGATGGTAGTCGGTAGGGGAGAGGTCCGGAGAATACGGGGGGGGGGGGGGGGGGCGGCCCCCCACCTCGTAGCCCAGAGCCTGTAAACCCTGCACTCGTTCGTGCAACGTGCAGACGCGCGTTGTCATGCACAGGAAGGACGCCTTTGCGATGCACAAGTGCAGGTTGTTGCTGACAGTTTTGTGTGCAATGCAGTTCACGACAGTAGGTCGCAGCGGTGATCGTCTCCCCCCTGCTGCTGGAAGCTGTAATGCATTACACCACGGATGTTCCACCAAACTATAACCATGAGCTTCCTGGGGTGCAACGGGGATTTAGGGAACTGTCGCAGGGGTTCATCAGCATCCAGCCACTGTGCTGACCATTTCCTATTCTCGTATAGGAGCCACTTCTCGTCGCAGGTGACAATGCGATCAAAAATCCCCGCTTCTTCATGGCGCAAAAGCAATTCCGTATACACGTCCAACCGACGCTCTTTTTGGTTTTCCATAAGGTCATGTGGGACCCATTTGTCCTACTTTTTCACCTCGCCGATGGTCCTAAGGTGTCCACTAACAGTCGATGCTGATAGAGCATGATCCCCTGCAAGGTCCCGAGCAGTTTTTGACGGGTCCTCTTCCACAGATCGCTTCAGATCCGCATCATTCAACACGTTGGGCGGTCTGCCGCGTGGCTCATTTGCCAGGTCCGTCATTCCCGCCCGGAATTTTCGGAACCAACGTTGGATAGTACGTTCGTTTATGGTGTCTACACCGAATACCTTATTGATGTTTCGAGAGGCGTTGGATGCAGAGGGACTCAACTCGTAATGCATTATCACACGTAATTCATATGAAGTCATGACTATCGTCGCTTGGTTCAACCTTCAAGGTTGGATTGTGCTAGCAGGTAACTTTTCCGCTTCCAGGCCTTGTTATCTCGTAGGCCTCGCCTGTTCATCCAACACCACCTAGACAGAGGGCCTGATAACGGAAGCGTCACACATTGTTACATCATCATTAGCCGACCATTGTTAATCTTATTTCTACCAATAATAAGCCCTAAATTTGTTCGACTACGGGGCCAACGATATAACGGGCCCCAGCGCGGAAAAAGTCACCAGACCATCTTAGTCCGGCCAACAATCCAATCTTCATTATTTCCAACAAACGAAAAAATACTGATTGTTAAAATCCAAGATGGAAACAATGAAGATTGGATTATTGGCCGGACTAAGATGGTCAGGTGACTTTTCCGCGCTGGGGCCCGTTATATCGTTGGCCCCGGGTCGACTAATAATGAAGTGACAATGTATAAGGTTTCCGTTATCAGCACTTTTGTCTAGGAGGTGTTGGTTCATCACGGTCGTCAACAATGCTTATAGTTTGCAGCCAATAATGCTTAATAATCAGCTCAAGTTTTATTTACGCATGAAATCATTACGTTTGCTGGCGAGCCTGACTTGATAACAAGGCCTGGAAGCGGAAAAGTCACCTGACCATCGGAGTGTTAACAATAATCCAACCTGTATTGTCTATATCTTGGATGTTAACAATCAGTGTTTTTCCGTTTGTTGGAAACAAGGAAAGTTATATTGTTACTAGCATCCCGATGGTCAGGTGACTTTTCCGCTTCCAGGCCTTGTTGTCTCGGTGGCCTCGGTTTGCTAGAAAGTGACGCCGGACGTCGTTTTTGTTGAGAGGCGCGGTTTCAGTTTCTAGCGCTGATTTTAAGAGTTGTTTTTTTTATTATTTCCAATATCTATATAGTTCGAGGTCTTTGTATCGCTATTACATGTATGAAATGTGGAGGCTTTGCAATACATCATTGATGACTATTTCATCAACCGGTTTCGCCATCTTTTCCCGGCTTCGTCAAGGTGACGAATAAATAGCTGCTAAATATTTTGAAAATTAATAACAGTATCTAACAAAATGAATGGTTCCATGAAAGAGTTATGAAATCCATATACGTGAAACACTTATTGGAATCTAGACATCCTGCATCTAAAATATTAGACAATTGTTTTATATTCAGAGTAACATAAGCTGTATGAAACAGCGCTTTAATTTGTAATGAAAATTTCATGCAACATCTCTATTGGTTAGGGCATCGGTGCCATTAACCAATGTTTCCTGATTCGAGTCCAGGCTGAGAAATTTTCTTTCCTATTTTCATCAACAACAAATGTTTGTGTATAGAAAGAGAGTTATAAGCTTTCCAGTATTGTAGTTAGACCTCCGAAGTGCAATTCTTTTAAGTCGATGGAAGGTTGTACTTAATAAAAGGAATATCATAAGATTAAAATGGATTTACTTATGTGGTGGAGAGGAATTCTCGTTATCATTAAATGAACGATTTAATTGATAAAAGTCTAATAAGCCAAACTGTCATGTTTATTCACAGACCCATATTTATTGCTTTTTATCAAAATAAATAAGATGGCATTTATTTTAATTAACATCGGCACGTTATATGTTTTTCAATTTTTAAACTTTGTTTTTTACGATCCAATGAATTATGACAGTCGCAGCTTCTTAGATCAAGCTCGTGCAGTTTAGAAAATCACAAAATATCGTTTTTTTTTCTTTATCTAACGGGTTGCGTAGGCGGAACCTAGCAGCTGTTCGACGTGATTTAGTGACATTTCGAGTGAGACATTGTAATAAAAATGTTACGTCTTGAGAGAAAGAGAGAGAGAAATGACATCGTTTCTGTTTCCTCGTTGTTAAAAAATATGTCAAATTTGTCCTTAATATCGGCGTTGTAGCAGTGCATAGAAGAAATGCTTGAAGAGGGAAATTCATCCGATATGTTATGAAAGCCGACAGCGCAATGATTGATTTGCCTTAATACTCGACCGCCACTTGTCACGCGCTTTCTAATGAAAGGAGCCGAAGCGCCCCATAGACTGGGAGCGATAATCCCCTCGGCAGATCAGCGCCGAACCTTGCTTTGGATTTGGAAGCCATCAGAGGGCTGACGACGTGGATTTGGGCGACGGACGAAAGCGTTAAGACCCCCTCTCCTCCCCCCCTCCCTATTTCCCCTTTCCCAAATCACCCTCCCCATGCACCCCATTCGGACCGTAATCCTTTACCTGACGGGCCCAATTTGTCCTTCGATATTGCGCTCAAGTGGGCCTCGTTTCGCAACGAATGGCCTTGGACGTCTGCCACGAAACAACTTCTGTTCATTATTTTGACAGTGGAATGGACTTCGCGTATTGAAAACGGTTTTCCCGCCCCCTGTTTTCATTAGCCCTTTGAATGCAATTAATAAAATGTAAGAGCTAGAAACACAAGGGCAACGGAAAGTGATAGGATTAATTAAAGTAACGTTAATAATATTTGTAATTTCATTCGGGTGAAAGAGTCCGGGAAATGTGAAAAGACATCTCTTTCCTCTTGGTTCATTTAGAGATTTAGAATATTTTCTGCATTTCATAGTTCATCCCATTTGCCTATTCATTGTTTGTTTCGCTTCTTTATTATGAAAAGCAACATAGGGTATTAGCTCATAGCTATGACTGAAAAGATTTTTAAACATCAAAGTTATGGAAGCCTTTGCATGATTAATTTATAAGAATAAGCTTCCTCCTCCAATTAATTAACGGCAGAAGAATTAATATTATATTATATTATTTTATATTATATTATTAGAAAAAAAATTCTCGTCACAAAATTTGTAAAATTAACAGCAAATTAATCAGTGGCTAGCTATTATAATTAGTTATATATTCAATTATGCCAAATCAGATTTAGTCTATCAGATTGATATGACATTATTCTAGTTACTCCTTATGATATCATTACGTTAATTGATATCATCATACGTTAATACATTGTCTTTAATTAGGCTGATGAAATATTTGTAGTTATTCTTTAATTGACTTTAATCTTACCTACGCAACAAATGAATGATTAATAGCATGGTCCTAATTAAAGAACTTTTAATGTGTAAGAAAGTTAAAGTTCAGATTTTTATTTTCAAAAATAACTGAAAAGAAGTTAAGAATGCGCCAGCTTACCATTAGTTTGTGTCTGCACGCGTTTCCGCAAAACATTTTGTCTTTGCTGATTGAAAATCTAAACTCATTAGATAAAATTGAGACAAAAGGTGTGCGATATTCGTCTTAAGGGATTTCTCTTCATGCCTGAAGCACTTGTTAATCAGTTCTTCACGATTTCTTCCTGAAAGCTGATATAACTGTAAACGCTCCCCCCCCCCCCCCGACTTTTTGAACCTGGTGTGTGGTGGAAATCGACAACCCAGTCTAAGATCTGTATGACTTTCAAGATATGTTTAGCGGAATTTGTTGTATGTGTGTGTGTGTGTGGTTGTATATTATCATGTTGGAAAATGCCATATGGCATTATGTTCATGAAGGTACATAAGGTACGCTTTCTACGAGGGTAATTCAGTATATAAATTGCAAAATGAAATATCTTCAAATTGATTTGTGCTATGAGTATTAGTCGTTGTAGATGGCAGCACCACTGTGTACAATATATGGCCCTAGTAGTCACGTTCTCGTGTGGCGGTGTCTCATTCGAGTGTCAAGTAGACGAGATGGAAGGTGTGTTAGCTCATTGTACCCATGACGATCAACGGGACGTAATTCGATTTCTGTGGGCGCAGGGCAAATCTGCAGAGCAAGTGCACAAGGAAATGTTACCTGTTTACGGTTCCAAAAGTTTATCCAGATCCTTGGTGAGGTGTAATTCTTCTGTGGTTATAACGCTCGTCCATATATTGCCAATAACGCAGTGAGCCCACATACGGTGCCTACGCTGGAAACGAGTGGAATATCCGGAGTGGAACACACAGCAGGAGATTGAAGTTATTTTAAATCGCATGACGGAAGTATGCGCCTACCGCCAGCTAGCGGCATTCAGTTGAATCAGCATTAAAAAAAATCATGTATAGGTTTGCCTTTATTTACAAGTTTTGTTAATTCCATTTTGGTAATGTGCTAGAAGTTTAGGATTGAAAGGCAGCTTTGGACCCTCTTCTGCAGTACGTACTTATCCCTCGCCCGCACACGAGTGGCCACACACCAGAGGCATTGCAGCGCTTATAGTTTAAAGATGAAACACTTTGCGACTTTCACCGCTTCTCGAGCATCTTAAGGAACATGAGTTGTATTCTGACGACGAAGTGAAAACTGCCATTCAATCCTGATGTCGACAACAATCCCGGAATTCCTCTCCGAAGGATTCATCCGACTAGTCATGCGTTGGCGAAATGCGTGGAAAAGGATGGGGACTATGTCGAAAACTGAATAGTGCAGTATATAGAGGATAAATGTAAGTATCAGGTACAAAAAGAATTTTGAAAATCGGTTATCAAAGGGCCATGCGGCATTACTTTTCAAAACGCCCTCGTAATGTAAAGATAATTTATAAAACTTAAGATGATTAACATTACTGCTTTCAATGTAATTACATGTTTAATAAGCTTTGTTATGAAAATCAACATGTGAGCCACTTAATTTCATGACTTTTTCTTTTTTTATCTTCACTGGAATTTTTTTCATCATGTTTAATCAAATACAATGATTTATAAATGATAAATTCACTATGAAACTGCTTAACAATAAAGTTAGAATAATACGTATACGATACAATTTGGAAGTTAATGATTTTATTAAATTATTATTCACTCACCGGCTTCTCATTCATTTGAAAGACAAATATGTATAATACAAGAAGGCCTAAATATTTAATCTTAAGTGGTATTTTTTTTTCCTTTAATTGAATTTCTAAAAAAAAATAAGTAAATGAAACCTTAAATTCGGCAATTACGTAAATATACAGAAGAAAACGAGCAATTCCCTTACAGATATAATTTGAAAAACGGCCTCCCTTACAGCAGCGCCCTCTGTGAACTACCTCAGATCAGAATGTAATTGTCTCCTAATGATGCTGCCATTGTTCGTCGGACTACATATCCTTCTTATAGCGTGGACTCAGTTGAGAAGGCCGTGACCACCGACAGAGAAGATCTCCGCACTGAAACATAATACATTGTTATATCATCATAAAAAGGGCAATTTTAAGGCTTATTATTAGCTGAAATTATTTCAGTGCGGATACCTTCTCTCTCGGTGGTCACGAGAAGACTCACTTAAGAAAGTAGATAATGAACTAGCCCTAAGAACATCCTTTCACCAAAAATTCGCTTCAAAACAAAACCCACGAATAAAGAAGTAAAGCGCGTATCTCTTTTGTGTATTTGTCGTCGATTACGAGGCTGAGTCCAGGCCCGTTCTTAGGTGTTATGCGGCCCTACGCGGGGGGCCCTACGCGGGGGGCCCCTGGAAGCTCTGCGAAAATGCGTGGAAATTAGACCAAGGAGACGTTTTCCTGTTACGTTACGAGGTCATCTCCCTGCGTCTTCCTGAGTGACACAGACGGCTGCAGTGTCAATTAAAAAAAAAACCGGGGGATCGAGGGCGCCTCACGGGGGCCCCCTCACGTTCGGGGCCCTACGCGGATGCGTAGTCAGCGTATGCCTAATAACGGAAACCGGAAAACCGTTGTAGAAAATCGAAAATCGCTCCCATTGCGATCAGACACGATACGCATGCGCGTGGACTCTCCCGCGGTGCCATACAGGCGTTTCCAATATGGCGGCCCGTCTGTTGGAATGCACCAAAGAAGAGCAGCATGGAGTGATCCGATTCTTACACAGTGAAGCCATGACACCAATAGAAATCCATCGACGCATGTTGGCACAGTATAGTGCAGACTCAGGTGTACGAATGGCGTAAGAAATTCAGCAGCGGCACATCAAATTTGGCGGACGCGCCGAGGCCATGCCAGGCACATCATCTTGTGACAGCCGAGGCGATTGCAGCGGCGGAGGAGATGCTTCTGCAGGATAGACGGGTCACCATCGATGACATTGCAACGGCATTACAGGTCAGTCATGGCTCTGCTCAGCATATTGTCCATGGTGAGCTGAAATACCGGAAAGTGGCCGCAAGATAGGTCCCTCGTCGGCTGACGCCCGAAATGAAGGAGAGGTGAGTCGATGCCTGCCAGGAGCTGCTGCGTCGTTACGAACTTGAAGGTGAAACCTTTTTGGAGCGAATTGGACTGGAAACGTGTCCTGGGTCCATCACTAGCAACCACAGACTAAGCGCTCCAGTAAGGAATGGCTGTACTCGACATCACCAAAGCCGAAAAAGTTCCGCAGCCAGCCATCCACAAGAAAGGTGATGCTGACCTTTTTCTAAGACCACAAGGATCCCATAATGGAATATTACATGGATAAGGGCAAGATGGTGACCAGTACCACGTATAGTGAATTGGTGCGTGACATTCTGAAACCTGTTATACGCACCAAGCGCTGCGGACTCCCCCATCCTCCTTACTCTCCCGACCTCGCGCCCTCCGACTTCCACATCTTTGGCTCACTAAAGGACTCCTTAGGTGGCCACAAGTTCGCGATCGACACGGAGGTGAAACAGGCGATGCATGAGTGGCTGCATGCGCAGCCAAACGATTTTTTCCCCCGAGGGATCCATGCCCTCCCGACTTGGTGGCGGAAATGCATCGAAAAGCAGGGGGACTACATTCAAAAATAGTGTACTTTTTCCAACTCTGTCTATAATAAAAGAGGTGTAAAAAATATTTCGGTTTTCATTTGACTGACCCTCGTATTTTGTTCTTTTTAGCACAACAGATGAGTATATATTAGATATATAAAACATATATGGATATCTTTCTAAACTTTTATTCGTTTTATTATTAAGGACATAAGCTTTAATCTTCACTAATTCTTGATCCTTATAATTTCCTAGATTTTATAAGAGACGCGACTGAAAAGGCCAGTCGTTGCAAAGTAATGATGGTTTCTGCAACTACCGTACGTTTATCTGTATTCAGTGTAAATACCGACGTGGCTTCTCTTTAGCTTAACGTTTCACAATGACCTGTCGGTGGCATCCCTTTAATTCTATCCTTCCTTGGCAATATCTCGAATCTATATAATGTGGACGCTTATACCATCTAAACACTCAACTGGAAGTTGTTCTCCAAATTTTTAAATCAGTTGAACAAGACTGCTTTAGAAAACACATATTCTGCAGTCAGGATCTTTAAATTGAATTAAGAACAGTTAAAGCATTACGCGGAAGATTTAACGATTTCAAGAAAGACCTGTTTCTATAAGAGCCTCTTTAATTATAACATTCTTCAGAAGATATTTTAATTTGTGACGTTCTTGAAATAGTTCTTAGTAAATGTAATTGATTATTGTTTAGCATAAGCTGATATCCTTCTAATGTACGGAACAGTGGGATATTCTCTATTTTCCTTTTCTAAATAGTCCTTCAGATTTAGTTTCCTCATGAGCAATAGGAATAGGATAGAATTCGCTTAACTTTAACGTAGGATATAGTAATTTTAAAGTTAATTTTAAAAGCAAAAATCTGCACAAACTTAGATATACCGTTCCTTTGGTTTTTAAAGTAGGTTAGACAGTTATTTTTTTTTTATTCATTCCTCCCTCAAAATCGTAATCTATTGATGATAGGTTTTTGCTATTAACAAGTGCTAATATTAAAAAAAGAAATTTAGTAAACAAAAATATTATTCATTTAAAGCGTTTACTTTAAGCCCGCAAGGCCGTTTGCCGTGTGTGCGTTAAGCTATCGCTCCCGTTCCCTGCTAACGAGCGAGCTCAAGATTTCGAACTCGGAGCAAGATCACGACCCCAAAGGTCCCCTGTAAGAGAAACGCCTTCATTTGGCCAAGACTCCCTGCTTCGTTATTGATAACTACGAATACGAAATTCTCTGTCTTTCTAAGTAGAAAATAGCACTAAGAGAGCGTAGGGTGTATGATTTACGCGGCTTTAGTATTAAGGGCTTCTTTAAAAATAGCTGTCTGCACTTTGCTGGAATGTTATTTAGCAATTTTCCCGGTTTGTCTCTCAGTTCCAGCAGAAGGCTTAAATTCGATAGTTTAAGAAAAAGATAAAAACAATTCGGGCGTTTTAGATATACCTCTTCAGCAGCAAAACAATTATCTACACAAATCTCATTGGATTCGTTGTAGAAGCGTCGTTAACGCTCAACTACCCCATTGCATATGTATGAAGGTGCATCTGTGTCCCGTTTCCCCCCTTTCATTTGGAAACTTACATGGAGGGTCTTAGGAAGCACGAGGGCGACTTATTTCTCTCTCGAACAAACTCGTTTGTTTAAAGTTGGAAAATGTTTTTGGCTCGGAAAAACTAACATTGTCAAGACGAAGAATCCCGCGTTAATTTTGCTTCACTGGGGAAGGAAGGAACCGTGGGATCTCGCTGTTGTTCATCGATTTATTCCCCTGTCGTTGTTTTGCAATGGACTGAGAGACGGAAAAAATGGAGGTGGTGGAAGTTTTCTAAAAATTTACTTCAAGAATCATCTCCTTGAATGTATTAATAATGAATTTAATTTAAAGATACTTCTATAAAATAAGATTTCTTTCAACATGTCCGCTTGAATGCAATAGGGCAATGAAAGTAGCTAAGTTTGGACACGAAATATTCAGGGTCATTGCCCTATTCTTGTAAATTCTTTTCTATAGGAGATAAAAGGAAGCTAGAAATTGTTTCAAAATGGTAATTTATTCGAAAATTTTATTATACCAGAAGATTATTACAGAGTTTTAACATATTCAATAGAGACATATCTGGTGAGCGAACGCAACTCTTCATATTTGGAAGAGAGAAGGAAAAATTTTAAATTTATTTAAAGTAAGATTTCAATGAATTCATTTAATTCCTTTCGATCAAAGCTTAACTGCTATCTCTAAGTATTTTTACATAAAATTTAAATCTTCTGTGCAATAGACGTTATTAAAATTTTAAACTTCACAAGAATTTTATAACGGCTCTGAATTTTCTTATTTTAACTGAGATCTTTTCTTATTTTTGACTTACTAATTGCATTTAGTATTACCTTTGTTATTTGCAGATGATCTTAAACCTTTTTAGTTCTATTAAATTTATTTCTTTTTAGCTAATATCCCCGGCGTTGCTCGGTCTATTTTTTGGTGAAATTCTGCACTATCTGAATATGAAGTTCGACGATACAAGGGATGCCTATATTCAATCGTAATAGATTATTCTACCAGGGTTTTAGGATATCTTTTAGAGCAGCGGCCAAGATGAAGAGTTGCTATTTAATGCACCTGTTCCAACTTCGTAAGCGCCAATGCAAATACATCAACTCGGTTGTTGGCTACTTGGTCAAAAAACGTACGATTGCGTGGCCAACTCCTCTTCATCAGGCGTTCAATAGGCGATCTCAATTTCTTCCATGGGGTTTGCTTTTCATCTTCTTGGGTTGCGGTGGATGTACATGATCTTTTGTGTCTGTGTGCTCTGCAATTTCAACAATCTGAGTGGGGTTATTTACTACATGGTGCGCGAAATTGCTGGAAAACAACAGCTAAAAGCATGACGCCCAAAAAGAGACAAAAGATCGTGAAAATCTCCCAAATTTTGACAATCCATTCTCTTTCATATTTCTTGCGCGTCTGCAATCTGTTGTTGCAATTCGTACTCTGCTCTCGATGTCTTGAAGAAAAACTTGGGCATTCATCACTTGTTGTGGTGTACAGGTCGCCGTTTCTTCTGTTGACCCGCAAACATCGTCGCGCCGCCTGGTTACTTCGAAGACCACTGTGTCGATCTCACTTGCTCAGTTGCAAAACCGATATAGCGCCGAGCGAAGGGACTGCTTCCTCTGCCGCCTTTCCACTGTTTCTCATTAGTCTGCTAACTCTCCATTATCTCCAGTTAATGCTCATTTTTAAAGATATTTTTCAATAACTAGCTTTTCTAAAAAAAACAACAACCCAAACGACGGAGTTTTTTTGTATTGTTACAAATTCCGACGGCTTTTCACTGATTCTCAGAAATTGATATTATGATCAGGAAATTTGAAAGCCCGAAAAACATTACATTTTATAACTGGGTAGTCCTCGACGGAAGACACAAAGTTATGTGTCTTCAAAATATTTTTGTTAATGAAATTTACAAAATGAACAGTCTTGAGATTAATTTACATGTCTTAATGAACATTATGTATAACTCTTTGATTGGTTGAACCTTGTACATTTTCTCTAAATTTTTTATATATTACCATTATTATTACCATATATGTCATCTTTAGAATTCTGTGTTGCTATCACCATTGTTGATACAAATACAACCAGCCTATTGTTGCAAAAACTTTGCCTTTCTTTGTTGATCATGAAATATTTATTGTTGGTCCGTGCATATTATTGGTGAGATAACCCTTAATAATATGCCCTGCCATCGATTATTATCGATAATTATTTTTTTCTAAATCTCATATAGGCAGTTACCTTCCTCTTGCTTTGAAATCAAGTGTGCAAAATTTCATCAAGATCGTAATAAATCTGTAGATTTGTGTAAGAAATAAAAATCTTTAAACATTACAAGGAGGAGCTTTAGCAGTGAAGCAGAAATACATTCATACGTTTATTAAAAAGAAATTAATCCCCCCGCCTCCCGTGTAGGATAAGGCAAGTCATCTATTTTTACCCCTTCATCTGCACTTTTTACCTCTCCCCAAGTTTTTTTTTATCAATAAATTGATTTTCTCGAACGTAATATGTAAAAAATGTAAAAAACCTCGTATATTTTTTCCTTTCTCATCATTTCCTATCACATGCAATATGCTGCCGTAGTTCTAAGGACCAAGTGGCGGGCGCCCCCCCCCCCCCCGCAAATCCGATCCCACTGGAACAACTGGGCCTAAATTTCATAGTAATGTAGATCTTGCCTACAGGAATCTGGATACTGGATTTTACGCCTTTACGTACCTAAATAGCACATAGATATGTTGCCCTCTCTGAATCCCACCCCTGTAATTTCGACCCCCGTATACCAATCAAAACCAAACTAAATAGTGTAGATGGACATGCCCATAGTAAGCTACATTCCGAATTTCAACCTTCTACCTCAAAAAATGTAGAAATTATGAAGGGGACGGACTGACATTAAAAAACCAATAAGTAGCTCCATTCTTATTCTACTTACGAGGGTCAGTCAAATGAAAATCGGAAATATTTTTTTACAGCTCCTTTATTACAGACAGAGTTGGTACACTGTTTTTCAATGTAGTCCCCATCTTTTCGATGCACTCCGCCATCGAGTCGGGAATGCATGGATACCTTGGGGAAAAAAAATCTTCATATAATGGAGATCTTGCTTATAGGAATCTGCATACCGAATCTCGCTCCTTTATACGCAGAAATACACCTAGACTTTTTGTTCCCCCTCTAATTTTCACCCCCAAAACTCCGACCTTAGTGGGCTAATCAAAACTAAACTAAATAGTGAAGGTGCACATGCCCATAGTAAGCTACATTCCGAATTTCAACCTTCTACCTCACAAAATGTAGAAATGATGAAGGGTGATTCAAATCGAGTGTAAAATAAAACCAATAAGTAGCTCCATTTTTCCGCTGCTTAATAAGCTTATAGATTATGAGCACTTGAGCAATCGTGCGTCGACAAAGCGATTTCACGTGCGCGCGCCGATGTCAATAATGCTTAAAAGATGAACAGAAAGTAACAATACAGTCCTTCTTGATAAATCGATTGTTATATGACATGCCAGTATCTGTGAATTCTTTACACTCACTGTTTTAGCACGTGAATTCGGCTTAAAGGGGTCCACGAAAAATTCTGAAAAGTTGATACGGCCGAGCTAAGACTTTGATGGTCATATTTCTGAAAATAGAATTTAAAAAAGTTAATCCGTTTTCAAGTTATCGTGCAAACGGCGAACGTCCGGACGGACGGCCAGATAAACGTACAGACCAAGGGCGCATTCTTATAAGTAGCTTTTATGCTAAAGCTCCTGATAAAATCTTGTAAACATTCCAAGGAGGAGCTTTAGCTGTGAAACAGAATTACATTTATACATTTATTAACAAGAAAGTAACCCGCCCGAGTAGGGTAAGGCAAGTAGCGGACCCTGCAGTTATCTATTTTTACCCCTTTATCTGCACTTTTTACTCACTCCTCCCCAAGTTTTTTTAATCAAAAAAATTGATTTTCACGAACGTACAGGGTTCCACATAACCTTTTGCTAAGGGTCTGCAGAGAAAACGAGAATGAACAGAAAACCTTTTGGTTGATAATTACAAATCTGCTTTATTTATGGGTATGTTGACATCAATAATTCGTATGTCTGCCATTTACTTCGCGAACAGAACGCACTCGATCTCGGTATGAGCCCAGTAGATTCTCAAAAAGAACCGTGTCATACTCCATATCCTCAAACGCTGTTGTCAGATGCCTCTTGGGAATATCGGTCATGAATCCCGCATGGCAGCTGTCGTAACCTTTCTTCCAATTATCTGTCACCCACCTTTCAGAGCGCCTTAGCTTCTGCGCGATCCACTTGCGATTAATGAACGCCGCACCCGCTTCCATAGCCTCGCGATATGCATTTGCTCGAATCCGATCCACAAAACGCTGCTCTTCACTGTCATTTACCAGTCCCGCCATGTTTATTTGCTGTCAGCAGACGCACACCAAACTGGACTTTGCGGAGTGGTACAAACTACTGGACATGCAGTTACGGTTTGGGCCATGCACCCCTAGCAAAATGTTAAGTGGGATCCGGTAGTTCATTGTGTGTAGAAAATGTAAAAGAGCTCTATCTTCTTTTCTTTCTCATCATTTCCGAACGTATGATGTTTCACATGCCATAAGTTGCCATATTTCTAAAGACCAAGTGATTGCCACCCTCGCAACTCCGACTTCACTAAAACAATTGGACCTAAACTTCTAGTAAAGTAGATTTTGCCTAGAGGAATCTTGATACTGAATTTCACTCCTTTACGTACCTAAATAGCACATAGTTCTTTTGTCCCCTCTAACTCCCATCCCCGTAATTCCGACCCTCGTAAATAGCGAAGATGGACATGCCCATAGTAAGCTACATGTCAGATTTCAACCTTCTATCTCGAAAAATGTAGAAATTATGAAGGGGACGCACGGACATTGTAAAACCAATAAGTAGCTCCATTCTACTGCTACTTAATAATATAATTTATGAGCACTTGAGAAATCGTGCGACGACAAAGCGATCATCGTGTGCGCGAGCTCACGTCAACAATACTTAAAAGATAAACAAAAAGTTACAGTAAACAAAGTTCTTGACGAATCAATTGCTACTTTCTTTACGATCACTGTTTTAGCACGTGAATTCGACTTGAAGGGGTCCACGGAAAATCCTGAAAAGTTAATACAGCCGAGCTAAGATCTTGCTGGTCATATTTTTGGAAGCAGATTTTGATAAAGTCAATCTATTTTCAAGTTTTCGTGCAACCGGCGGAGGGACGGTCGGATAAACGTACAGAACATGCGTGAAATTCTTATAAGTAGCTTTTTGCTCAAGCTCCTAATAAACATACAAACATTCATCTATACAGGGTGAGTAAAAAGCCTGCATCTCCCCTCCCCCCAAAAAATTTCAAAACGAGTGGAGATACAACAAATCAGTTGCAGTCAACATATCTCAGGTAGGGGCTAAACAATGGTGGCGTGAAATTTGATCTTTAACCTCGAATTTTGCACCTTGCAACTTTGTCACCGTTACAGGTAGAGAAAAATTTTTAATTGTACACTTGTAGAGCTCAAAACGCTGATTTTAAGAAAAAAAACAGATTAAAAATAAGCGTAAAAATAACCCCACTACAGCAAAATGAAATTTCAGTGCTCAAGCTGTTGTGTGGACTATGGAATGGCATCTTGGTAGGACCTGTTTTCTACAACGGTTGCCTTACAGGAGTAAGGTACACAGAAATGATACTTGGAATATACAGGGTGAATACAAAAGTCTGAACCCCCTTTTATTTTTTGAACCGAAGCAGATATGTCAATTTTGATGAATCCAATGAATAGGAAGTTGTGGCTGGCCTATCCCATGGTGCACTTTTCATCATCCCAAATATGCAAATTAGGAGACATTCAAAATTTATCTCAAAAACCGTAAGGGTTAGAGAAAAAAACCCAATTGCAAACTTGTTCAGCATAAAAAAACAAACAAAACAAAATAAAATCATCCAAATCGGACCAACCAATCACCCACAATCACGTGGCGAACCGTTTGTAGCTGCACAAGGAAAACTGAATGTCGATATTTCCACCATGTAAAGCATGCAAATCAAAAAATTAACATAAATTACCATACTCACATTCACTTTCATGCGGAAAAGCAAATAAAAGGCATGTTTCAGCACACAGAAGACAGAACAATTCCAGGATGGCAAGCTACAACTGTTCCGGAAATGGTCAACATGATCAACAGTTCACCACGTGATTGTGGGTGATTGGTTGATCCGATTTGGATGATTTTTGTTTTGTTTTGTTTGTTTTTTTATGCTGAACAAGTTTGCAATTGGGTTTTTTTCTCTATCCCATACGGTTTTTGAGATAAATTTTGAATGTGTCCTAATTTGCATATTTGGGATGATGAAAAGTGCACCATGGGATAGGCCACCAACAACTTCCTATTCATTGGATTCATCAAAATTGACATATCTGCTTCGGTTCAAAAAATAAAAGGGGGTTCAGACTTTTGTATTCACCCTGTAGATTGTGTTAGCCTTCAAAATGATTTGAATCCCTTCAATAAATATAGTAAGGAAACTAATCTCCCATTTAATACATCAAAATGTGAATAATGACTTTTTCTAAGCTCAAAGAGAAACATTGATTTTAGATATAGGATTGATGGAACGGTATTACAGTATAAAGATTTAAATTTTGCAAATCATATCAATAACTGTATGATATGATATATCGTTATCAGTATAGCTCATAGGAAACTTGAATTTATAGTTCGTATTCGTATCAATTTAATAACACAGGCCAACAAAAAAATAACTTTTTAAAACCATCTTTAACGTTAAGAGCTGATTCTTATAAGTTTTTAAATGCTAAATCCGTAACTTTTTCTCATCCACAAATTTCATGCATTATTCAGAGTTTGGGCCCTAATAAATTTCCTTGTGGGCTAAAAATATAGATACGTGACATTGCAGCTCTATATGCATAAATTGGAAACGTGACATGATAGAAAAAATCTAAAAACAAATTCGGATTCAGCACACCAAAAATTACAAGAATAATTCAAATTCATTCAAGATAATTTTTCATTGCTAGATTGTGTAATTTAGGTGTTGTTTATTTTTCTATAATGCATTTGTGAGATCTATGCTTTAATACCTATCTTTTATATGGAGTCCATCTACTACAGATAATTAAACTTGTTGAAGCTGTTCAAGCTAATCGTTTTATAAAATTTTTCGATATTTCCCTATAAGCTTACAGGGTGGATACAAAAATGAGTCCCTCCTTTTATTTTCGTAACCAAAGCAGATATGTCATTTTTGATAAATCCAATGAATAGGAAGTTGTGGGTGACCAATCTTATGGTGCACTTTTCATCATCCCAAATATTCAAATTAAGACACTTTCAAATCTTATCTTAAAAATCCGATGAACGGATCACCAGCAATCACATGTTGAATTTATTAGGTACAACGTATTGAAAAAGCATACCGAGGAGGACACCAATCATGCTTACCAATGTAATGGCATCAGTTACATTCCGTGCCTATTTGTGTTATGATGGCATTGGTCGTCACATTGAGCACATTTATTAACTTTGGAGTAAAATTATTTATGCGCTGTTGCTGTTTGTAAATTATAAATACATGTAATTGTGATTGTTGGTGATCCGTTCATCGGATTTTGGAATTTTTTTTTTGTTCAGAATTCCATGCTGAACAAGTCGTCAATTGGAATTTTTCGTGTATCTGTTACGGTTTTTAAAATTGAAATATCTGCTTCGGTTACGAAAATAAAAAGGAGGGGGGTTCATTTTTGTTCCACCCTGTATATGTTTCCTATGATTCATTATTTCAATTATTTCAAATCCATAATCTTTCACATAGAAAGAACTATTAGTTGATCATCTCTTTAGTATGTTTTCTTTATACAATAAATTGCAGCTTCTACCGACTGATAATTTTAGTACGAGTCAAAAATCAATTTATTCCTTCTTGTGATAACTTGCTGCTTCATGTATACATATCTTTTATGAATTAATTATTTTTATCATTCTCTGGTTTGTTAATTCATTTATGTAATTTACTCTTGTTTTTGATCTTTAATATTGCGTGAATTGCGAATTTTGAAATATTTGTAAAAACTTAAATTGTGGTGATGTAATTTTTGGAAACCTTTTGAGTTCACAGTAAATAAATAAATAAATAAATAAATAAATAAATAAATTCTTTGAATATTGGTAAGATTTATTCAAATAATATAAAGTGAAATCTAATAGATACATGAAAAAAAAAATTCTTTTTCGGTTTTTAATTATGCATCTAAATATTTCATTATTATTAACAGAGTAGAGTTTCGATTTAATTATAAAAGGATTTCTCCAAATCCCATTTAATAAATTTCCTCCGACCATACAAGGCAATAATGACTGAACAAGACAATATAATGACCTGGATGGTTTTTGAAGTCATAATTTTGGCCACAGATGGACGGCTCATCTACCACTTCACAAACAAATAACATTGGATGGTTTTTAATTTATGATTTATAGTGTCATTATGTACGTATTTGTTCTCGTTGATGCAGTTTAAGAATGCCGTGTCTCATTAAGTGTTAACTGTGATATCGATATAAGTTTTAAGGTCTTCGATTAATATAATACAGTTGAACCTCGCTATAGCGAAGCCTGCTGAAAACGAACCCCAAATATACCGAACGAAATTGTTGGTCCCCTTCAATTTCTTATAAATATAATGTTATTTTATAAGGCTATAACTAATCACAAAGTATAAAAATCGGATTATAACAAACTTAATTGAAATATTCGACTTAATTTTTTGTGTGCTTTCCCAAAAAAATTTTAGAAAAAATTACAAAACAAAATTGCTGTACCTTTATTTTACTTTCACTGATCTTTTATCTCCATCCCCCAACCCACCTTTTTTCGTATTCGCTCATTCATGAAATGCTATTTCATTGGATAGGACAGGTCGTTTTCTATAATGTAAATTTTCACTTCTTGATGCACAACTACTGCTGAAAAAATCTTGGTGACTTGTTACATAATCCACCATTCGAAATTGTTTTCAGATCGTTGGTCTAGCAAAACGGTATTTAAAAGAAAAATGATGAAAAGAGGATTTACCCTTCGCGAAATGGGTAGAAACAATTCTCATTTCAAAATTTTTAGAATGTGAAATGGAGCTTTTCCAAACATGTGATCAGGATGTTGTTGAATGCGAAGAACCTTCAGTCTATTAAGGCCGTGCATAAAATGCGCATTCATAATTAGTAATCTATATTTTGAAAGAGATATGTATTTCAAGAGAGGGGTCTGAACCATGGTGGTTATGCTAAATAATCCATTATTTGGTTTTTACATTTTTATTATCGGATCGGATATAGCGAACAAAAACTTTGGTCCTTTGAAATTCGTTATAGCGGGGTTCATTATGAATAGTGAAAATTTACATATTTGGTTTCGAAGAGTATGATTTCGGTGAGGAAAAAAAATCACCAATCTAATTGAATGCAGATGAAAAAGAAAAGGAAAGGAATATGATTTCCGCGACTTGTATTAGAATGAGGGACCACGCGTCTCTAACTGATAGAGGCTCGACTTTGACTGCTTAGCAGTCTTTAGGACTCTTGGGGACACCTTAAGTGTACCGGTAAAGATACGATCTAGGTACAATCTAGAGACTCATGGTTCCTGGCTTGAATCCAGGCTGCTGATTTTTTTCCTTTCCATTTTTATCCATATTTAATTCTATAAGTTTGCAGTATGCTTCAGTATTTCCATCTTCTGTATCTACAGCACAATGTAAATAACAATTTAAAATATTAAGAAAATTATCGCTATCTTGAAGGCTCGTGTTGTGTTTTACTTGAATAGCATCTAGACAAGAGACTCATTAAAAAGCATTATTCTCAAATTAATTATTGATTAATATCATATGCAAAGAAAAATGCATTAATAAAGAAAATTTTAACCGCAAAATTAAACTAACATACAGCCATAAACATTGCTAAAGGTTTGTAACTTTGCCACATTACCAACATTATCTCAGGAATGATTTTTATATCGCCATTGTTGATTCTCGCATAATAACAAGAAATAACCTGCACGCCTACCCACGCTAATATTGTTGAAATTTGAATATTCGATTATGTAATCATTGTTTTGTCAACTCAACAACTGGAAATTTGTCTTCCACATCACTGAACTGGAAATAATGCAAACAAATATCTAGAGCTCATCATCCCTCTGCTCTCCGTCCGCCTCGATGTATTAAGATGCCAGTTGAGAAATAAAAATTAAAAATTCAGATGATACAGAAACGGAATATTTAAGAAGAGACTGATATGCAAGCATAATCCCAGATTACGTAAAAAGCGTTTGAACTCCCCTGATCTGTTAAAGTTACTGAATTTCTTGCCTGGTAAAACTAAAATAAACTTTAATTTTATGCTTCTAACTAACTGAAAAAAACAAGCTGAACTCAGCCTACAATACTCAAGATATTACAAGATTGAAGGACTGGTATTTAAGCCATGTTAAAGTTAATGCCCTTGAGCATAAAACAAAATCTTCTGCATACCATTTAAATTCAGGAAAAGAAGGGAAAAAACCAGAAGTAATTATAAAGACATTTACAACCACATTAAAAAATCAAGAAAACCCCGAACCAGGAATAACTGAGCACAGTTCTACAGGATATTTTAAACTGACACAATTCAGACCCATCTGTAGCGCAATCTATCAACGAGAATGACATCTGATTTGACAAGCGGGGACTAATTAAGACGAGAAAGATAATTCTGCGAATAATTTCTATAGTAGCAAAGGTCGCCGATAGGAGGCAAAGTGGCGTTCTGCAATGCACTATTAAAAGCGTTACAAATGACAGACTAATGAATAACATAGACAAAATTGAAAAAAAACATGACGTTTTACTCAGCACGATCAATTACTCACCTTCGTGAGGAGTGAGTAATTATGGTCACTGTTTTGTGCATTGAGGAAACTTAAGATGCATGGTGAGCAGACAACCTCATCGGAATGGCTTTCTTAACTCTCTCATTGACTTTATAGCCCGAAACGCTGGCTCTTTTGTAGCTATTACCAAGTTTACGGCAGTGAATTTTTCTTTGCATTATACAGTCGCATTATACATTACATTTTAAATTGGTCACATGATAAGTTGGAGGTAAAATTATCGTCGGAGATAATGTTAGATTATTCGTTCACGGCTTTTAATTGCTCCGCATTTGTACGTCTAAAATTCGTTTGTCTTGTTTGTATTTTAGCAGACCAAAATGTCCAGACTTGTTTTAAAAGAGTCAGGTTCATTAGCTCCACTGGCCACCATTTGCGAGTAACATCATAATGATGTAAACTAATTAAAGTATTAAATTTAAAATTTAATTTTAAAAACGCGAAACCACATTGCATTTGAATACGATTTCTGATTGGTTGGCTTCGATTTGACATCGTAGCCAATGTCCCGGAATAACGGGGAATTTTTGATTGTTTGACTTATTTTTATACTAATTTTAAAAATAGGTGTCATTTTTTGAGATTTCATTAATTGTTTAAATGACGTATTACAAAAAATAGTTAAGCATAACACTGAAGCCTTGAATAGCAAGATTTCGTTGTGCTTATGACTTTTTCCGTTTAACCTAGTGTATCCATAAGCCCCAGTTTTATAAGGAAAGAGCCACTGCCGCAAAGTCTCTATTGTCACCGATGATTTGCATTAGAATCCTTAAACTTCCTTTTACGCCGCTAATTGTCGCTTACGTGTGCTATAGCAGCCTACGAATCTAGAAATTTTTCGTAGAATTGTGGTAGAGGTGGCTAAGAATTGACATAGGCTAATTATAAACACATTGTACAAGGACCTGTACAGGATAGCTTAGAAAGTAATGGCTCCCATTTTTTCTCAGTGAATATTAAAGACACGTTTACGTGCTACAAACAAGAAGCTTCTCGCGTTATGTGCATAATTGTAAGGCATTCCGATAAATCGCGCAGCTGTAATAATTTGTCAAAATGAATTCTGGTGAATGACTCGCGTTATCAACACGAGCTGTAATTGAATTATTAGTTGCGGAACAGTGCTGAACTTTTACTAATGGAAGTTGTGAAGAAGTGGAGAGACCTAGCTGAACACTGATACGGGAAAGTCTTTCATATATCTGCTTCGGCTGGCGTAAGGTCGTACGTGAATTTTGTGGAAAATAGTATCTGTAGAGGAAACGTTCCTTTTTATTTTGAGTCATGTTCACTCACTTTGAATAAATAAGTGGGGCATTAATTTCTCAGCAATGCAAGTACTCTGATTTTAAGAGTAAATGTCTCGGAAACGGAGATCGATAGAAAAATGAAACAAGTGGTATGTTTATTTCGAAAGCCTTAAAAATTTGATACGGAAGTTTCAAACTTAGTTACAAATGTTGTCGACAAGTGGCGCTGTACGTAGCGCACTGAAATTTCGTTCTTCGTTTGCGCCATATCCGTGCTGCGAAAAGTGTAAAATGGCTGCTTGAAAAGGACAGTTTATAGCTTATTTCTCGGATTCCGTACTGCGACTAAAGCGTGTAGCGCCACTTGTCAGCAACATTAACAGTAAATAATTTTGAAACTTCTGTATAGATTTTTCTGCTTTTCGAAATAAACCTACCATTTGTTTCATTCTCCTATCGATCTCCGTTTGCGAAGTATTTATTCTTAAAATCAGCGAGTCCTTTGTGGGACACCCTGTATAAGTGAAGCGCAACACAGACAAAATTAATTCTATGTAAGCGTGGGATTAACAAAGTAAGCAGCTGTGAATATTTTCTGTTCATAAGATATAACCAACGGAACTCTTTATGTGTTATTAGGGATCCCAAACATGCAGGAGCGGTTTTTTTTTTTCAAACAGTTCTCAAAATGTCGAATCCACTCGGAACAATTTCATTCGAAATACGAGGATTGTTCAATAGAAATATGTTTGGACTGCACAGTCGCGAAAGTATCGCTTAGACAACGGTAAGCAATTGTTCATTTGCGTTCTTGAAGTATAGTGAGGCATTTGTCATACACAGGGTGAGGCATTTATCTTGAGACAACTGAATATCTCGGAAACTAAGCATTGTACGAAAAAATGTCCAAAATCAAAAGTGAATTATTTCGCGGGGGAAATTCATTAGTTAAAAAATTACCCCCCCTCCTTGTGAGGGGGAGCTGGGGGGAGGGGGTAACTTTGAAATCTTAAATAGGAACCCCTTTTTTTAATGGTATATTCAGATTGTACACAATATTCGAGAAATGGTTTATTCTTGGTGTTTTTCACAATTAAACCAACCGATTAGGAGATAGAGGCCCTGAAAGTGTGGAACTTTTAAAGTTTTGAACCCAATTTTATCGATGAAGACAAAGATATAGAGAGTGGGTCTGCAGACATTCCTATTCTATTTTTTGATGGTCTTTAAGAATCCGTAACTAATGAATTTCCCCTGCGAAATAATTCATTTTTGAATTTGGACAGTTTTTCGTACAATGCTTAGTTTCCGAGATATTCAGTTGTCTCAAGATAAATGTCTCACCCTATATATTAGCTGTTTGTTTCTTTCTTTGAGTTTGTTTCTTTGATTATGTTGGAAGATGGCGTTCATGGTAGACAATCTGTCCAAATGTAATCATTGTGCTGCTAACAAGGACGCAAGGAAACTACTAATCCACAACAAAAGTTTATTCATACTAATGCGCATTTCGGCAGCCAACAGAACTCTTTGTCCTGATCAAGTCTTGGATACGCTGACGAAGGCAGCTTGGCTGCCGAAATGCGCATTCGTATGAATAAACTTTTGTTGTGGATTAGTAGTTTCCTTGCGTCCTTGTTAGTCTTTGTCCACAGTTTCTGGCTCCGATTCTGTCTATGTGCTGCTGTTCAGTTTTGGCCGCTAAAGGTGTACTGCTCTTGGGCTTTAAGGAGCCTGGTGTCAACATCAACGGTGATCTCTCTGCAGACACAATGTTTACATGCAAGCATCAAGAATAAACGTCCCGGGAAATTCACAAATGGTGTTATCCATCTGCATGAATAACGCCCGCTCTCATGTAGCCCGAAAGATTCAAGATTTGCTCGCTTGTATACATTTGGAAGTCTTAGAACGTCCACAATTCTCGTGCGATTTCCATGTCTTTGGCCCTCTAAATCAATCAATAAAAGGACGGCAGTTTAATTCCGATGCTGATAGAGTTTGCTATTATGTAATGATTCCGCCAACAATCGCAGGGATTTTACCAGATGGAAATCTATAGATTAGTGCAGCAATGGGATTCATAGAGATTTCTTTTAAATTCGTTGAATAAAAATTGCTTCCCAGCCTCTAAACGTGTTTCTGTTGAGGAATCCTCGTAAACGAAATTGAGATAAAACCTCTGTTTAACGAAAATTTTGTTAAAGTGAAACCTTGTTAAAGTGAAATCAATTCAAAAACAAAAGAATTTTTTGCTGTAGGGTAGACCGGGGCAAGTTTACACACTTTTTCTTTATTATTATTTTTGTATTTTTAGTAATAAATCAATTTCACTCAATTTTCATATCCATTCATTAGTTAAACATTAAGGTACAGTATGATGTCTTTAACTTACCTTAAATTTATATTACTTTCATATTAAAAATATTTTTTGATGTAATCTCAACTGTGTAACTTGCCCCGTAGCAGGGCCAGGATAACACAATACTTAGGGTATGTATCCACACATTTAACTTAATGAAATATAAGGTTATTAGAAAAATTTTTAAATAATTTGCAATATTTATTACTTCGTTTAATTCAGGGAATACAAATGAGTCAGGATGCACACAGGATGCAATACAACTATACCAAATAAAAATTTACAGGAGACAAAATATACTTAATTACCTGTGCCCACCTCTTACACTCTGTGCATTATACCCACTGTTTTCCAGGTTTTGACTTTGTACATGGCCTCAAACAGTGTGTAAATCTACCCCATATTTCCTGTGTAAACTTGCCCCATCGCCTTGTTTTGGTTTAAACTAAGCCTCTAAGTTTTGTTCGTAAGGTTAACAATCAACTCACGATTTAAAATAACCACAAAAGAACAGTTTAACAGGATAAGCAATAATGAGTTATGACGAGCTAATGGTACAAATCCTATAACTGCCAATACATTAGTGCGAAATTTACGTACCAAAAGAAAAATTAGAAAAAGTTGTCTATTTCGCTACACGCGACTGATTCCAGACTGTTTTGAGGGTACATGGCGGTTGTAACGTTTCTCCTCGATTCGAAGGCGCTTGAGGCGATTGAATGTATAAACCTACCCCTGTACCAGACAAGCCCCAATCTCCCCTATTTAAAACTTTGCAGCATACTATCTTAAAACATTACGTAGTACGTACAAAGTTGTCAATAATGTTTGTTTCTACGAGGGTCGGTCAAATGAAAACTGGGAATATTTTTTACAGCTCCTTTATTACAGACACAGTTGTAAAAGTACACTATTTTTAGTGTAGTCCCCCTGCTTTTCTATGCATTTCCGCCACCGAGTCGGGAGGGCATGGATACCTCGGGGAAAAAAATCTTTTGGCTGCGCGTGCAGCCACTCATGCACCGCCTGTTTCACCTCCGTGTCGGTCGCTTGTGGCCACCTAAGGAGTCCTTTAGTTAGTCAAAGATGTGGAAGTCGGAGGGTGCGATGTCGGGAGAATAAGGTGGATGGGGGAAGCATCCAGACGCAAGTCCTAGATAGTCGCCACGGTCGCACGAGCCGTATGAGGTCGCGCGTTGTCATGCTGGATGAGAACGCCTGTTGAGAGGAGTCCGAAGTGCGTAAAGCAGGTTTCAGAATATCACGCACCAATTCACTATAGGTGGCACTGGTCATCTCTTGCCCTTATCCATGTAATGTTCCTCTATGGGACCTTTGTGGTCCCAGAACAAGATCAGCATCACTTTTCCTGCGGAACTTTTTCGGCTTTTTCGTCCGCCAAACTTGTTGTGCCGCTGCTGAATTTCTTACTATTTTTTTACACCTGAGTCTGCGATACACATGCAGCATCTCACTGTGCTAACACGCGTCGATGAATTTCTATTGGTTTCGTGCCTTCTCTTTGTAGGAAACGGATCACTCCACGTTGCTCTTCTTTGGTGCATTCCAACAGAGGGGCCGCCATAATAGAAACGCCCGTATGGAATCGCTGGATCACGTGAGGAAGTGGAACCAACGCCACTTGATGGCGAGAGAGTCCACGCGCATGCGTAATGGGTCTGATCGCAATGGGAGCGGTTTTCGATTTTCTACAGCGGGTTTTCCGGCTTTCATTTGACTCAGCCTCATAAATATGCTCTTCTACTGCACTTAGAAATGAACTAAACTCTTCTTTTGGAATTGTGTTTTCGCCTTCTGATGAGTCTGTATCTGTGGATAGATTAATGAGTGCATATGCTCTTACATTATTTACAATCTTCAGTTAAATCTAATGCAATTTTTAAGTTGCTTTCCACGTCAACAAACTTATCAAAGGATAATGCTGAATCTATTTCGTTTGGAAAAGAACGACATTCCACAGTGACTATATTTCATTGTCATCATGCTTCCTTATGCTTCCTTTTCAATCCAATTTTGCGCGAATTGTCTTCAATATGTTATCAATTTTTCAACACAGTCAATAAGGATGCTCTTGGAATATCAAACCCTTTAGCAATGCCTGTTTTTCTTTTTCCTATATTCAAGGGTTTAATAATTTCAACTTTCGTTTGTAATAGTAAATGAATTCGTTTCGATGCCGTGGAGAACTACCTACTGAAACGGAAACGGTACTAGCCTGCATGCCAGAAACAAATGATCGAATACACACATCAGTACACGTAAAAAAATAATGTAGTACACGGTGATTACAGAAAAAAAAAATATTTTCCTCAATTCATGAAACTGAGGTGTTACAAGAATTGCATGAGGTCTACTATTCAATTCATTGAACTGAAATTTCGTAAAAATAAATTTCGTAAAAGCGTTTTTTTTCAGTTTGGAAGTTTATAGGGATTCTGCCGGGACCTTACCCAAAATCCGTAAAGCTGAGAATTTCGTTAAAGCGATAAAATGAGGTTTTACCTGTAGTTGCGATTTAGAAACGCAAAATCTCCGTATGTTCGATATAATCTTCTTGATGCTTTAGGAATCTTATTATGATCTGGAACCTCTGCATTTGCAAATAGAATAATCGCCATTTTTTAACACTACACACATACGCACATAACCTATAATTTGTTTGTATGGCTTTGTTTCATATTTTAAAAAAAATCTCTCGAAATGAAAATTATCAGAATATCTTTAATGACTAGAAAAGAAAAGTTTTTACTAAATGTTAAGAAGTACCTATTGAGAAGGAAGGTATCTAGGAATAATTTAGCGGTGCCACCTTTCTATTATTTTCAATTAGGATCTCAAAAGTGAGGCGTTTGATTGACGGTGAAAGCAAGAGACCTTCGGGTAAAGAAAACGAGAGAGTGAAAGAGAGTATGATGGGGGCCCGCGCTGGGGTATCGAGAAACGTGTTTCTTAATGCCCAAATAAAAAGGCAGCGTTGCCTAATGAAACAGGTGACAAATGAAATGGAGATTAGCTGTTGTCAGTAATTAAGGGGGCGAAGAGCCTGAGAAACGGAGCCGAGACGAGGAGAGGATTGTGCAATGCACTCTTCACCACAATAACATTTCATTCCATCAAATGCCACATTAAAAGTGCTTAACTCGTGACGACAAAACTTCTTCTCCGTCTTCTTCTGAAAAGAGGCTACTCGCTGTTCTGCGGCTCCTTTTGTACACGTGAGTTACGCCAGCCGACGACGACGACGGCGGCAGCGGTGGCGGTGAAGGGGACGCGTACGTAGAGCGCTTGCGCACGTCATCGATCGAGGAGACGGCAAACGGGAGGGCGATGTTAGCTCCGTTGGCGGCGTAACACGAGGACCTCGGACAAAGGCACACACGCTGCCGTCTTCGTCGCATGCAGAGCCAGCAGCGAAGTCGCTCGTGGCTTGTGTTCGTCGTCGACTCGGTGACTCGCCCTGTGCCCTCTGTTCCCCGTCCCGATTGGAAACTACTGCAAAGCCTGTGGATGTAAAAGTCTTAAGAATCTATGCACTTAATTCCACTATGCCGGATCCCACGACTGGGGATGCTTGTGCTGGTGGCGTTCGTTCTAGCCTGCCTGGCTGTTGGCACGCGATCAGGTAACACTTTGCTGATAGAAAAAAAAGAATGAAAAAAGGAAAACAATCAAGCACCACTTTCAATTTTTGTTTTCATCCTCTCCTCCACTATAATTTATCCTTTCATCAATTTGCCACTATACTTAGGAAAATACTTTCTTCTTTTATAGTCATAATATTCATTGATCCATAACAAACATGCCGTTGTATTGGATTTGCTTTTACGATCGCTGAAATTTCCCTCTCTCTCTCTCTCTCTCTCTCTCTCTCTATAGCTCGCATTTATTTTTGTTGTAAATTTTTAGCTTTTTATAATCACTTTGTTTACTTTCATTTAGAACTTTAGTACTTTTATTGAGTTGTGTTTCAACAAATTTCTTTCATATTTTTATCTTTAACAAAAATGAATTGAAACTCGATTTATTCGTTAGATGCGTTCATGTGGGAAAAAATAGAAAATTAAACTAGCAGAGAAATTTTCTGTTTACCAATTAAAGAAATGAAGCGTTTTCTTTTATAAATATATTTAGAAACTATTATTGCTTATTTTAAACCTGTCTGACAGTTTTTAAACAGGTATTTTTTTTTATCTATTCTATATTTTTCAAATATAAAAGGGTTATTGATTTTTAACATAATTTTTTTATACTTAGTTATATTTTTTTATATTTTTTTCGATTCTCAGATTTCTGCTAGGTAAAGCGACTATAAAATCGACGCTTATGGATAAATCAAACAAAAACATCCAATTTTCTACTTTAACTCATGTTTTGATTTCACGCTTTTATTTGGACAGGCAGAGAAACTGCTGCCGTTGATACCAAATGAACCAAAATGATGTAAAATGCTAATTTCTTTATGAATATTTTAACGTAAGTGCACGTTAATCAGGACGCGAGTGTGTTAGAACTTTGAAAGCCGTCAAGAAAGCAGGAAGCGAGGGCATCTGAAATTGCGGCATTCTTATCTAACCCAAACCTCCTTATTTCGCAGAAATATTTTTCTCTCTCCAAAAAAAAATTCTAAACCCACTCCCTTCATTTTTTTTACTTATCCCCGGTAACTTCTTTTTCTTCTTCGACACATCTGCCGAACGCTGCGCCGTGTTTTCCGACAATAACTGTTTCGCGAGAACCGTTTTAACTCGGAACTCTGACATCTGGAGAGCGCATTTCGTCATTTGTCTTAGTCCTTTTTCCCTACAAGGCGGGTGAGAAATTGGGAGGAAAATATAAAATAAAAGAAGCTACGGAAGAGTTTGGTGGGGGTCTGAGTGTAGAGGGTAGATAGGGAGAAGAGGGTTAATAATATGGAAGCTCCGAATTGGATTAATATCGGTTTGTGTACGTGTAGTGTGTGTGTTGTTGCTTTTCCCTTCCGTCAACGCTGCTTCTGCCTCCGCCTTTAAGGGGCTTTCAATGATTGCCTTGCAGTCAAAAGGATTTTGCGATTTCTAAAGCACCGCCGTCGCCTGTATTCAAATTTAACTTAACGCCGTTTGTAGGAAGTTATTTCATATAGTTCGATTAATTTTGAAAACTAGTTTAAATGGATGGCTAATCAAAAAAAAAAAAAGATGAAACGTGGGGCAAGAGACGATTACAATAGCGTCATTTTTTCATATGCTGTTTAAGTTATTATTTGGCTTTATTGTTTAGCTTAATAGTTCTTGTTTCTAGCGTTAAGTTAAACTGTCTCGAAGTTATACAGTATCTGTTATGCGGTTGATAGCGCCAATCAGCTGAGTTCACATGTCTTCTCTTTACACAGTTGCTGATTAGAATTTAAGGAAGTGTTGGCTTTCTTTTTTTCCTTCTTTTTCTTCTTCTTCAAGAAAATTTTAAAGCATAAAATATTTATATTACTTTAAAAGAAATAAACATTTTTTTAATTGTAGCTAATTTTGAAAATATTTTAATTTATTTTTCATTGTGACAAAAATGTGTCTCTTATAAAAGTAAATAATGTAACTTCACAAATTAATAGCGTAAACCTGACGACTCTATTTTACTTTAAGATGAGACAATTAACATTGCTGATATATGATATCAATATAACATGTAAAAAAATGATTGCATCTTTACTACTAAATAACAAAAAGTGTTACGATACAATCTTCATTTCTACGTAATATTATGATAAAAGTTGAATCTAGATTTCAACTTTTTCTGACTAAGAATGAACAAATTTATCGGAACCGCGTTACATAATCGCATTTAGTCGCATGTTTTGAATGAGAAACTGTATGCCTTTATTATATAATCCGTCTAATAGTCTGACAGATATAACCAGGATGTCCCAAAAGTACGATCTCCTGGGAAATATTGAAATATTGCCTATTGAGAATATACGTAGATGAATAAGTATAATATTTCGATATTATAGCCTTTGTTTCAGGTAGGAAAAGCATTACGGCTACAAATGTACAAATTGATGCCCCTCTTGAGCTTTGCAGGACGGAAATGTTCAAATTGATACGATCATGGAAAGCTCATTACGCATTGCGTTTCATGTGCATTCGCTTACCTGCACAACACACAAAATTACTTCATTTGTTCCGTAATTCCAATATTCTTACCTGAAACGCAGGCTACAGTTATGTTATATCAAAATTATATGTCTAGTATTGCTGTTAAATATTATTTAAAAGGATAAGGTATTTCTGTGTTAGCAATACGTGATATTTATTATCGCTGACACTTTTTGTTCATAACTACATGTTCAGAGCAATGATTGATGTTAATATTTTGGACAAGGAATCAGGTTCAAATTGTAAAATTTAATAATTTTAAATCTGAACATGATTCTTTGTCCAAAATATTAACATCAATCATTGCTCTGAACATACAGTTATTACGGAACGCGTTAACGATAATAAACTTCACGTATGCAAGATTAGAAATATCTTATCCTTTTAAATACTATTTAACAGCAATAGTAGATCCATTATACTTATTTTACGTATGTGTATTCTCATCTGCGACATTTCAATATTCTCTATAAGTGCGAACTTTTAGGAAACCATGTATATGTACAACTTTAAATATAGCTCTTATGATATTTCCTTATAGAAAGTGTTTAATGGCTTTATCTTCAAAAAAAATTAATATATTTCTTTCTATTTGTTGTATAAATACGCATCAGCAGCAAATTAGGAATATTGTGGCCATATGCGTGTTCTTTTGTTTTTCACTGTTTTTTTGTTTTTGTTTCAAGTTTGAATTCACAGGTTGATGATACAGTCATCTGGCTCAGGAAAGATAGTTCAAGGCATCTAACATTAATTTACGCGTATGCTAATCTAACTAAACGATATTGCGCTATTAATTAAGAGAATTTATGAAGATAGCTTAGCAACAAGTTTTGCCGTCGAAACTTGAGTTGAGAAAACGCTTGCAAATGGTTCGCAATCATTCAGATTAAGGGGAAAAAAAGCCGACGGATCAGATTTTGTCGCTTTGGAACCGCCTTTTGCCATTTGAGCAATTTTATGGATTTTCAAAAAAGTATCCTGCGGTCTTTTCTCCGCTGTTAAACTCGGTCATATATAAAGGATAGGAAATCCCTTCGACTAATCCGCGGCCCCAAAGAATTTCGCTTTAGAAGCAACACGGCCTACGTTTTGTGGTCCGTTCTAATTATTTTCCACAGATTCCTTCTCATTCGTAAAGATCTTTCACACGTGAACGCCACCACTCTGAATCCCCTGGCAAAAGGGTTAATTAATTTTCTCTTCTTTTCACGTTCTCTCCCCTTCTTGCCATGTTTTATTTATTTCTGCCTTTACCGCTGCGGAACGAAGAAAGAAGCTTTTCCCCTTAAAACTAGCAATCACTATTTTAAAATTTTAGCGATTAGATGTCATCTTAACAAATGTGATTACCGCAACATTATAGGCTCTTGCCTTTCTTCTTCACGCCTCTCCACAGTTTTAGATTTTTTTTAAACTTTGTAATATTTTTTCCTCACTTTCTTTCAAGTCGTTAACTGTAAAAGTTATGATGTTCCTCATTTTTTATTGTTATGATTACGCTATTTTTTTAATGCCGAGTGGGAAAGGTTTTTAATAGCAACGATGCCTCTTTCTTTGCACCTTCGGGCGAAACTTTGAAATTGCTGAGGAACAAATGTTTGTTGAACGCAAGAAAAATTAACATTTTAAATCAACAACATCAAAAGAAGAAAACAGGGAAAAAATTCATTTAAAGAAGTTTTGGCTTTCTTTTTACTTCTTTTAGAAACGCTTTTAAGCATTTGACGCCAAAGAATTTTTTCAAAATAATTAATAGACTTGCAACATTTTTTCATTTTATATAATTAAACTTTCATTTATATAACGCCGCTTCTCCATTACAACATTATCATTCTCGGGACTCTTTTATCTTATTCAATTGGTTTCTTTTAAACAAAGTGTTTTTGCTCGATACTCATTAAATAAGCGCCTTGATGTATATTTATGCATGATCTAGATAGAAGATGTGAATAATTTTCTAATGATTAATTTTCTGCGTTGAAATTAATATACAGCTATTATTCATCATCATCTTTTCTTCACTGATTTTTCATCTTTATCGGACAAAGTCATAACTTTAAGTTTCCAAACTTTCCCTAGCATTAAATATGCTTGCATTGTACTTCTCTAAATTCTTTTAAATACCGATTTAACCATGCGGAGTAATTACTGATAATGAAATTTTTCTCTCATGCGACAGATATAAACTATTAAATTTAATTATAAAGTCACTATGCTGAATTCTCATGTACTGCAGAATACATTTAATAAATAAGCATTTCCGAAACGGAATTCATACGCATAGCTAATTCACGAATGGTTATTTCGAAACCATTCTCTAAAGTTTTGAAAAAAGTAATAAAAGAATATATTTCATGATTAAAAATGGTAAACAGGTGTTTCTGACTTGGCTGATCATGTCTTAAACATAGGGCATAATTTTGATATTAGGTATATATTTATTAAAATCGTCAGAAATTTGTAATAAAAAAAAACTTACTTGAAAGTTACTTAATAGTGATCCTATGCCTGTTAATTATTTGGCAAAACATTCAGTGGCGTAATTTGATTTATTTTTGTTAATTTAAACAGTAGTTTTCTTATTGAATGCTTAAAAATTCTTGTAAAATGCTTGTAAAATAACCTGGTTGTTATCCATTTTTTTTATTTTCTTTTATCTGTCTATACGAATTTTACTATTGTATCACACATTGTATTCCGAAAACACACGCTGATGAAAAAGACAATGTCTCCGAAATGTATATCCGTCGCTCTATATTAAAAATATCATTTGCTGTTGCTGTTTTTATTTAGCTTGATAGAACTATTTGCTCACAATCTTTGGCGTTCTATTCTTTGTACTGAAATCTGGGAAGTTGATAAGAAAAATTAAGAATCTATATAGAAATACGGCAACACATTTTTGTTATGCACTTTTACCTGTGTTAACGTGGACGAATACGAATGAAACTTATATGGTTGGTAAGTTTCTGTGGTCTAGATGTGCACAATATATTTTGTTTGTGTATTTGTTCACGTTAATACAGGTAAAAAGTGTTTCAAAAAAGGTAGCATTAAGGAACAGGTTGTGCACCCTATTTGTCAACGCATGTAGCATTGCCTTTTTATTGTTTGTTTTTTTAAATAATAAATATCAAATTAACTCAAATCATTGTTGATGTTCATTGTTGTGTTGTTGATGTTCATTGGAAAGCATTAGAAAACTGTATAACAAATGCTCTGCAGTTTTTGAAAGTCAACGAACTGATTTCAGAACCTGAAGGTCCCCAAGTATAATATAGTACCTTTAATGTACCTGTACATAATTCAAACAACTGATTAAAAATTGTTATTAACTAAATATTCAAAATATTTCTATAATTAGTAGGTAAACATTTTATGTATTTTTCGTCGTCTTCTAATCTATTTTAAGGTTTTTTTCATACACTTTGAAAATAATATTTTTAGTTAAAAATAAAATAAATACCAAGTTTGAAGTTTTTGATTTTATTTTTTAAAAATTTTGTTAACACTCTTTCTTTAGTAACAAAAAAGTTATC
>JAHWFO010005730.1:2059253-2113350 GCA_023313115.1 Rhysida immarginata | reverse complement strand
ACGCAGAGATAGGGAGGGACAATTTAGTTTAAATATAAATATTATATTTAGATAATAATTCGATAGATATATTAAAAGACACCTTTAGATGTGCTTTAAATATTATTCCGAGAAATTTTCAAAGTTA
This sequence comes from Rhysida immarginata, assembly GCA_023313115.1. Lineage (NCBI taxonomy): Eukaryota > Metazoa > Arthropoda > Chilopoda > Scolopendromorpha > Scolopendridae > Rhysida > Rhysida immarginata. The sequence continues at coordinate 2,113,223 of JAHWFO010005730.1, read as the reverse complement.
TAATTGCGGTGAAATGAATCGGGAGTGTCAGAAATGTCATGCAAAGCATTTTGGATATTTATTGTGTTATCTATTTTTCATTCGTCAAAGTTTATTAATAAGCAAGATTGAGGCTAGAACAATTACACATATATTTTTTTTTCTCAGAAATGTGATCGAATTTCGATCATTGGGGGATCCTAGTTAGTCTTAAATTGTTTAATATAAATATCTTTGATATCATAATATCTTTGCAGAAGTTCTTATCAGTGAGTCAAAATGTAATGTAATCTAATAACGCTATTTACAATATGAAAATATGAAGATCATCGCATTGTTATGATCTGATATTCTTCAATAATGTTTTATCAATTCACTTCTTATGCAGTTTTTCAGAGCATAAAATTATTTTTAAGATAAGCTACAGATATTATCATGAAATAGCTTTTAGTTATGCGAATAATGTACAGGGTGACCAAACTTATCCAGCGTAATTGTTTAGGAACATTGTATGGTTCATATGGAACAAAAATATCCTATAAACATTACATCTAGTTTCAATCTTGTGTGAGATATCGACGTTTATCTATTTTCTTGTAGAGTTGTTAAAACAAATAAATAAAACATTTTAGAGTGCAGATCACTTTCATTCTGCATACTGAAAGAACATCACATTGAACTACAAAACAAAACTAAAATGATACAAGGAATAAGAATAAGAAAAAAGTAACAAATCAATGTCGAGAAAGCCCCTCAAAACGGTTGCCCCCAGCTCCAATGCACAAGTTACATCTTCGGACAACTGAGCTGGTAACTGCCACAATCTGGTCGGGTGTAATTGAATGGATGCAATGAGCTCATCTCTGGTGTTGGGCAGGTTGCTGTAAACTCTAAATAAAAAGACTCTAGGAAAAGGCTCTAAATAAAAGAAAAAAGACAAACGTCAATATCTCACACAAGATCAAAACTAGATGTAATGTTTATAGGACATTTTTGTTCCATTTGAACCATACAATGTTCCTAAACAATTATGCTGGAAAAGTTTGGGTCACCCTGTATGCATTCACGGGCCAATTTAATAATCCTCCGTGTTTCTGCACAATTTCCTGGATTTTTCTGGGATACACAAGGATACTGGCCTATGTTGTCTATGGCAGAACAAAAATGCATTGTAGTATTTGGTTATGACTGGATATATCGGCCCATCTAATTCGTCTCAAAGTTGTTCGATTTGGTGAAATCGGATGACTGTGCTGGTCATTGGATTTACCTCATAATCTATCGTGTACTTTTTGAATCACTCGCTGACAATTCTGGACTTATGACATGGAGCATTGTCCTGTTGAAAGATCCCATCATAGTAGACCTGAGGTCTATGTACTCTGTACCAGTTAGATGTTGATAAAGAAACCCGGGCAATGTCAAGAGAAGGTAACCCAAAGCCTAAGATTGACATCTAATGGCTTGTGCAGTTGGCAAGATGTAGGAAGGATGGAGACTATAAGATATGTGCTCTCATGCGGTGGACACGATAAGATGACACTACCTTTCCACGCGGATACGGTCGTCTACGGTCCAATCCAACTCATTGGATACCCGTCCGCTAGAATTTTATCCTATTCTGTTCCGATAGGAGATGCCCAAAGAGAGCGCCTGTTGTCATAACTCTCAAAAAGCCCTTTACAAATCCACCGTTAGCTAGTGAATAGTGTCATATCGGTTGTCTTTGATGAGCTTTAGACATTCTTCGCTCGCTCATCGGGTTTCTGCAGTGTCATTCGATGTCCACTATTCTCTTTATATTTCTTTTGATATCACCTTATGCAAACGAGTGCACGGCCTATTTTCACCTCCATGGGTGGGAGTTCCTAATAAATTGACCAGTTAGTGTATATCAAATTATGCTTTACAGCTGTAGAAAGAGGGCCAGTCTAATAAGTCCGGTCATGCTCAGCGTGTCTAAAAAGTGACTGGTGGCGCTCATCGATGCCTTATCAAATAAAATTAAAATGGCGGACTAAATTCACGCCCTTCGTATCTTTGGCTGTGCTTAGCTCAATTAGAACTTTTCTGACAGCAAAGACGCCTAATTTTTACATATCTTTACGAAAGAAGAGAATAAAGTTAACGCAAGAGATGAGACAGGAAATAAAAAAGAAGTGAGGAAATTGTGACGGTTAAATTGAGAATCTCATTCTAAGTTTTTCAGTTTCGAAGCGATCGGTCGCGAATCGGTTCCGGACTTACCAGGTGACCTGTTAGGGACCGGACGGGTTTTTTAAACGCGCCCTAAGGTTCCTACTTAATTATCAACATGACAGAATTTTAGCTAGGTCCGTAATTCCAATCTTACCAGCTACGTGGCAGCAATATCAATTCCCAGTAGTGCAGTGCTATTTTCCAGACAGTGCCAGCCTAACAATATAACCCCCATGGTGTGCTTGGAAAAAATGAGAAGTTTGAGGAATTATACGACTTTTATGGATACCAAGGACTCAAACTCACCTAATTCCAAAACGAAAGAACTATTATCTTTCTTTCAGGAATTAAAACTTTGGTTGCTCCCTTGTTTTGAAAGGGTTTTGTATCATTGAGTTTAATGTTTCAACAAAGAAGGCGAATGTATTGATTAACAGTGTAAGAAAGTGTGTACCTCAAGAAAAATAAAAATAATAAGAAAGCATTTGAGTTAGGAACCTTAACGTGAAACCTTCCTCGTACTTAATGTTCATTGCTCATTTGCAATTCATTTACTCACGGATTAAATCAGGTCCACCATCATTACGGGATGTGTAAATCAGTATGAAAAGTTTCTTCTTTACGAACTTAAACTTCATTGTTTTTTTATTAAGCGTGAATATATTAGGGATTTGAGAGATATATTAATACAAGTTATTCGATGTCTCTAATATTTTGGTCTTGTAAATAATCTTTCATTTCAAAATCAGAGTTTAATTTCACAACCACATGGCGCTTTGTTACGCTCTCTCCACGATACACCTACATGATGCATTGGTAATTTTGCATAACTTCCTGAAGAAAGCGTCTATTAAAATCTTGATTTTAAAAATATCAGGGTTATCATCTTTAAAAACTCTTTTACGAATTTGCTTTCTCCGAATGAGAAATTTGTTCTTAAGAAACGTGGGTGTCTGAAATACAATTTACCGTATTGACAACGGGAATAATTTATAAGGAATTTTATATTGTAATATTTCAGGAGAAGGTATAATTAATTTTATTTTTTCCATCCTGACAAGTGCGCCTCCGGTTGAGTCGACGAGCGCAACCGGCAGAGACGGCGACGATGCAATTGTAAGATCAATTGTAACTCGATAGGGGAGCATCATAAAAGTTTCCCATGGAACTGTCTCTAACAAGATTACACTTAATTGACGGAAGCGAATCTTGCAGAAATCTCCAAAATGCATCTTTTCCATTAAGTTGAGTTGCATAAGAGGAAGGAGATAAAAAAAGAGAAAGAGAGAGAGACGGAAGAAAACAGAATTGTATGTACAGTCTCAAAAGCTGAATGGAAAATCTTCCACAAGGCCGACTTCCCATTAAAAAAGCATGGAAAATTGATGATCTTCTTAAAAGCCAACATCTTAAGACAAGTTTGCCATATAAGTACACGTTATTAAAATTTATATCGTGCTCGATGAAATCAACAGCTCCCCCGAGCGTCATCCTTAAAGGTCCTCTATATTTATTCTCTTGATTAATTTAATTAATTCAATGAAATGCTCTTGGTCAATTCATTAGACTAACAAAATATTTGACAGTAATTTGCTACAGGAAACTAATTTCATTTGGATTCGTAATTTTTACAGCAAAGCACAAACACATCCTCTTTCAGATTTTATAAAGCTTATTCCACGTATTCGAAATATGCTCTAATTAGGAACACAAATTTCTATAAATGAATTTGCTTAGAATGGTTCAACGCGTACACTTTATTGTATTTGTAAACCACTTATCAAAATTTTAAATCACTGGACACGAATTGAATTTTATAGATTACAGCACTGGCCCCATCGACTTACCAGAACTTCAAAGATTATAAAGGAAGATTTTCACGCTATTTTTGAATAATAACAGAAGAAACACCTCTTATCCACAAAATATTTTTATTGGACATATACGTATTTCAAACCCTTTGAGTTCATTATTCAATGTCAAAGGACTTTCTTTCAAAGGACTTTCTTTTCCTTTGACATTGAATAATGAACCAAAAGGGTTCGAAATAAGTATATGTCCAATAAAAATATTTTATGGATAAGAGGTGTTGCTTCTGTTATTATGTCGCTTTCCACAGTTATTCAACGTTTCTCATCTATTTTTGAATTTTCATAATTTCTTAGAACCGCAATAGGTATATTTTTAGATTTCATTTAATATTCTAATTTTTGAATGTTTTGAATTTTTGAAGGAAATTTTTTTTTTTTATTAGTACTAGTAATCCAAAACGTCCATCCAGGGCCTGTATGGCCTGAGGCCGACGAGTTTGGTCCCTGGATGAACCTGGATTATAACGACTGCTGTATGATGATCACAGCAGCCGGGGGGGGGGGGGGTGAAGTTCGTGAATCACGGATGGTCGCCCATCCAGTGACTAGCCGTGCCTGATATTGCTTAACTTCTGAGAAGTTGTGTTGCAGTGAAAGCCCACCAGGCCACGGCCTCCCTCAAATTTGTAGTAAATGTTGTCGAATGATACTTAAAAGATTCAGGATTAAGAGATTATTTTTTCAGTTGAATTAGTATATAGGTTTTCTTAAACATAAAACTGCAAAACCTGCTTCTGATTATTCTTTAAAATTTTATCATAGAGCCTGTAATGGATTACTACTGCCTAACATTTTCAGTTGGTAGTGGGGAGGAATTCACGCTAAATTCGATTATTTGCAAGCGTATTATTAAAATACGCTTTCAACTGTTTCCTGGTGATGAGAAATAGCTTTTAAATATTTAGACCATACAAATTAGCTTAGTGGCTTTCTCTTATAAAATGACGTTCCTCTAAATTTTTCACACTTCAGCCAACTATCCTATACCGCGGTATTCTCATAACGCGGTTTCCATAAAACGCGAAACAAAAATTGCGACAGTTCTCCTATAACGATATTTTTATAACACGATTTCTATATTACTGCGTACAACTTAATTAGATTAATTGTAAGCAATCTCCTTGCAGCATGATTTTTTTCTCTATTACACTTTTATGGTCAGAATAATGGACGATTCATCTTTTCTTTCCATACTCTTACAACGCAATTTTCAGTTGTCAAGAATTCAAAAATATAGAACGGTCGTGTGTTCGCATGATTTTGTTTATCCAATTGCGTCGCAAAACTATCTATAAAATGAAGTCTCCATATAACGCGGTACGAATTAATATTTTTATAATTTGAGTTTCTTTTACTAATACTAAGATTCTTATACGATATTAATTACGACGATACGAATTACTCTGACTTGTACACTATCTGGTAATTCTTCACCGGACACCCCATACCGGGTAAGTTAACGGGAATCGTGCAGGGCCGTCTTTCGCCGCAACCCTTCGAGGAAGAATTTTCACCAATTTGCGAATTCGTTAATTCTGGCTCCATTCATCCTTCAAATTGGCAAACAGCTTAGTGGTGTTCTTTGGACGACATGACCTGGCTCTCAACCGGCGCTCCAATTCGTCCCAAAGGTGTTCAATAGTGTTGAGATCTGGACTTTGGGCTGTCCAGTCCAGTTTTCCCACGTCCATTTTCTCAAACCACGTGTTAATAACGCCTGTTGTATGACAGGGAGCATTGTCGTGCATACCAAAGTGTTCCCACAATTCTGTTGAGAATTGTCCAGAACTGTTTGGTACGCTTCGGCATTCATGGTTTCGCGAATTTAAACAAGAGGACCAACCATATACGAAAAGCAGGATCAAGACTATGATGCCAGCCTCTCAGTCCTGTAAATATCGTTCGCCGGGCATTCGCCAAACCCAGACACCTACACCGGACTGCCACAATTGGTAGCGGGATTCATCACTCCATAGGATGATTTACTATTCGCTACTTTCAGTGAATATAGAGGGCGCTGTTTTTTTTTAAAAAGTGGCTGCGAAAGTAAGATCCTTCCATTTTTAAACTAAAAAATAGATGATTGTTTAGGATAAAAATTCGTTCTAATAACTATTATGAGAGAATGTTATCTGGGATTGGTGTTGTGTGTTATAAAAGCCATGTTTAAACTATTGCGAATCCTACATAGCTCAGTTCAAGTAAATCCACAAGGGAGGCGCCACTTAAACTGAAAGTAGCGAATAGTTCTGGATTCCAGTGGTGGCGTGAAATTTAACTTGTGAACTGCTGCTCGTCCATGTAAACCAAATGCGAAGATCTCCCGGCGGACGGTACGCTCGCTTGCCTCACTTACTGTCGAGCGGGGTATTTGAAATTTGTTGGAAATGTCACGGATCGAATGCCCAAACCTGTGGGCTCCAATGATCATACCTCTTTTCTCCGCACTAAGTTCGCGTCTTCTCTTCATATTGATTGCAGTAGCTGCTATGAGTATATTCTAATCCATCAAAGTCTTTTATAGGTTGCAAGACCCTGTACGGGTGATTCCATGCGCTTTTGGTGAGGTGTCCAGTGACGAATGACCAGATAGTGTATATACTAATTCTGAGGTTCTTTTAAGGCGGTTAATATAACGCAATAGGAATGAGTTGCGTTATAGGAGGGTAGAACTCTATTACATGTGTTGTCAAAACAGAAAAGTTTCCAGTAACTGAATTATCTACGGTAAAGTAGCTGAAGCATGTCCAACCTTAAAAGCTAGAAAGTAGGCTCCAACTCAAGATGTCTACATCTTTATAACTTTCTAATTTTTTATTATATCGCCCACCGTAGAAATAAAAAAAGGTAGCATTACTGGTGATTTAAAATAAAATAAATCCTCTTAATTATATTTCTAAAAGTAAATTAACAGTCCAAACCTTAAGCAGACTATTCAATGTAGACTCAGATTCCTCCAGGCTATGCAAATGATTCATTTTTATATGTAAGCCATAAGAAAAATAAAAATGATCTGGAAAAAATGATAAAACCATCGATAGAATCATTTAAACACTTTGTAACTTAGATGTACACAGAATTGAATTCACCTATCTTTTTTGATTCTTTGGTTTGGTGCAAATGTATGAATATCAACGAAACCTAACTTCTTTAGAAAAAAAATCAATAAATTTCAAATTAATTATTTTCGGTCTTTACAAAATTGGAAAATAATGCCTGGAAATAAACTTAAGAACACTTGGAAAAACATTAGCAAAACTCAAAATTAAAATTTAATTTATACTTGGTTTATTTACCATTTAAACTTAATTGCTTCAATTAAGCGATCAGCATTGAATTATTCAACTTTTTAAGTATATCAGTTGGAATATTATTCCGTGAACGAATAGAAGCATCCTTCAGTTATTTAGTTGAGTTACTGTATATTGGCTACCATTTGCTTAGACAATCCTAACCAGATTTCCTCACAGATTCTCTGTGGAGTTCAGATCAGGACTGCATGATGGCCACTCTAGAATATTAACTGAATGCTGCTCTAATTAATAAATGGCGTTGCATGGTGCAATTTTCTTTCTGTACAAAATTTGGATCATTTAATTCATCTTACCTGGGCTCACTCAGAGCTTTTTGTCTGAAAATGTTTTTATAAATTCTTACCAGTGCCAATAGTAAAACCCCAAGTGCTTTTGCTTGGCATTAATCGGGAAGTTCGATTTTTCGATACTTCGATTGTTACCATTGTTTTGCCTGATTCTAAGCAAAATAACCTACCCTACCATTTAATAATAATAAAATTAAAAATCAACTAAACTAAGGTAATGTTAATTAAAATAATAATTTAAAAATACATTTACTGACCTTTACTGTGTTGTTGTTTATCCATTTTAACCAAAATAACAATCACAAATTACCAAAACAATAGCAAAATGTTCGATTTCAACTATCGAAAAATCGAACTTCCCGATTAATGCCAAGCAAAAGCACTTGGGGTTTTACTATTGGCACTGGTAAGAATTTATAAAAACATTTTCAGACAAAAAGCTCTGAGTGTGCCCAGGTAGTTCCCTTGTTAGAGGTAAAAGATAATTTCTCAGTGTATCTTGAAATATAGATTAATTTTCCAGTGCTGTAAATATAATCATGCTTTTCGTGAAATTAACTCCCCTCTTCATACAAGTAGTATTGGATTGGCCCATATTGGTTAAATTTCATTTCATCACTGAATGCAACATGATTCCATAAGTCACTATTGCTTATAAGTCTACGAACTCTTGCAAAAAGTTTGCTTATTTGCCCTCTTTGAGCCTGTTTAAAGTAAACGTTTGCCCATTTAATACAGTAAATTACACTGGAAACCATTTAGCATAATGTAAATTAGTTTGCAAAGATGTTGGATCATTTCATCTAAAAATTTCAAGAGATGGTCTTACGTTTATTTCCAGGCAGATTTAATTTTGAATACTAAATTTTCCAATTTTGTAAAAACTACAAATAATTAATTTGTAATTTTCTGATTTTTTCCTCTTTAAATTACTCTAATAAATAGGTTGTGTACATCTAAGTTAAAAATTATTTAACTGACCTTTGTTTTCAAGATGGTCTTATCGGTTTTTCCAGGGCGGTAGTGATGAGAAAACTTCAATCTACAATGAAAGAGTGCACTTAGGTATGCGTGCAAATTAAGCATATAAAAGACCATAAACAAAAAGAAATTAAATTCGGTGTTTCCAATCGATTTATAGATAAATATGAAAAACACCGGGGTATAAAATGTATTTATCTTTGTATTAAGGATTTTCTGTCGTATTAAAACAATTTTTTTTAGAAATTCAATCAGCTGAAGTGTGAAAATGTTGATTTTAAATCACAAAATAAAATTTATTTTTGAGAATAAAAAGAGAGGGAAAAAACGGCATTACTGCATACGTGAATAGAATTTACAATTAAAATGCTGGCGCTCACCCTTGCCATATTTCACTCTTGACGTTCGAAATAATAAAATCATCATTAAAAAAACGCAACTTGCTAAGAGAGGGAGAGAGAGAATTTTTATTTCGAGAACTGATTTTAATAAACCAAGCTCAAGCTCTCTCTCTCTCGCTCTCTCTCTCTCTCTCTCTCTCTCTTCCGTAAACTAGTGGTGATCGGTAGTTTTTTTGCGGACGTGGCAACATTTACGTCGGGGGCAAATTTTCTCCTTCTTCTACTCCTCCCTCCCCCTCTTTCCTTCCTTCCTTCTTTATGAAAGAAAATCAAACGAAGCGGTGAAAATAGCGGTGCTTCTGCCGGACAAGTTTTTTTCGATGCACCGCCACCATTGAATATCGTTGTAAATTTGCGACAGATTTCATGGTGGGAATACGAAATAAACTGATTGTTTGATCTCGACTTTGGCTCAGTCATGGGAAGGGTTTTTTCCCCTCTTTTTTTTCTTTTTTTTTCTTCCTCTTCCCTTTTCTGCTTCACTTGTGTCTTTCGTACTCTGCCCACCCACCTTTTCCCTTTTATCCTCTCTCGAATGTCTCCAGATTAAATAGGAAGGATGGGGAAGAGAGGAAGAAAAATACTCGGTAAAATGTATCGGCAACGAAAACTTTATTCGATTTGATCGGAAGTGGTGTGTGGTTCGTTTGGAAAGGCAATACCTCATTTCCTGAATAGATTCGTCTTTAGCATCACTTGCTTCGAGATCGTTTTTTAAGGGGATGAAGAAGAGAAAGGAGGGGAAAATGTCTTCCATGTAAATTTAATTTAGGAGGAATGGAATAAATGTAAAAAGGGACAGTTGCACATTAAGAAAAAAAAAAGGAATAAGCATGAGCATAATTTGGTTTCAGTTAGAGTTAAATGACCACTTTTCTTAGTTAAAATGAGCGGTTTTAAAGATATTACTTTCAGTTATTCTGCATAAAAATATTATAATATCCAACTTATAAATATCTTAAATTATTTTATAATTAACATGTTTTGAATTTTAACATCTTTTAAACATTAACTTTCTACTTGTACGTAGTTCCTTTCCTTATTGTTTATTATCCCTGTTTGGATTTTTCCCTGTTGGTGGCTATTAAATATAGATGAAAAACGAAAGACAAAATTCCGCGATCTGGATTCGAACCAGAGATAACGTTTCTCAATGTTCTAAACTGAGCCACCGCAATCACTTAATGCAGCTAAGCTGCCTCCAAATGTTCTAAAAACTGCTAAACAGTCCAAATGGAAGCCCAATGATAGAGCAGGCATCTGGCTCGCAGGTCGGGAATTTCTCCTTTCAAAAGCATCAGCAATTTTAATCAAATACAGGTCGCGGAATTTTCAACAGTGTTAAAAACATCGTCACTGAAATTACGAAGTCGGTCGGTCTGTTGCCAATTTTTTTTTTCAAATTTTTTTGATTTTTGACTTCAGATTTGAAAGGAGCATCAAAAATAAGTAAAAAACTATAATAGGTGTTCCGACATATGCGCTTATCATAATTTTTTTATGCCTTATACTGAATCTGAAGTCAAAATAAAAAAAAAATCGAAAAACTGGTGGCGAAACTACCGACTTTGCGAATACAGTAACAATGCTTTTATTAACATTTTTCTAGCAATGTAGTGCCATGCATTATCAACTGGTTTTCTTCCCTATTTTTCATGTACATTCATTCAATTCCACCGGTGGCAAGTCTGAATTGTATGGTCTTTCCGCCCTGGTTTCAGTACAATCGTTGTAATAATTTATTTTAAATATAAAAAGATTTTACAATCGCTCCTATTGGTCTCGTTCTTGTCTTATTGCAGCACGTCTTCTCTTTCATTTCCAAGCTTTCCAATGGCTCCCTTCTTTTCTCCTTATCCAATACTTTCTTTTCCTGCTAGTTTATCTGTATATAAGACGTCTTCTAATGTCCCCATTATCACTTTTACTTTTTTACTTTGACAAAGGATAGTCTCTATCCAAAACGTCAGCTTTTATACCATCCTGTGTTCTATTTTTTTTATTCCAGGGTTTTTTTGTCTCGTCTTTCTTTTTCTTCTAATCTATCATTATTTCTTGAATTGAGACAAAAAATCAGCCTTAATAAATTATAGTCGGTTCCTTACTGCTGACACATACAATAGAACTGGATAAATCGAATCTCAAGGGAAAAGGAAATTACTTCGATTTATCGAGGTTAAATAGGTCAAGTGATTAGGCTAGATTAGGTTAGGTTGGTATTCGAATTATCGAGTTTCGATGTATCGAAATTAAGTAAAATAAAAAAGTGTACATCTATTAGTGGCAATCGACAATTGAACTGCGCATGACAAAACGATTGGTCAGGACGCAATGCTTTCAGTGCCATACTCCAAGAATAGTGGCGTAGAGGGTATAAGTGGCGCCCGGGGGCATAAGGTGTAAATAGCGCCCGCCGTCCAAGGGTAACAAGGCTGGCGCCCAGGGACAGATGTCTCCCCTTGCTCTCTCCTAGCTACGCCACTATCCAAGAAGTAACCAAACGAAGCAGGAAAGAAGCGAGATGCAATCTTGTAAGTCATCCAGAGAATAAAAAGAAATCCTTTCCTGTCAGGATGGTAAAGCAGATTGTAGGTTGACGAGGGACAATAGGAGTTAGGGGACTGACAAGTAAGTAATCTGAGAAAGATGGTCTTTTGAATGTCGTCGAACTTGACATCCAAAGTGTTACGAGGCCCTCGATGCTTGAGGAAACTTCTAACGGTGACGGGATGATCCAGAATGTTGGTAATCGGGGGGTTGGAATGGTCCTTAGTATTCGGAATCCCTTCTTCAGAGTCTCTTGAACATGATTTCCAATGGGAGGTACAGCGAAATCGTCAACAATGGAATAATTACTCGCATCTCTGTTTTCGAATTGGGCAATGATCCTCAAGAAGGTTTGGAAGTCCTTCCATCTGAACTTGCATATTGTAGCCTAGGCCACATGCCAATGAGCAGAATGGTTCGGATTACCATTTTATGTAGCAAAAGTTTCCAATTTACTCGAAGGGTGCTGTTAATTTAGTTAAGTCCCAGAAGAGCAACTAGACTAAACTTTGCCTTCTTATTTCACGTTAAAATTATTTAGTAGGACGAATATTTGGCCAATTGAAATAGAATACGCTTATACAAGTAAAATAATCAGAACCGCTTATGAAAATTTCTAGTAGGGAAGAGATAAACTGACATCAATTCGATTTATAGAGGACCATACTGACTACATTAATTCGGGGGGAGGCCGTGGCCTGGTGGGCTTCTACTGAACACACAACTTCAGGGAAGTTAAGCAACATCAGGCACGGCTAGTCACTGGATGGGCGACCATCAGTGAGACATGATCTTCACCCCCCCCCCCCCCCCGGCTGCTGCGGCCATCTTACGGCAGTCGTTAATCCAGGTCCATCCAGGGACCCAACTCGTCGGCCTCTGGCCATACAGGCCCTGGATGGACGTATTGGATTACAATCAATAATCAATATATAAATAAAATAAATAAAAAAAAATTTATAGAGCTTAAACTGTCCTCCAAAAATTCGATTTATGGAGGTTTTTTACTTCGAATTATAGAGGGTATAGCCCGGAACGGAAGTAAATGGACTGAAAGCTCGAATTAGGGAAAAATTCGATTTGTCGAGGTAACGAAAGAAAGTAAACTTTTAGAGATACCCAAGTTGTTCCTTTAAATAGCCAAGTAAGTTGCATTACCTAAGTTACATTTGCATTTCCTCAAAAAGACTTTACCAAGAAAGGTCTAATCAGAATACAGGGTGTAACATAAAGATTCATTACATTTCAATCGTAAATTTCTCGGCAACTGTTGGTCGCAGATCAATGAACCTCACACCATTTGAAGGAGGGGAACGTCAAGGTGTTTGTTCAATTGCGGTTGAGGTCTCTAGAGTGCATCTGGAAGACATAGGAAGGGCCCATCAGTTACTGTCAAGATGGCGAACGCACAACACAAAGCCTTTTTGTGGCCACCTCGATCCCCAGATCTCATTGTTTGGGACTTTTTCTTGAAGATAGGTAATAGACCGTGTTTTGTGCTCCATTTCTGGCAAATCTGGAGGAGCTAAAAACTCGAATAACAGCCGCCATTCATGAAGTGACTCCAGATATGCTTTAGCAGATATGGGAGGAATTTGATTATCGGCTAGATGTGCCGTGCAGTAGGAAGAGGACACATCGAACATTTATAAACAAAACTTAAGATTATTATAATCATTTCCATTTGCGCCCATCTCTGTATCTTCATTTTTTAAAAACTATAGATTTTTGAAATGTGATGAACCTTTCTGTTACACCCTATATTGAAAGTAAATACCATAAAAATACAGAAGAGATAGTAAAAACTGTACGCGTCATTTGCTTATTACATAGATAAAAACGTTTTTTTTTTCTCTTGTATAATATAGGAAAAACCAATTAAAGTAAAGTTTTGTGTTTCTGGCTCGATATCCGTCGTATCGAGTTTCGTTAAATTAATTTTCCTATTCCCCGTCAAGAAAATTGCACTTCCGAGTTTTTCATTTAAAATGGAGTGAAAACTCTTTTCTCAAATTTGTAAGTCCCTTTTTGTATTCACCGACAATAAATTTTATTTTCCATCAATCAATAATCTTTAATAATTCAGTGGTTTTTGTTCTTGAATGAAGAGTAAAATGAACCTATTTATTGTGATGTTATTACTCTAAAAGCCGTTAATGTCGATAAAAAATTGATAATTGAATAATAGTCATTCGAATATTTTAATAGCACTATTAAAAATGCATAAACAATAAACCGGAGAATCGGAATTAAGGACCATGACGAAAGCTGCTTTTATGTTGCAAAATACAGCAGCGGTTAAATGCTTAACTTTAATTGACCTTTCGTCTGACAAATTTTAGAAAATTTTAAATTACATTGAATTCACGTGAATCATTAGATCAGTCATTTTTATTTTTTTTACGCATTGTATGTATCAAAAAGTTTTGATCTGCTCTGCTTTTGGCTCAAATCTGGCTGGCTTTTCTGAAATTAGGTAGTCTCCAGTTGTCGATTAAAGAAAGCAATTATTGACAGAATTTTGTGTTGAGTGTCAGACAGACAGACAGACAGATTTGGCTATTTGCTTGAAATAGCTTTCGATACTACATAAGAGAGATGAAGCAGAGTTCTTTCAATAATTGATTCAGCCCTTTGCTAAAGTCATTTTATTTATTTTTATCGGGCTTGCTGTCAATAAAGTATTAATATTAAATACATCGTCTATATTAAATTTTCATGTTTAACTTTAAAACGGTTTTTTTTTAAAGCAATGTTACAATTTTTTAATGCAAACGTTTTCTCGATGCATTTCTCTAACAGTTTTGTTTGCATTCTGTTCGAATTCGCAATTCCTTGTAAAACGTCGATTTTGAACCCGCTGCCTTCTCCATCTGTCGAATAGAAAATGTATTATCATATTTAGAAACATCGTTTCATTAGGGCCATTAAATTACACCTTGACTTGTTTTAATAGTGTTAACGCTAAATGGAAAGTTTATACATGGCTTAATTGCTCCGATTACATTTGCAAATTGACATTCGGCCAGCAAGAGGCGGGGAAATTGTAGGAAAGGCGGTTTGGAGCAGAAATAGACCCCGGCAATTCACGAAAGACCCCTCTAGCAATACAACTTAGCTAACATGATTTCGGCAATGTAGTGGCTCTAATGACCAATTTAAATTTAATAAATTCATTTAGGGTTTTATGGAATAGGATGAGAAAGCTGATCGGTTTACGGAAGTTGAGTCGGCATCGGATTTTAATACACAACAACCACCGTAATCAAATTTCATCTTTATATTGGAAGGCTTACTTCATCCATGGAGGAAGAAAAAGTCGATGCTTTGCTAGTTTCCTTACAGAATTTAGGGAAATAAACTCATTTATTTGTACATAGTAATTTACATCGGATATAGTTTCAAAATAATAAGGTCGTTTTTCTGATGCTTATAAAGATATTATAACAACAATTTGATAGAATTTCTTGACACGAGCTTTCAAACAGCCTATTAGAAAAAAAAAATGCTCGATCTAATATTATAGACGTGTTCTTAACGATATATGTTCAGACTATTCGCCACAGAACGCATCATCGTTGCAAGAGCTTCGTCAGACATTTAAAGACATTCATTACAATTTATTAAAAGGGGGAAATGGACAAACCAAAGAGATCTATAATACTGTATTTGTTCATTTTATTGTAAATTTAAAGAAGACAGAATGTGACATCTCCATTCTATCGATTAAGTTGTTAAAGCAGAATTCTCGAAGTAACAAAGTTTCAAATCAGGCGTTCATTACAAATAGACTATGCCAGGAGTATTTTCAAGTTTAATTTTCTAAAAGTCCAACTTCAATGGGCGTGCCGCCGCGCAAACTTAGGCACAAGGAAGCAGCATCATTATGAAACTCGAGCTCTGGATACAGTCTTCTTATTAGTGGACAAGTTTGTTCAATTAGGAAACTTGCTTTATTTATCGATGGATATTAGGCGAATTAGATTCTCAAGTTACATCGCTCTTTTCAATTTAAAAAAAAAATTTAAATGCAGTAGAACCTCGCAGCACGAGTGCCGCATTGTACGAGAAATTTGTAGTACGAGCAAATTTTTGGAGCGAAAATTTGGATTTTCTTATAAATTTCCATGAAGAATAATCCAGGCAGACTTCTCTTAATATGTTTCTAATGAATCGACTTGCAAGTGTGGTAAGTGAAGAAAGTGTGTTCAAAAAAACCTAAATTAAATTAAATTAAATTAAATTAAATTAATAAAACAGTTTATATTGTGTTTTTGTATTCTCCTTTTTTATGTTTTTATAATTGTCAATTTCCTTGTAACTGCACTTTTTCTATTTTAAAATCCAAAAAAAATGTTTTTGGGCGGTGTTTGGAGGCTGGAACTGGTTAATGATATTTTAATTGAATTCAATGGGAAAAATTGATTTGTAAAGCGAGTAAATCGTAAAACGAGCACCGTCAGGGAAAGAATTAAACTCGTACTGCGAGGTATTACCATAGCCTAATAATGAGAAGTCTGTCCACTCTCGTTTTCAAATGTTGTCTAAGTTCCCTAGTGGCAGACTAACTCTACAGTCAAATCCATTGTTTACTACTGCAATCATAACTGAGACATTATTTCGTTTATTAAATTGGAGGAATTTTAATGAAGAAATTTAATTTTCAGGTCTTTTACACTAAACGTTTTTCTATTTTTTTTCTTTTCAAAAAGAAAAAAAAAAACAAAAAATAAAACAACAGTGAGCTATATGAATTAAGCTTGTTATAACGCAACTCTTATACAAAATAGTTTGAAATAAAAAAAGGATTTTGCCATATTAGAAAATTTCATGAATGATTTTCATTAGATTTCCTAAATTAGATGAAATAAAATCTTTTTTAAAAAATTATAGGACAAATAAAAAATTTTTTATTTTTTGCTATTATTAATAGAAAATTGCAGACAAATCTTTTTTTGCAGTCAGATAAAATGCGATGAAGAAAATCGTAAAATAAGCTTTTGATAACGAACTCTCATTAATAAAACTCAATAGCAAAACATTACATAAATAGATCCAGAAAAGAGAAAGAGATAGCTGAACGCTTGGCGCGCGGCTGTCGTTATTATTGTTATAGGACGTCGATCTGGCAACAGCTACAACAATGAAACCGACCCGGAGTGAACAGACTTCTCATCATTAGGCTATGGTATTGATCAAAAATATCCGGACACCCCTCATAGATCATCGATTGGCCCAATGTCACATGATAATGACTTGCACATCATTTAAATAGCTTCCCACGCCTTCAGACACAACTCTGCTTAGACATTGGCAAGAATGGGTCGTTCGGCAGAGCTCAGTGAGTTCCAACGTGGAACCATCGTTGGATGTCACCTATGCGGCAAGTCCGTACGTGACATTTCCAGCCTTCTTCAGATACCCAAGTCAACAGTAGGCGATGTCATTATGAAATGGAAGACCCGGAGTTCAACAACAGTTCAAAACGAACCGGTAGACCCAAGAAACTAACGGATAGAGACCGTCGAGTGGTTCGTCGTGTCACCCGCAGCAACCGGAAGTCCTCGGCGGAAAAAATTGCCACAGAGTTTCGAAACGCCTCTGCAAATGATGCCAGTACCATGACAATTCGTCGGGAACTGCACACGATGGGATTCCATGGCCGTGCTGCTGCCCACAAGCCCCACATCAGCAGGGTCAACGCCAAGCGACGTCTGGAGTGGTGCAAAGCCCACAGAAACTGGACAATGGACCGATGGAAACGTGTAATGTGGACAGACGAATCTCGCTACACACTCTGGCAAACCGATGGACGAGTTTGGGTTTGGCCCATACCTGGAGAATGCTTCTTACCTGAGTGTACAGAGCCCACAGTCAAGTTCGGAGGAGGAGTAGTCATGGTGTGGGGCTCATTTTCATGGTACGGACTGGGCCAGCTCGTTCCTGTGCAAGGAATCATGAACTCCGACCGTTATCTGAATGTTTTGGACAACTGTGCACTTCCGACGTTGTTGCAATAATTCGGAAACGGGCCATTTCTCTACCAACACGACAATGCTCCGTGCCACAACGCGAGGCGTGTACAGCAGTGGTTTGCGGACTCAGGGGTCGAAGAAATGGGTTGGCCGGCATAAAGTCCCGACCTCAATCCTATAGAGAGTCTGTGGGATGAATTGGAAAGACGCTTGCGGGCCAGATCACATCGGCCAACTTCTGTACCTGAACTGATTCTCGCTCTTCGGGAGGAATGGAGAAACATTCCGGAAAGTACCTACCAACATTTGGTGGAAAGTCTTCCCCGAAGGGTGGAAGCTGTGATTCGGGCAAAGGGATGTGCAACGCCCTATTGATTTCCATGAAATCGTGGCTAGAGCGCAAACGTGCATGTGTCCGGATATTTGTGATCATATAGTGTATATAGAATACATGGTTTAATTATATGACTCTAAAC
The DNA here is from genome assembly GCA_023313115.1 of Rhysida immarginata. Taxonomy (NCBI): domain Eukaryota; kingdom Metazoa; phylum Arthropoda; class Chilopoda; order Scolopendromorpha; family Scolopendridae; genus Rhysida; species Rhysida immarginata. Next base: position 2,095,193 of record JAHWFO010005730.1, on the reverse strand, counting down.
AGCGTGCTTAAATAAGTCACTATGTACAATTGTAGTCATCGATACATGAGGTGCGATGAAAGAGTTCCAGGACTGGTTGCGCATCTCACCAACAAATGGCAGCACAAGTCCACAAATACAGTAAATTATAGCCCTAAGATTCATAAACGAGCTTTTCAAAGGATTTAGTTTCATGTGCATCAGGGACTGAGAAAGTACTGCTAGTGTGACCAAGTGTATGAGGTCATCTGCGATTTTATCATGAGCATTAAATTTGAGAACGAGCAAATTCGAGCAGTCTGAGGGAGGACGTTCGGCGAAAGCGACCAGATCTGTGGCATGAAAAAAATTGGATATTCACGACAATGCAGCCTCTCATCGAGCTCTCCTCACACGTGAGTTTCTTGCGAAAAACAACTTGATTTCGCTCCACACACCCACACACCTTATTCGCCAGAGTTAGCTTCTGCAGACTTTGCCCTCTTTCCGAAAATGAAGATCCAGTTGAAAGGTCGCCGTTTTGATACGATTGAGCAGATCCAGCGCGAATCGCAAAAGGTGCTTAATTCGTTTCAACAAAAAGACTTCTAGGACACATTCCTGAAGAGGCAGGAACGCCGGACTCATTGTATGGGCTTAGAAAGGGGTCTATTTTAAAGACACTGTGTAAATATTTTTTTTAATAAATTACTTTCTCTTTAAATGAACCACTCCCGGAACTTGTTGATCGCACCTCGTATATTTACATACAAATTTCGAAACGGTTCTCTCCTAAATGCTGTTTCAGATTTTTATAATTTCTTTTGTTAATTTATATAGTATGTTTAATGTTTGCGAAAAAATGTTCATAGAATAACTTAAAATTTAAAGTTATAAAGAATTTAGCTTTAGTCCTCTTTTTTTTTTTAAAAAAAACGCACTTTTTACATTTTGTAATATATATATAATTCATTTTAAGTTTATGGCATATTCATTTTAAGTTATTGTATTTTTGATTGTATCTTCATGTTCATTCCCAACATCAAATTGTAACGCATAAAAAGTTTTTCCTCACATCATGTGCAAATTTCGTTACTTTGAAAACATCTAGACGATATTCAACGTATTCACCAACATGTCTTTTGTTACCGTCAAAATCAAATCCTTCTTGCCTTTAATGTTGTGACATCGGGACCAGTGTAGCAGACACTTATCCTTAACATATCCCCCACAGAAAAAAAGTCTAAGTACGTGACATCCGGAGAACGTGCGGGCCATGCTGTAGGACCATGCTGAAGTACCATGTTTACCCATGGTTGACGCGGTAGATAACACTGCTAATCGGCGATTTAGTCTCTTGAAACAATAGAACGCACTGAGGTTTCTCTCTCATAGATGCCATTTTTAATAGAACCGATGTTAGCTTCGGCTCCTACGGTACCAGGAGTTTAAAAACTTTTCAGATGGAGATCATAATACAAAACACTGTATTGAAAGACATAAAGTCTGTCTAGTATAACTTGGCACATGAGCCAATATGTTGCCATGGGTAACGGGAGAGGATTAACTCACAGCCTCTATTCAAGGTAACTTAATTCATGGTCACCTAAGCAAAGCCCCTTAAGCCATACAGGCTCTGACTCCTCATCTGTTCCTGCTTTGGTCTGATTCAGCTTTGTTTTGTATCCTCAAATTAATATTATCTGTTTTAACTTTTAAAAATATACTTTATTCTAGAAATATAAATATATTAAAATCGAAATTTTTAATTTTCAAACAAGGAAAATGTTAAAACATGTTTCTTATTAAATAAAATTAAAATTAGTAACATCATAAATTTAAATTAAATATAAAATTAAATTTCCCGTAATTCCGAATAATTTATCATGGAAATTTATATGGATGGATATTACAAAAAAATAAAAACAACCACTTAAATCAAATAATTTTGTTGTTTTGTTTGTTGGGTTGTTTTTTTTAATAGAGACGAATTATTTCTTTATTCTGAAATCAAGTTAACAAAATGAATTTTGATTTCTCATTGGCAGACATTTTTAATGCGTGTGAATTAGTGCTACTGCTACTTTGAATGAAATCACTAGTAATAAACAGGCGCTGGCAGTTGGAGGTTAAGGGCGAACGTGATTGGCTGAATTTGAAATATGATGTCTCTCTCTCTCTCAAACAAGGTCATGTGCCTAGTTTGATTTGACAGACTGTAGTTTTTTTTTTTTTTTTAATTTTCATTATCACGCAGCCCACATCTGTTCAAGAGATGTCAATGTATGCTCGAATGGCTGCCCCTGTCAGATCACTCCACAAACCTTTAATACCTTAAATGTCACTGGAGGTCGTGGCACACGTATTGATTTGCATACATTTACACAATCAGGACCATTTCACAAATAAGCTTACTACCTGAACCCTCACAAATGGGATCGTTGATGCAGTTATTAAGAGCCCGTGAGTACTGAGGTCTGTTGGCTCCCGTGTGGGCTGCACCATATTGCCTAGTCGCTCGCGGGAAGCCAACAATCAGGCAGCGCAACATACTTTAATCCCCCTGTATCTCTGTGGGAGTCGGCTTGCGACACCATGTTCATAGGAATAAAATTGCTTCTTTATACATGTTCTCTCACGTGTATGAATATTTACCATTTATTTCCGGACACCCTGTATATATAAAATAAATTGGTATGGCGGAATGGTACATTCGCACAGGCCTACCACGAGACAATGATACAGAATCAAAAAAATTACGGGGCTGTGTTGGGACACGGCCGCTAGTTAAATCGTAGAATACGTCTTTAGGCTACTTGGCGAATAAGAAAAAAACTTTGTGCAACACAATTTAAAAAAAATTAATCTCTGACATAAAATGTTCACACAAAAAATGTACATTTTAGAAATGGCAATGATAAGAGGAGTATTTTAAAAATGGCAACAGACAAGAACCAATATTTCGCGCAAACATCAAATTTATAGTACTGCTACGCAATGTAATAGATGATTCGATGGGTTTGAAATCTAAATTAAAATGTTTCTTCATAAAGCTAAGAGCATATAAATTGAATGTAGCATCTAATGCTAACTGTCATAATTGCAATTTTAGTATCCACCTCCATATTGTCACTGACTTGTCTAGTTGTTGGTGAGTATTTCATTATCGCACTGAACAACATTTCTATATCAGATATCGACACTTCAGGAAGAATATACACTGAGTCGCCAGATATTATGACCACCCCATCAGTACTTCGTTGGGCCACCTTTTGCCTTCAATACTGCGGCGATTCGCGGAATCTGACACAATGATTGCTGTTGTCTTGTGGTTTCTGGCCACCATCCGCTTCAAAGTCCTTCAGTCTCTATCAGTGAGCTTCGACTTTCGGGCAATGTTGTGCTTGGCAGATGATGTCTTTCCCTGCTTCTTATAGGCTGTCATAACAGTCTTTGCGTGATGAATAGCACTGTCCTGTTGTGTGAAATTTGTTGTTTTGGAACCAGCTGTCTGATGGCTCTTTCAACTTTCTCTCAAAAATGCTCAATTGAATTGAGATTTGGTTATTATGGGGGCCACCTAAGCCAGGTTCGTCTTCGTTTGTGGCGATCGCAACAATCTTGTCTTACTATCATTTTCAATTGGCCAATCAACATAGGGACTAAAGCATACATTCAGCAACAAAAAAAAATATTTTTTTGCAGCAAACAACGCGCAGAAATTGTTTGTTTTTGAAACTATTCCTGCAAATGCGAGTAGCGTTTCATGCCGCATTGTCACGTTGGAAGAAGCCATCTCCATTGCGATACACCATCAACATGATTGCATGAACTTGATCAGCAAAGATACTTAGGTATGTTCTGATATTCAGACTTTTTTCTACACAAATTAAAAGACCCATATCATGCCAGGAAAATATGCTCCAAACCATGACTGTCCCCACGACCTTGAACGATTGTACTCATGCATGTGGGTTCTATGATTTCATGCAGTTTCCGTCAAATTTTCATTCTGTTATCTGCATAATGCAACTGAAAACGTGGTTCATCAGATCACATGACTTTATTCCGATGCTCAACTGTCCAATCCTTGTGTTCCTCTGCGAATTGGAGACGTTTTATCTTGTTAACTGCAGATAGCAAAGGTGTTCGAACTGGTCTTCGGCTCCCATATTCCATACAATGCAGTGTATGGCAAACAGTGCGTCCAGAGATCATTTGAGAGGATCCCTGATAAAGATTTGCAGTAATTTGATGCGCTGTTGGCCTTCTGTTGTCTTGTACCAGTTTGGCCACTCTCCTTTCTGCCCGAACATTGATGGCCACAACTGGCACGTTCAGACCCAGTTTTCCGGCAGACAGTCCAGTCTGTAACAATTTATCAGCAGCTGCTCATGAACATTTAACGAATGGAGCCGTTTTGCTGATATCAGCTCCATGGCTCCGAGCGCCAACAATCATCAAAGGCTGCTAACTCGCGTCGTTTACCTATAATCTTCTGAAAAAAAATCACTTCCAATGTCGTGGTAAACAACCTGCTTACCTACTTACACTAGTCCGGCTCTTTAGCAACTTCAGCGCGAAATCATAGCTAATTTGCCTAAAAACATCAGGTGGTCATAATAATCTGACCACTCAGAATAAACACTTCCTAGTATAGATCTCACTACACCATTGTGCAAAGCTTTAACAATACAAATATCATTGATATCAGCATCGATCAGTCGTCTATACTTAGACCAGCCTGTCAGTAAAAGTTAACATTCATTAAAGAGTTACCTTTCAAAAAATTGCAAAAACGCCTGCTCTCCTATAACTTATAACACCATATTTTTGAATAGTTTTAAATTTGTTCTACAATGATTACACAGCATGAAATCTTTCACAGTACTGATGAAAGTGATGAAGCTAAGATATCACACTTCTGTTAAGTGGGTGCTTCAAGTCCTTCTCAAAACAAAATCTATCACAAACATTACACGAATATCCAAATTCATTGTTTATGAATATAGAAGGAAATATGAATTCCGTGCCCTAAACTGTCGCATATATAGGGTGAGGCATTTATCTTGAGACAACTGAATATCTCGAAACTAAGCATTGTACGAAAAAATGTCCAAAATCAAAACTGAATTATTTCGCGGGGGAAATTCATTAGTTAAAAAATTACCCCCCCTTGTGAGGGGGGTTGGGGGAGGGGGTAACTTTGAAACTGAAATAGGAATCCTATTTTTAATGGTATATTCAGATTGTACACAATGTTCGAAAAATGTTTTAGTCTTGGTGTTTTTTCAATTGATCCAACCAAGACTAAAACATTTACGCATTGACTCTGTCTTCATAGAACAGCTGCCCCCAAAAGTTTACTTGTGCACTAAAAAATTTTGAATTTTTGAAATTCTGACTTCGGATACTTTAAGACCATTAAAAAGTAGAATAGGAATTTCTGTAAATCCCACTCTCTATCTCTTTGTCTTCACCGATAAAATTGGGTTCAAAACTTTAAAAGCTCCACACATTCAGGGCCTCTATCTCCTAAACGGTTGGATCAATTGAAAAAACACCAAGAATAAAACATTTTTCGAACATTGTGTACAATCTGAATATACCATTAAAAATAGGATTCCTATTTAAGATTTCAAAGTTACCCCCTCCCCAGCCCCCCTCGCAAGAGGGGGGGGGGGTAATTTTTTAACTAATGAATATCCCCCGCGAAATAATTCACTTTTGATTTTGGACATTTTTTCGTACAGTGCTTAGTTTCGAGATATTCAGTTGTCTCAAGATAAATGCCTCACCCTGTATATCGCTCCGTACATAAATCGCATTTGATGAAGATGCTGCTAATGTTGACGGCTATGGCTTCTTATAGACCTCCATGGGTTGAATTTTATAACTTGGTGTTGAAACGTTTATATCATCAGATATGTTATTTGCGTCGAACTGAACAGTGGAAGTTATTGGCGCATTCGTATCGGGCTATAGTTCATTTTGGCGGCACCACGACTCAACTTTCAGTCGTTCCTGCTGAGCCCGTAGACGTTCAACATCGAACATCTGGGTCTTCATGGATTCCCCATCTCTAAATATGTTTACCTGCGACGTTTTCTATAGTTTTTCTGGCGCTTATTATGCATAAACTTAGAAATTCTGTAATTTTTGCAAAATTTCCAGAATTCGAAGGCCAATATCTTAAATACTATTAATTACTGAGGTTTAATTTTTAAGTTGTTTTATAAAGCGCAAAAAGATAAAATACATGACACCTAAAATGTCTAGCTAGACTAAATTAATCTCCACCAGAGAGCAGATTTTTGACTCAACTTTGTTCTTCGATTGTATCAGCCGATGACGTCAGCATGAAGTCGGTCAAAGTCTAAAGCATGCTTTGTTTTATATACTATCGAATGCAATATCATTCATTTTTCTATCATTAATAGTTTTGACGTTACTGTATTAAGGTTTTCGTGATCAACACTTTTCGTGACATTCACGATTTAAGCGTGGCATCATAGTATCGAAACATAAGTGTTCTACGTCAAAAAGGAAATTGCATTTTTCAATAAGAGGTAGCTCTTCATGTCGTTTATATTGTGTTCGGGGTTTGAAATGAATGTTTCTGCCATTTCTTCATTTATTTCACAAAAAAATTAATTTCTCTAAAAAGGCTTAGCCTATTCCCGTAAAAAATGGTCAATGTATAGTTTAAGAAACCCACTGTCTGAATTTTTTAAAAAAATAAGAATAAAAAAAATAAAAAAAATTGACCGGGGGAGGGGTCTTGGGGGAGGGGATAGTAAATAAGTCCAAAACGGCTCATCACAGCCAAACAAGTCATTTACAAAAAAAATTCGCCTTAATGAGAGGAGTACGGACATGTCGAGTTTATTGAGTTTGGTTTGCTCGTTTGAACGCTACAGCCATTTTTTAATTTTTAGAAAATAATTAATTTCTCGAAAAAGGCTTACCCAATTGACATAAAATATACACTAAGGCACAATTTAAGGAACCCACTAGGTATGTATAATTTTTATTTGGTTCGGCTATTTGCCGTTTCAGAGGAGTTAGCTGCACAAAGTTGGTCACAGACGAGAAATTTTTTATTCAAAATTTCAACATATCTTTAAGAATCATGAATTTTTAAGTCGATTTCAGCAAAAAAAAAAATTTTGAATTTCTGAAACGAAAACAAAGGCCTTCACTCTTAGAGAGTGGTAGGCCAAAAAGAAGTGCTACATTAAAAGAAGTGGAAATTTTTAAAGTTTTATCTTAACAGGACAAATATTCGATGTATGCTCTCCTCGTTGCACGTGACACTTCCATGCATTAGTGTAGTAAATGTGGCTAGAATTTCTAACGCAGATGTCAATAATGGATAAAATCGGTAGCGTATCTCCAAAATAACAAGGGATAAAGTCGGTAGATTTAGATAGTCATTTTAATAGCGCCAAGTCATCCCCAGAACATCCCCCAATTGCACTTTCAGGATAATATATGCACGGAATTTTAAAATTTGATATAACGCATTCTCTTTTGTCATGTGATCGGCACGAAGGAGTGTGATCCATAACTTTGACATTAGATAACTTCGATACCCGATGAATCATTGTAATAAGTCTGTGTCATTCTCTAAGAAGAGGAAGTAGAAAAGATAATTTTAAAAGTATATTGTGGTGAAGGGGGAAAAATTAAACTGATATTCGGGATGCTCTTGTACAGGTAACCCAACTAGCAAAAGGCTCTCTGTGAAAGTATTGTCTTTCAAATGGTCTAGGATAAAAACCTACGATAAACATTTATTGTCAAGAACTGTATATCTAAAAATTACATTATTGCTCAAATTGTTTCATCAAGATTAAACGCTAGAAAACTCTTGCTCTGAGTTTGCGGAGGCCCACTTTCTAAATTTCGGGGCATCTTTTTATACATACCCTAATTACTCTATCACAATCTATTGCTATTCTTAACATACCAGAATTTTACTGAGGAATCGTCATTTTAAACTTTATTTCATTTAATTGCGACTTTTTATGTTTGAAGATTCGTAATAAGGCAACTGATACGACACTGTTTACTCGCTTCATTAGTAAATAATAATAGCGATAGATTCAAGCAGATGTAAAATTTCCGGATATAATTTAATTATATTAACAAGATTTACAGTGTTCAATTTTATCAGTGTATGTTTGCTGATAAAATTTGTAAATTATAAAGATTTAAGATAGCGGTGCGTTTATTGATTTTTTAGACTTGGATTTGTTTAATATTAACCTAATTTAAAATTTTATTGTACCAACCAAACAAACAGAAGGGAACTTAGCGCCAGAGCCAATCACGATTATTGGAAAAATAAAAAGGGAGCAATAACGAAGACAAAAAAAAATTGTCGCCATACAAAAAAAAAATAAAACAAAAAGTGCATAGCGAAAAGCAGAGTCAAAATGGGTTTTTTTTCATTATTTTTAATCATTTTTAGAAAATATAATCATGAATTCAAACTAGTCAAATTTAAAATACACGAATAACATGCGGCAATAGATCAGGGGATTTTTAATATAACATTCTTTCAAATATTTTCACTTAAAATAACTTTAGGGCATCTAATGTTTACGAAGTCTGCTCAAAAAATTCGGAATATTTTGAATAGCGGGTGCCTACGGTTAATTATACGGACACACGGGCGGGTGCCTTGTTATCGCGTTAACCTAACGAATGACCTCCCGTTGTAGAATTGTCAATAAATAATCCAGTTTATGCACATACTTTGTTTTATGTATGGTGATCTCCTAAGCATTCTGCGATTGTTTAATTTTCAAGATGAGCGAGTTAGCGAACGGCAATATTAAGTGAAATTCTGAATGAAACAGGGGAAAACATTCACAGAAACACATCTCCAAGTTCTGAAACGCCTCAGAGAAAATGTGAGGAGGAAAAGACCAGAAATTTGGTGCAATCAGAACTTTCCATGCAATCAGACAACGAACCAGCACACTCGGTTTTGTCAGTTGGTAAGTTTTATCTAAATATACGTAGGGGACCTAGACGCCTACTCACCAGCCGCAGCCCGTGGCTCATCCGTGCCTAAGATTGGCTTCTATGGGAGAGCCGGAAAGAGGAAGCCATTCGTCTCAAGGGTGAATGCTGTTCGTCGTCTATGATGGTGTACGGAGCGGCATCAGTGGACTAGTGATGATGAAAGCCTTTCACCCTCCAACAATCTGACGGTCGTGTGTGGGTCTGGAGACGGCCCAACGAGAAATACAATCCAGAGTGCCTCCTACTCACAGTGAAGGATTCTGGCGGTGGGGTCATGACGTGGGCCACATTCTGTACCTGAATGCCCCACGGTACCAAGAACGCACATTCCTGGAGCGATGATGGAGTTCAGTGACACCTCATCGGACTGCTCCTTCCAGCAAGACAATGCCCCATGTCACGCCTCTCATTCAATACAGGCATGGTTCGCCCTTGCGGACATCCGGCTATTGCCCTGGCCTGCGCAGAGCCCAGACTTGAATCCAATCGAAGCATTTTGGGATATTGCACCGTACCACACCAGCGGAGTGTAAACAACTTGTGGGCAGCTTTCCTCGTCGTGTTGCAGCAGTAATTGCAGGAAAGGGTGGCCCAACGCATTACTGACGACAGCATTTCCATAGAGGGCACGTGGAGCGGGGTGTCCGGATAGGAGCGTAGTGTATATTCAAAATTGAAGAAAATTTTTTTATTTTATTAGCAATAGTACTTGCAATAAATTTAAATGTGTATTTCTTGAAATTTTTTATTACCGGTAATACGTAATCAGGTAAAATTGACAACTTTAATTCCGTTTATATTAATTTCCTTCAGGAAGATTTTACAATATTATTAAAAAAATTACGTACTATTTATATAATAATTTATTTTATAATTAACTATAAAACTTATGAAACGCCATGATAAAAATTTAACTAGTTCAGCTTTGCCTGGCTTCACCGTAATTCGAAACCTTATCATTGTCATTTCCGGGACCTTCTATCTATATAATGTGCTTCTTAAGTGCAATTATGTCGCAACTGTGAGATAGTATCTATCTAACAGTCTCTTAACTGATTAATTCTTAGCGTGACTACAGTTAGTGATACACGTTGTAAATCATTGGGCTAAACGTTCTAATGCAGGATAAAGCTGCAGTATTCGAAACTACACTAGGTATTCGCTTTAAACATTGTAGACTAAGGCATCAGATAGGTGAATAGATCAACTTTAAATGCAATCGTTTTTCTTTCTTTTTTGGCAACCTCTTAAGAAGAAGGATTAATGCCAGAGTGTTACGTGTAGACATAGACCGGTGGACCATTATGCCTCCTCATCTTTGTCGAACACGCAATGGTTCTTTCTTTCTCCCCCTTCAATCGCATTTTTCTCCTCTTAAGAAATTCTTACAACTCGAGAATTATAAATTTTTTTAACATTAAATGAAGTTGAAAACTTAAAACAAGAATACATGGAAACAATTATGGTTTATAAATCTTGTTCATCAACTTCTTGGAAAATTATCAAAGATATCTCGGTCCTTCCATAGATGATCATAATGTCGCTTAAATTTTAGTAAACAAAGCGCAGTACTTTTTATTTAATTATGTATTTCCAGAATGCTTTTATTTCTTATTACCTTGAAATGATTATATACTCCGTATTTGGTAGCATCGCATGACATATTGCATTAAACCTTTAAAAAGTAGTTTAAATAACATATTGATTAGTTTAAATGCTATGCCATCTTTCAAATAATCCAATTTCGTATGTCGCTTGGATCAAAAATGGCAATAACTTTTTAAATTTAAATTTTAAATCTGTTTTTATGTTAGTATTAGGAAAATGTTCATATTGCTGAACTCAGTTTAAATTTTATTTTCCTTCTCATAATCTGGAAAACAAAAAAGAAAAATCAATACTTTTTGTTTTCTCTTCTTCCTTCGTTATTAATTGCTTCCTCCTCCACCCTTCCCACCGTCACTTGGTGAAAAACATTAATACATTACAAACACGTAATCTTATTTTTGAAATGCGGCAAACCTTTATACAGATAAAAAAATGTCTTTAAAAAGAAAAAAAACCCACTTTTTATATCAAAATCTAAGAGCTCTCTTAACATATCGAACCAAAGCGAAGTTACTGTTTTCGTCCAAAATGGTCTTGAGATTAATTCAAATACGAAAATCAAATTTTCCGTTAATGTAATTTAGAACGGTGTATTTACGCTGATGTTTAATATAAATTCTATATGAAGCGCTTTGTTTGTTCCATGTCGATATCCGCAACCGAAATTCAAGAGGCTGCAGCCATTTTATGCCGTTCCTTTGAACACACCACCCGTTGAATATTCAGACCCAATGGTTTCACGGCCTCGGGCTAAGAGTTATGGAATTCTCCATGAAACTTTATGGCACAATTCAACACGTAATCTATAATTCCGTCTGGGTTTTGCACTTAAAACTGAATTGGTTGTACCTCGCATGCGACATGATAATTACGCAGCTTGCTTGTCAAAGGCAATTGCATTGCTCGACCAGATAGAACGTATTTTTTTATTTTTTAAATGCGCGTAAATACAATGCACATGCTAATAGGAATAGAATTTTAGGGACAGATTAAAATTTAGATCTTTTATTACTCTTAAAGAAGAAGTATCAAAATTAGTTTTTATTGTCTAAATATTTCAGAATGTCTTCATAGGCAGAACACCCAAAATCACTTAATGTACAAATTTATACGATGCTGGAAGTATAAAATTAGATTGCCACTGCTTTCACGAGTCACCTCTTCCATCGGCGTAAATTTTATCTTTGTCGATGGAAATAATAAAAATTATCTAAAATTCAAATGAAACCCATAGAAGCAAAAAGCTTTTCAAAGCGTTTCCCGAGTTCATCTTCTGAAGAATAATTTTTGTGGACTTATTTACTTGAAATAGAGTGCAAGAATGCTTTAAAAGCTTAGTGATATCTATTGATTTCGGTTGAATTTTAAATAAATTTTTATTTCTTTCCGTAGACAACTAGAAAATTTTCCACGATGGAAGAAGTGGCAATTCAATATGTTACTTCGAGCGTTGTAGGCCTGCAATTTATTGCAGGTGAAATTTGGGCTGTTGTTTATGAAGGCTCTTACAAATTTTTAATTCTTGATTTATATCACAACAAAATTAATGCGCCATTATATTTTAATATTTGAAGTATATATACACTGAGTGAGCATATTGTTTTGACCACCCTGTCAGTTTCTCGTTGGGCCACCTTTAATACTGCGGTGATTCTTCATGGCATTGATTCCACGAGATGTTGGAAGGTGATGGGAGGAATCTGACACCATGCCTGATGGATAGCACTGTCTAGTTGTGCTAGATTGGACGGTGGTGGATCCAGCCGTCTGATGGTTCGTTCGATTTCATCCCACAAATGCTCAATTGGAGTAAGATCTGGGGATTGTGGGGGCCACCGAAGTAAGGTGAAGTCACCCTCACGTTCCTGGAACCACTCCTGCACAATACGAGCTCTGTGGCATGGCGCATTGTCTTGCTGGAAATAGCCATCTCCATTGGGGTACGCCATCAACGTGACAGGGTGGACTTGATCGGCGACGATACGGAGATATGCTGTGCCATCCAGACGTTGCCTTTAATACGACGCCAATACGTATTAACGGACCCAACGTATGCCAGGAAAACATTCCCCAGACCATAACATTCCCCATGAGGTTTGTACTCATGCATGCGGGGTCCATGCTTTCGTGCTGTTTCCGCCAGATTCTTTTTTACCACTAGATGCGATATTTTCTATTCATTCTACTAGAATAAATAAAGAGTAATTAACGTGTTGCTCTCAATCATGGTGCATGCCTAATTTATTCTGATCAGCATATGGTCAAAATTTTGCAATTGACTCTTCAGACCACATGATTTGTTTGCACTGCTCGATAGTCCAGTCCTTGTGCTCCTGAGCGAATTGGAGTCGTTTCCGTTTGTTGGCTGCAGACAGCAAAGATGCGCGGACAGGTCTTCGGCGTGTCTCATGCGATGCAGTGCATTCAGAGACCGTTTTGGAGGATCCCTGATTAAGGTCAGCTGTGATTTGATGCACAGTTGCCCTTCTGTTATCCTTTACCAGTCGTGACAGTCTCCGTTCTGTCCGATCATCAACCATCCGAGGGCGGCCACAACGCGAATGTTCAGACCCTGTCTTCCGGCTAACTGTCCAGTCTTTAAATACTTTAACGACGGCTGCTCTTGAGCACCCCACGTATGCTGCTGTTTCGCTGATACTCGCTCCATAGCTCCGAGCACCTACAATCATCCCGCGTTCGAAAGCTGTTAAATCGCATCATTTACCCATAGTTGAAGAATGAAACACGTCTTCCCTTTTTATATTGGTCTGGCCCGCTAGCAACATTGTGGCGACGTCCGTGCGCGCATTTGCATAAACAGGTCAGGTTGTCATAATAACATGCTCATTCATTATTATTTTTACGAATAATTTTCGATAAAGATCCGATATCTCCTAGCAGTAGTTAACCTAAAACGCACTAGTTAGATTATGTAACAGAAAGCAGATATTATTTATCTACATGCATAAATGAAATAAAGTACAGAAAAGAAATACTAGAGATATTTTGGAATTGAACGAAGCATGTTTGTTTCTCACAGTCATTTGTAAATGCAATGTATACAAATGAAGCGATTACAAGAACAACGTCTTGACTCAATTCTTATTACTGGATTATTACCGAAGGGGAATTAGAAACTAAGGCTCATTTAAGTTTTTACTACTTTACTTAAGAATTGTGTGGAGAAAACACACCGGCCAACAAGCGCAATAACATTTAATGAAACGGTGTGAAACGGCCAGTTTTAAAAAATAGTTCACCAATTTCTTACATATTTCCGTATTTCACTTACTGGAGGGCTTCGCCTCCAACGCCCTGTAAAAATAACCTAAAAGAAACCTAGACAATAATAAATTGAATGAATGGCATACGAAATAAATAACCACTTCATTCCCGTATAATTGTGCATGTTGACTGGTAATTTATTTATACAATTATCTTTATTTTTAATGGAGTACTTATAGCCTTCTAATAGATAAGTAGCCTATTTACGGTATATTTGAATATAATGTTGAAAATCCAAGATCCTTGTCTTCTTAGATACTTGGCTAACAAAAAATCCAAGACTCAAAACCTAAAAGCTAGAAGCTGGGAAACTCAAAAGCCACTAACTTAATGGCAGTACATTCGTACGTGTTGCGAAGTTCAAGATAAATTTGTATGTCGGTGCTAACCGTTTGGTCCGAGATATCCTCAAGCTTCCGTCACAGTGTGTAAGATATCCTCCGCCCCCTAAATCAAGTAAATTTATAGACAAGTACTTGATTTTTGCTGAAAATAAGATGTACACGGCGAAATTCTGGAGTATTGATACTGACTTTACTCAGCAAAGATATTTGGTGCACTTGTCCACAAGATTTTCTCATATTTGATTTGCTCCCCCCCCCCCTCTCCCCAACCCTATGTGGGCCTTGCCCTCCCTCCATGAAATAAATCCTGACTACGCCTATGACAAGTTATTGCCTGTTCTCGAAAATGGTTGTAAAAAATCCTTCATATACGCGGATTTTGAATCCTTGGATTCAAATATTTAGGTTTACTGCTCCTAAGGTGCGTCCCATAAAGATAAGGCCACCTCAAGAATTGCTTGTTTAATAAAAACAACAACAGTTTGTATTAAATATATTATTTTATTCAAATCCTGCAAACATTGTTAAGACAACAAAAAGAAAAAACTTTAGCCATACATTACAATAATGGAGAAAAAAATTAAAACGAAATTTGCACAGTAAATTTCTGTCCCATAAAGTTAAGGCCACTTACAATTAATGCCAACAAAAAGTTTTCTACCACATTCCCTTTGGCATAGGAAACAACTTCAGTATCCTATGGGGCCACCATTGTTCTTAATGACCTTAAAAATACGTTGTGGCATTATTTGTACAAGCTTCACACAAGTTTCAATAGTGATATCCTCCCACTTCTGAATGATGGCTTGCTTCAAATCATTTGTTGTTGAATATTGTCGCCCACCTTCATAAACAGCTCTAGCCAGCATTCCCCACATGTTTTCCATTGGATTTAAGTCTGGAGACATGGCAGGCCAATCCATCACAGGCACCCCATTTGCCAGAAACCATTCATATGTAGTTTTTGCTTTGTGGACAGGGGCATTATCCTGCTGGAAAAAGTTATTCTGTCCGAGGTTGAATCCATAAATGGCAGGAGAAAATCAGCCAGCAATTTCTGGCAGTCAACTGCTTTCATTCTTCCACTGACTAAAGCAATACGTGTTTTACCAAAACTGGTAAATCCAGCCCATACCATCACGGAGCCACCTCCTTGTTGTCGTTTGGAAAATATGGCTTTTTCCTTACGCAAATCTTGCCAATGGTATTGCCAACCATCAGGGCCATCCAGGTTGAATTTTTTCTCATCACTGAAAATTACACTATTCCAGACTCCAGTCCAACTCATGCGCTCCTGTGCCCACTGTAAACGTTTCACCTTGTAATGAATTTTCAGCGATGGTGCAGCCTTTCGTTTTGTGAATTTCAGGTAGTCACCTGAATGTACTACCCTGCCAACTGTAGATTTCGATACTGCTACATTATCCAATGCAGCTATTTTGCGAAAAGAAGTTCAGTTCTGTATTACCTCACGTACAATTAGACGCTTTGCACGTTGTGTAACCTTTGAAGGGTGACCTGATGATTTCTTTGTGCCATAATCTTTATCAAGCTTGAGGAAATTAGAGATTACACATCTAGATCTTCAGATTTTTGGCTGATTTTTACGAATTGAGTTACTCTCAGAGTGTAGTGTACGAATTGTACCTTTCTCAAGGTCTGTTAAAGGTTTACCTTTTCCCATTTGTTGGATATTTCTTTTAAACTATCTACAGATGGTTTTTCAAATAGTGCGCCATTTGTAAATTAGATTATTTTTCCAACTGTTGGCATTAATTGTAAGTGGCCTTAACTTTATGGGACAGAAATTTACTGTGCAGATTTCATTTTAATTTTTTTCTCCATTATTGTAATGTATGGCTAAAGTTTTTTCTTTTTGTTGTCTTAACAATGTTTGCAGGATTTGAATAAAATAATATATTTAATACAAATTGTTGTTGTTTTTATTAAACAAGCAATTCTTGAGGTGGCCTTATCTTTATGGGACGCACCTTATATACCCTATGTCACCAGAAGTATCCGGACACAATTTCATAAAGAAACAACGTTTTATTATGATATAACTAATCTGTCGTTAGGCCTCCTTTCGCTGCAATAACAGGTTTCACTCTGCTGGGGAGGCTTTCGACTAGTTTTTGGCAAGTTTCTGCAGGGTTCCACTCCTCCCTAAGTGAGTTGGCGAGGTAAGCGGTAGATGTCGGTCGATTCGGCCTGCCCTACAATCGACGTTCCAAATCATCCCAAAGAACTTCGATTGGATTTAGGTCCGGGATCTGAGCCATTTCTTCAATATCCATGTCATGGAACAATTCCTCTAAGCACCTTGCTTTGTGAGATGGGGCATTACCATATTCGAAGGAAAAAATTGCCTCCCCCGAATTATTCCCACAATATTGGAGGTGCTAAATTATCCAGAATGTCTTTATATCGTGGACTGTTCAGGATTCCATCCAGTGGAAGCAAGGTTTCCATCCAAACCGAAACCATGAAAAGCATCCCCAGATCATGATGACTCCACCATCAATCTTCACAGTTGGCACAACACATTTGCGCAGGAAGCGTTCCCCTGACATCCGCCAAGCCCAAACTTTTCCATCGGACTGCCAGTTGGTGTAACGTGATTTGTCCCTCCAAAGAACGCATTTCCACTGGTCCAGAATCCAGTTGCATCGAACTTTGCATCACTGCAACCGACGCTTGACACTGATGTTACTGATGTCGGGCTTGTGTGCTGCTGCACGACACTGGTAACCCATGGCATGTAATTCTCTGCGGACAGTTCTAGCGCTGGCCATGCTTCTTGACGCATATCGGAATTCGTTAGCCAGTGATTCAGCGGAAGACATCCGATTTGTGCACACAATGCTTATAAGCGTTCGGTGGTCCCTGTCTGTCATTATGAACGTATCTTTGTTCTACATGTTCCTTCTTGAAATGTTGTTGTTCCATAATGTTTCCACTTTACGATTACATCATTGACAGAGGAACGAGGCAAACCCAGGGTAGAAATTGCTGGAACAGACTTGTTGCGCATGCTTGTTGAACGAAATGATAGTGTCACGTTTGAAGTCACTAAATTCTTCGGAACGAATCATTGTATTATGTTCACTAGCTAAATACCTGTCTAACACTGAAGAAACTGCTACATGGGCCACAGCTGTTATGTAAATCAGCAGATACCATATTTCGAAGGGGTGTCCGGATACTAATGCAGGGTTCTCCCCAGGCCCTTTTCAACGGCGCGACGCCCGGCTGATTTTGGTGGCCGCCCGGCTGAATATACGAAAAACTGCACACCACTGCATAGTATTTCATTTGTTTTTAATTTTTGTCCGCCCGGCTATTTTATCTTTCCACCCAGCTGATAACATTTTCTGGGGAGAACACTGTAATGGGAACATAGGGCATTTCTCTTTTGGGTTTTTAAATAGAATAATGTTGAAAAATAATGACACCTAAAACATCCCCCATTGCAAATCTAAAATAATAAAGTTCAAAAAATAAAACCCAAAAATAAGAAAATAAATAAATATAGACTGGAGATGACCTCCAAACATGATCGAAAAATGGAAGGGAAAAATTCTGCGACCTGGGTTCGAACCAGGAACCTCGACTATCATGGCCGATGCCTCTACCAGTTGGGCTACATTGTGACAGCATGGCTGTCCGTGTGTCTGCGATAGCCCAACTGGTATAGGCATCGGCCATGATAGTCGAGGTTCCTGGTTCGAACCCAGGTCGCAGACTTTTTCCTTCCATTTTTCGATCCAAAAATAAGAATAAAACTCTAAATCTACAAACTCGAACAATATCCAGCAAAAGACCAAGAAAATTAATGTATTATAGAATTATATTAAAAATCCCGTGCTTTCTTTGATCTGCCTGTCCGCTGTGTTTATGCGCATATTTCAATTCAAAAGCGATTGGGTTACTTGCAACCGAGTTGGAACTTAACCTTTTCTGACCAATAGATGGTCCTTCCAAATCCTACATTTTGTTCACTTTATGGGTACAATTTTCTATATTTTCTTCGAAAAATTTACATAACTTTTTTCCAAAGAGATGAACAAGTGCTTAAATGGATTTCATATTGCTGGACAAGGATGAATGAGTTTAGTGCTACTAAGCATGGAAACGCTCGTTATCATCACTTCACCGTTAAAACTCATAGTTATTTAATTACGAACTCAAAAATGTTTCTTGGTAATATTTTTTCGAGCTCAATATTTATTCTAATTAGTGCTCTATTGTTAATTGCGATTTACACGTTTTTAAAAAATAAGCTTCATTCAACGCTCCCATTAAATCTGCTTTAGGAATACAGATGCACGCATTGACATTCATCGCGCGGCACATTGAATGGCGCACACCTTACATATACAGTCCGTAAATAACGAGGCTTTAATTGAGTAGATTAATTCGTAATCATATTAAGATAAACGCCAGAGTCGTCATCACCAAGTAAATAAAAGGCGTGATCATTTTTCTCAACGCGATGGAGATAAAAGATTTATTTATGTTGATCCTATTTTCTGAAGACTTCTAACGTGTATTCTCGTAATGAGAGTTGTAAACAAAGGAAAAAATTAAAAATGTGAATTCGTATAGTGCTTTCAGATTAAAGAACGATATTAAGTTTTGAATCGTGATTTTAAATTTATTTCGGCTCCTAAATTAAACGCTTAATCCGTGTTATATCGAAAGGATTAGGTGAAGCTGAAGACCCCTATGGATATCACTTTATCTTCTCCTGACTTTTGACCTGTGGTTTTATGTTCTGAACGTAAAGCATGAAACGACTAGTTATAAATTTCAACAAAATTTTACAAGCCTTTCACTTTTACATAGAACCATAGTTCTGGGCGCTTTAGGCTCATTCCTAAAAACCACAATAAAAAGCAGAATGAAATATTCTAACTTTTCCCCCTCTAAATTGCAAATTTGCATTCTTTTATCCAACGTTTTCAACATTATTATTTATTAAAGGTGTTATTTTACTTATTACAATATAGAAATGCTATGAAACTATTTCATATCAAATTAAAAGGGCATCTTGTTGGGCTTAGGAAACTTTATGAAATAAAGCGTTATCGAAAAGAAAATTTTGCGGTAGATGGGCAGAACCTAAGTTGCATGTTAACTGCATTTTCAAGGGAACAGAACTTAAGCTTAAATGTTTTATTATATAAGCTTTATGAGCTTTATAAACCTTCTATGTCACTATGAGTTTTCAACTTCAAGTGCGTCGAAACGGTCACATTTAATAAGTTCTTAATGATCGACAGCGTCATTGTCGCACAAGTGATGAACGTGGTTGTCGGGGAGGGACAGGAGTAGAAGGAAAATTAGATGAGAGAAAAAAAATCTGACACACAACGTTCATATTAAAGTGGACATTCCTAAGCAAATTTGTAGGACATTCCGATAACTAGAAGAGATAAAATTCATCGATTCTATTGCGATAATAATTCAAAACTATAAAAAAATTTAAACATAGAGGAATTGGCCTATATGGCATCCACATTGTTACATATGGAAAATTACGTTAGAAAATTTAAATTAGTCTTGATATGGATACATCCAAAAACGTATGGTCTGATAGTCTTATACATTTCTAAACCTAGTCATCACTTTTCTTTGATCTCATTATAGTTAAAAATGTTATATTTTTCATGAGATTCAGGTGAATTTTGAAATCTTACTCTTTATGTCATTTTCAGGTTAATTAATTAAAATAAACTCATGTTTGTAAAAATTGCATTACCATGAAGTAATCATCAGAATTAAATGAAATTTTATACACAAACGACTTGCATTGGTACAAATAACTGATTAGAATTTCAAAGCAAAAAAAATAATTAAGTATTTGGTGCTGTAAGTGCTGCTATACGACATGGCATGGAGAAAAACAGATTTTGAATGCCTGCCTGGGGAAGAGCATTCCATATTGTTTATACGTGTGCCCAAAGTTCACCTGTGGAACCTGCAGGAGGAAGATCACGAGCCAGACCCCAACCAATGAAATCCCACACATGCTCAATAGGCGACAGATCCGGCGAATAAGCAGGCCAAGGAAGAAGCAGTATGTCTTCTGCTGAAAAGAAGTCTTGAACATTCCTTGCAATATGTGGGCGGGCATTATCCTGTTGAAAGAGTCGCTCCAGGATGCGCAACTGATGTACCGATTGCTGTTAAGATTATCCACAATTCGTAGAAGCTAAGATCGTCCATGATAAACAATCGTACCCCAGACCATAAGTCCGGGTGTGCGTCCACTTTGACGTTCGATAATGCACTCCGGAAGGTAGCGTTCACCGGCATAGCGTCTAACACGAATGCGGTCATCATGGTAACGAAGCGGGATTCTTCAGAAAGAATAAAAAACACTTGCTGTCAATCTGCACGCCAGTCTCTATCTTCATGAGCCCATTACAGCCGCAGGCGTCGATGGTTTTGCGTCAGGAAGATCCTGCATAAAGGAGTTCTTGCACGCAGTCCACGGTGCAGCAGACGTTGGCGAATTGACGAAGCAGACAGCGATACACTTCTAGCAGTGGACCAATGTGCTGCCAACTATCTAGAGGAAGCTGTACGGTCCGCCAGCGCCATGCGGACCAGATGTCTATCATCGCGCGTTGACGTCACCTTTCAGCGCCCACTCCCGGATTTCCGAGTTCTCCGGTTCTCGTCGGTCCACTGCTTCCAAACTCGCGTCACAAGAGCTGCTATTGCACGATAAGAAAATCCTCCTTCACGAAGGCCGATGATTCTCCCCCGTTCAAACTGCGTAAGTTGTTGAAATATCACGTTCGTCGTTACGTCTCATCTAACGTTTATCACTAGCAGATAACCATAGATTATTTTCAACGTCCCGCTACAGCCCTCTATTTGTACTGTTTCAGCAGCAGTTCAGAGGGCGCTGCTCAGCCCACGCATGCGTGGTGACTGAAATCATTTGCATAACATACTATAATTTGCATTGGCTGAAAATTGGAGCTCAATCGCCACATCCTTCATGGTGTTGCAATTTTTACAAACACAGGTTTAGTTTTTATGTTTTTAATCTACAAGTTATGGTTGTATTCGCCACTGATCATTTTGCTCGTGTTTAATTTACATAAAATATATTTGTCTGCAGCGCTTTTTATTGCAGAAATAGAATCGTCTCTTCTCTTTCCATTTTAAAACTTTTCTGGCATTTCATTAAGTGTGAACGCCTATTACTTGAAGCAGGCCTATCTTTCTGACTTTATTTTCAAATCCCGACCCAGTTCCAAATCGTAGTTACTTTTTAAGCTTAATGCGACGATAAGTCAATATTAAGTCGCAAACTAAAATACCTTTAAAATGCTGCAATGTGAAATTGTGCTATAAATATCGGTCGTTGCAATCATCCTTTACGCAAGTTGCCGGTGTAGGTGGCAGCACCATTGTGTATCGTATATGGCGCTAGTAATCACGTTCTCGTGCGACTGGTTGTACCCGTGATGACCAACGGTCAGCCATTCGCAGGAAACGCTCTTCTGTTGGGTGAAACGCTCGTTCACACAGTGCCAATATCACATTGGCACACATTCGATCCCTAAATTGGGAACGACTGGAACATCCGATGAAGTTCGGATTTGGCACCATCCGATTTCGCCTCTTCGGTCCACTGAAGAATCAAGTGGGTGGTCATCGGTTCCAGATGTGGAGGAGGTCTATCAAGAGGTTACCAGCTGGCTAAGACACCAACCACAAGCTTTCTTCGCTGCTAGCTTTGAGTGACTCGTGAAACGCTGGGACAAGTGCCTAAATGTTCATGGAGTTACGTTCAACCACCATTTCAATTCTTTTTTTATACTATTTTTCGACTTATATATTGACTACCCCCATATTTAAATAATTGATATCTTTAGATATATCTTCATTAGCTTTCTGTGTAATATCTCTTAAGTAACCATCAAAAATTCTATTTATTTTTTTCTACTCCTTTTTTTATTACTGCCAAAATTTACACTTTTTATTATTTTCATTATCTTATTATGACTCAAATTTTCGCCTGTGAAATGCGGGATTCGATTTATTATCTGCTCCGATCGTGCATATTAATGTTGTAATTAATTTTTTCACACAACAAATTTTACACCATTTACTGCGTGTACTAAAATGTTTATGGCGAACCATTTGTTTATGTCCATACGGCCATTCAATTCGGGCGACTGTTTTGTCACCATCTGTCGCGTCAGTTATTAAGGGACGAAAATTCGAATCACTTTTATGCGAGAGAGTGAAAAGAGTAAAGAACGGCTCCTGAATTCGGGTTCTTTTGTCCGCCGTTAAGAGGAGACGGACGCATTAACCAAGAAGGAAATCGGCAGACCTCTTGTTCGGTACTGGTGGCCAATTAAAGCGAATTCTGGCACAAGTACCTGAAGAATGTTAAGTAATTTGGATAAATAGGCCTAACGTCACCTTACGAGATTTGAGGGAGTGATAATTGTCTCCCTTAAAGAAGAACAGCAAGCCTGAAGCTGTTAAAGGATTCGGGAAAGGGTTATGGAGCTTAAAATAAACGCAGGATTAAAGAGTGGTATGCAGCTTATAAGCAAATAGGGATATATAATTGCATTGACTAAATATAGATCAAAACTATTTGAAACCATATTTGGATCTAAGCTATGTAAAAAGTGCATATACTATTACAGATGAAGGAGACAGAGAGCTCTGAAATAAACATATGAGTTTTATTTTATCAATTTTGTTTGTGGAATACTAGTTTCTTATCTTCTTTTGTTGTTATCTTATGGCCGTAAAGACCAACTGAGAATTAGAACTAGGATCACATAATCTATACATTCAGGATGACTTCGTTCAGGAATACAATGAGTGATCCTTGAATTAATTCACGATTTCTGAAAATATTTTTCGAGGTCGACTCTTCTTAAACAAATCAGTTTCTTGAAGAAATACTAAATCGTCGTAAGTGTCGGTAAAGTTGTCCATCTTTTTTTTTTAACTATTTTCTAACCGACTGCGCATGCGTTTGATTTCCTGGACAGCGCCACACTCCCTGCTCTCTGGCAGCACTTTGGAAATACCCCTTTTCTCTTTCAACATGAAATCGCATCTTGCCACAAAGCAAGGGTTGTAGGGAAATGACTTGATGAAATGGGGATGCATGAACTTGACTGGCCTGCACAGAGTCCCGATCACAACCCCATCGAACATCTTTGGAATGTGTTGGAGCGTCGATTGCGCGCAGGAGCGGAGCGCCCGAAATCTTTGACTGAACTGTCGAAGGCACTTTTAGTGGAAGGGCGAAATATTCTGTGGAAACATATCAAAAACTAGTGGACAGTATTCCTGACAGAATAGAGGCCTATAATAGCAGCAAAAGTTGGACCAAGTTGATACTAACACTTGAATTCAAACGACAAAACAAATGTGAATGTTTCTTAAAGCTGATTCGAGTTTTAATCCCTGGTGGTAAATATGGATTTAGTGTCCGCAGTTTTGGCTGTCTTATATTTGTATTCGTATAAAAGCCTAATTTGAAAACTCTTCAGATGCTATCTTGCGAATGTCTGGTAGAAAATCTGGCAAGTCAGTACGATGGATGAACTTATGCTATATCACTTGAAGTTAGTGTTCTTATAAGCAAATAAATGAATATTCATGTAATTTAATTTAGAATATGATCATAAATTGTTTTGATTAAACTCTTACGTTCGAAATAATGTTTACCCTCATTGTATTCATATACGCTAGCTTACCAAACCTCATGGAACACTACCAATTTAATGAAAACATATAGAAAAATTCAAGTGTTAGTATCAACTTGGTCCAACTTTTGCTGCTATTATAGGCCTCTATTCTGTCAGGAATACTGTACACTAGTTTTTGATATGTTTCCGCAGAATATTTCGCCCTTCCACTAAAAGTGCCTTCGACAGTTCAGTCAAAGATTTCGGGCGCTCCGCTCCTGCGCGCAATCGACGCTCCAACACATTCCAAAGATGTTCGATGGGGTTGTGATCGGGACTCTGTGCAGGCCAGTCAAGCTCATGCATCCCCATTTCATCAAGTCATTTGCCTACAACCCTTCCTTTGTGGCAAGATGCGATATCATGTTGAAAGAGAAAAGGGGTATTTCCAAAGTGCTGCCAGAGAGCAGGGAGTGTGGCGTTGTCCAGGAAATCTTGGTAATATTCCGCGTTCAGATGAGTAACCCAAAAAACACCGACACAGCACACAGCCTGCCAGATGACGTTCTCCGAGCATTCGCCAAACCTGAATCCTTCCGTCCGATTGCCAGATGATCACTCTTAACCATCCTCCATTGCTCCAGAGTCCAGTGACGTCTCTCTTTGCACTATTGCAGTCACCTCGCTGCGTTGCAGGTGCCGATGTGAGGTGTGGGGAACATCCGCCATGAAAATTCAGTGAATGCAGTTCTCTGCGAACAATCCTGGTGCTTACAGTTCTCCCAGTAGATCCTGTGAAAAATCTTGTCAATCCATTAGCATGGTTGCCCGGGTGTCTGCGATAAAATTTCATGGGAATGCGTCATTTGTATGTAATATAGCGGTGTCTCATGACTTTTGGCAAGGTAGTGTAATAACACAGGAAAACCTCTTGTCCACAGAAATTTTGTAACTGGCCATAAATTGCTCAGTTCATCATTCAAACACTACACAGAATCCGATTTTTAATTTTAGTTTATGGCTTGTGTTCTGCGAACTTGTTACCAGTGTTCCGTTTTTTTTTTAATGATCAAAAACGCTTCGTGACTTCGAATCGCTTAAGAACTCTAATCTAAGTACAAGTATATGATTATTGCACTCGTAAATAATAGAAAGAGAAATGGCTTTTTTGTTACATTTATATTGATCTCGTAATTTACTATAATATCCACACTCGAAATTGATTATGATGTGCTCTTTGTTTATGATGTCATATCTATTAATTTATGCGGAAAAGTTAAAAGGAAACCTGAGATCTCATGCTTGCATGAGGTTTATTTAATTGTATCAAATGCTAATGAAATTGGACGCTATTTTTAAACATAATTAAATTTTTATTTAAATTGAAACCAACATACTTCTTTCCATAGTTTTATCCGAAAATCATCTCCAGGGCTGGTTTTACTCATCAACATCATATTGTCGTTCCGTAGGTCTTTAAAAGTAAAAAACGTTTAATCAAGAAAGAATATAGAATGATACTTTTACGAATTAGTTTCTTTATGTCAAATTTGTTGTTTCCAGTCTATTTTCTTTAAATACACGCTACTTATAAGTTATAACTTCAAGACGCGACAGTTTCGAAATAGTTCTTGCAGAAATACGGATTGTATGGACCAATAATAAAATTTTCAACTTTAAATGCCTACATTGCTTATAGAATTGTACATTACTTAAGTAATTTTTGAAGAGATTTTACACAAATTAATATTAATTCTGTCTCAAAAATCCATTAATCTTCATCTAAATTCGGCCATTTTACCACTTAAGATTTCATCACAAATTTAAAATTTTGCTAAACCTAGATGATGTTAGAAAATGCATTTCTAATAAACCTATCTCTCTTCTAAGGGATTTATATAACAATACTCCTTGAAAATATGAACTACCTATCTTTCGTACATAGTTCTTCCTATAGCTTTACAACAAAAGGAAAACAAATTCGAAAACGCCATGTTAAGAAAATTATATACTAGGTGTCTGCCTCCATACACTCTACGTTAAAGTTTCATTATCTTCCTTGTACAAAGACCCTCTGCCTTTCTGTTCATAACAAATGGCCTAGTATTTAAAAGCATATTTATTATTATTATTTATTTCTAATAGGAATTACCGATACTATTGTTTGGACGTTGATAATTCAAATCCTTATTACTGTACAAGAAGTGTAATTTATTATGCCGAGCCACCTTTTGTTCATATTTCAGCGGCAATTATGGCAAAATCGACGAGGTTTCGAGGGCAGAGCCATACATCAGTCCATTGAAATCTCATGTCACCAATGCTAATTGGTCGTTTGAGGGTTCCCTTTTGTCTCCCTTGGTTGTCTTGCTTTTAGAATTATGCCACAAATTGATTTATGGATGAAATGTGGTTATAGTGGCTTGCAACGCTGTTCCATCAGGGAATCAAAAAGGAATAATAAACGTAAAAATTGATATTTTTATGCTCTCGACATATTCCCCGAAGGATCCTTTCGTAGCGGCGCTCTTGGAAATTAAATTCCAAACAGGAATAAGGATCCCATTTATTGAATGAAATTTCGTTTTTCATAACAAAGCCAAACCTTTTATTCAATTCATAATCTCTTATTGACCTTTAAATCAGTTTTTAAACAATATGGTCAAAAGCTATAGTTTAATAAAGAATAAACATAAAAATCGATCTTTTTTACGTAAGGGATTAAAGCATTGATGATTCAAACATTGTAACTCCAAACATTTTAACTCCACTTGGAATCAATGAAAGTCAAACAATAAGTCTTTTAAAATTTTATTGGAGACTAATTTCATTTTTATTCGCGTATCCAAACGATCCATGAGCTTCCATTTCGCAATTATCCAAGTTTAAGCTTACAAGTGGATAAACCGTATCCATACGATCCAAAGTGGATAAACCGTATCTACTTTCGTATTTTCGGTGATCAAATTTTCAGAGGCAAAGTTAGAAATCTGATTTTTAAGCGATTATTCTCTAGCTAAATAGAAATCAGATACAATTTAATTTGGTATATATGATATACAGATATCCCATGACTTGCGATCAAGTGTCGTTCCGTGCACATTATCTGAGTTTATCTGTAAATTTTATCAAAGTGTTTTAATGGAAGAAAAATTTTACAGCGCTTACCCTCAATGATTATTTAGTACAACTCCCGAGAGGCTTTATTGAAGTTTAATTTTAAATTTTAATTGACATTATATTTGCCATTCGGTTAAAAAATGCTACATAACGACAATTCTTTTTAAATCGAAATTCTTTTTATTACGCATATGCAATTCTAACAAAATATGAAATTTCAATGTCATTATTTTTATAACCTTTAATTTATAAAAATTCAATAACCTTCCAAAAATGACCCTAAGGTCGCCATTAATTAAAATATTCCATCATGCCGTTAAAATATTTCCATATTAAAGAAACCATTTCGTGATTAAGATCAATTACTATAGTAATGGAAAACTGTATTTGTAATATACGAGGATTATTCGTAAAGGTCCGTTTTGCAATAAAAACAATAGTTACTATATATATTGTCAAAATTTTTTCTTTACCAAATTCTATGTATCTCTAACTATTTTTCCACATAGTTTCCAAGTTTATTTAAACAGTTGTCATAGCGCTCGATGTACTTCGGCATGATCACTTCAAAGAAGCTGCCGCCAGTGATGAAAGTCACGCAGTTTTCACTTGTTCATCGTCATTGAAATGCAGGCTGCCGATGATCTCCTTTAGATCCTGGAACACGTGCTAGCCACTGAACGCAAGGTTCGGACTGTAAGGCGGGTGATCAAGTTGTTCCCAAACAAAAGATTTGATTCGAATCCAGGCTGTGGAAATTTTTTTTCCTATTTTCATCAATATCTATTTAGATTATTTATTTATTTTTTCTGTATTTCGAACATTGATACTTTTACTTATTACTTTTTAAATTCTCTAATATTTTGATATCGAAATTGCTCGTGCTGCCATATACGAGGCTCGTCCAGAAAGTAAGTTCCGTTCGGTAATAAAAACAAAACTACTACATATATATTCAAAATTTTTTCTTTACCAGATTCTATGTACCTTTAACTATTTTTCCACATAGTTTCCAAGTTTATTTAAGCACTTGTCATAGCGCTCAATGTACTTCCCCATGATCACTTCGTAGAAGCTGCCGCCGGTGAAGAAAGTCACGCAGTTTTCACTTGTTCATCGTTGTTGAAATGCATGCTGCCGATGATCTCCTTTAGATCCCGGAACTGGTGGTAGCCACTGGATGCGAGGTCCGGACTGTAAGGCGAGTGGTCAAGTTGTTCCCAAACAAAAGATCTAATTAGTTGGGAACAACTTGACCACCCGCCTTACAGTCCGGACCTCGCGTCCAGTGACTACCACCTGTTTCGGGAGCTAAAGGAGTTCATCGGCAGCATGCATTTCAGCGACGAAGAACAGTGAAAAATGCGTGACTTTCTTCACCGGCGGCAGCTTCTACGAAATGATCATGGGGAAGTACATTGAGCGCTATGACAAGTGCTTAAATAAACTTGGAAACTATGTGGAAAAATAGTTAAAGGTACATAGAATCTGGTAAAGAAAAATTTTTGAATATATATGTAGTAGTTTTGTTTTTATTACCGAACGGAACTTACTTTCTGGACGAGCCTCGTATTATGCCTACATTTTATAAGATAACGAAAGCCATTACGATATACCCTATAGTAGGCAGCATATTGTATACTGCATAAATAAATGCTTTTTCATATATTAGATACGGTATTGTTAAATATGTAACATATATATTATTCTTTCCCGTCATGGATGAGAATATAATTTTCTTTGTCGATACGTTATTTTTTAAGCATAAACCCAGAAGATATTTTATTTCAAAAGATTGGTAGATATTCCCTATGAAATATCATAAAAGATTTATACTTTATATATTATTATTTTGTTAAATCTGCAGCTAACTTAAAGTTAATTTTCTACTACTGATTATTTTATGAAAACCATCTAATGATTTAATTCGTGTATTCGCCATTTTATTGTTGAGCGTGCTTTGCAAACTTATCGCTTACTTCCTCGTGTAGTTTTCACATTTTTATAATGTATTTGCAGTAAAATAATAATAATCGACATTGATTTATTAATAATAAAGAAAAACTTTTCTAATAAAGGCTCAAAATCAGATTTCAATTAAAACAGTTTGACGTCACTCATTATGCCTCCCTATCCCTGTTGCTAAGAAGCAATAAATGGCATCTCCCAACGTGATTCTTCTTCCCTGAAAGATTAATCTCACTGGTTTAATGTATTGCAAGGAAGCCAAACATCATTCATCAAAGTGAAAACGCTTTTGGAATAGACTGTACATTGAGCGCTATGACAAGTGCTTAAATAACTTGGAAACTCTGTGGAAAAATAGTTAAAGATACATAGAATCTGGTAAAGAAAAAAGTTTGAAAATATATATAGTAGTTTTGTTTTTATTTCAAAACGGACCTTACTTTAAGAAATTTATTTCTTACTTTATTATACTTAAAGATGTGTTCACTTATTTAGAACAGCGAGGTAATTTTTCATAAACCGAATAATTTCCTAAATATCACTTACATTTTAAAAATATTTACACAATATATTTATCTAGTATAGAAGGTTAAAGTTAGGAAATAAGAAAAATATGAGCGATGAAGCTCTTAAAAAGTGACGAGCATCTTAACTTTGAATAGTCGGATTACGAAAGTCTCACTTCGAAGGATATCTGCATTTGTATCATTATTTTCATGTATATTTCGTTTTAATCTTGTTTGATTTAACATAAATCTGCTATGTTCGCATTCAGGGTATTAGCCGGTTGATGTTTGAAGATATTATATTTTTTTCCTTGTATTTTTATAAAATGTCAGATGCGTTATGTTTTCTCACGATCCTAATTGAGATCGACATTTTATCCGTTTTCAAATAAGACTCTTTTGTGGTAGACTCGTGATTTATTGGCTCTTTTGTGGTAGATGCACTGGATTCGCGCTTTGTTGTTGTCCTCGGGTTTCCAATCGGGCAGTAGGTGGAAGTTGTTTACCACATTCACTTAGAAAAATCAATGCTGCACTTGAATTTTATTTTGTCAATAAGGTAATTCGCATTTAGTTTTTTATGTCTTAATGGAGGAGAATTTTATAATTTTGGAATTCTATCTTGGGGCTGTTTGCATTTTAAATTCGTAATTTGCCAGCGAATTTATATGGTCGCTTAGTGGTTAAAGCGCCGGAACGGAAATTCGGAGGTTCCTGGGTCGAGTCTGGCCATGGAATTTTCTTTACTATTTAAATTTCCACATTTAATTATTAAAATCAAGAATGTATGGTGTATAAAAAACCCTTATATTTGTTGTTAATAATTTATAAACTATGTATATATGTTATATGTTTTTATACTTTATACTCAGTTGGTTATACTTCTGTAAAAAAAAAAAAAAACCGCAAGATTTTCTATTTTTTCTATTGGCGATGTTGGTCCTACTGATATGTCCGCTCTTAGAATCTCTTAGAACCATTATTTAATGTTATTAAATTGATTTTTAGAAATACGTTTATAGAAATTAATAATATTTTTATTAAATTTTGAAAATAAAAAAAATAGTTTCATAGAAGTTGGAGCTAGATTTTTACTTTATTTTTAACTCTCTGTCACGTGAGAACAAAGCTTACAAAAATTATATTAACAAATGATTATATTATATCAGAGAAAATGTTATCTATATTGAATATGTACTATTAGCGACTGTAAAAAGTTTATCAGCTGGGTGTAATATAGAGACGGTTACCACGTATCATTTAACCAATTTCGACTATCACTAATTTTTCTCTATATTCATTCATGAAACCCATTACAAGTTATTTGATATATTACATGCCACATCTTAGCATTGAAAGTTTCCAATGGTACCACAATTGTATCATTACAACATGTACCATTGAACAAATTTCAACTGATATGACCATCAATGAAGACCATCACAAAAGAGAGAAATGCATTGATTAACGCATAGGCCTTTTACACGGCCCTGCCAAAAGTTTCCGGACGCCCCTATGTTCGTGTGGTCTCACACTGTAGTATGCACGTGACAGTATGAATATTAAAGACACGACTCATCAGGTGGTATAGCAGTGACAAAACCAGTCAGCATGCCAAAGGTCTGAGAATTATCCGACTTTGAGAGAGAAATGATTGTGGCGTGTCGCATTAGGGGGAAGTCACTTCGCGAAATCAGCGCTTTGACTGGGCATCTTCGCTCCACTATACACGATGTTGTGCACAAATACAAATAGACAGGTGCAACAACGACAGCAAAACGTTCCGGGCGACCTCCTCTCCTGTCGCCGAGAGACAAACGTGCTTTGTCTCGGGTGGTGGGAGGCATTGCAAAGACACCCTACGGGACTTAACTGCTGCCTTTATAGGGGACCCATCAGTGCGCACAGTCCAACGTGCCCTTCATGGATTAGCTTCTGTGGGAGAGCCGGAAGGAGGAAGCCATTCGTCTCAAGGGTGAATGCTATTCATCATCTACGATGGTGTACGGGGCGTCCTCAGTGTACTGCAAGGTAGTTATGATTGGACAAAGCTCATGTGAAGCGATGAAAGCCGCTTCACCCTCCAACAATCTGACGAAAATTACGTTCCAGAGTGCCTCGTACCCACAATGAAGGACTCTGATGGTGGAGTCTTTGTGTGGACCACTTTCTGTACAGCAGGCGTAAGACCTATTACGGTATCGACATACCATGTTGGAAACGCACCTTCCTGGAGCGATGGTGGAGTTTTATGGAACTTCACCGGACTCCTTCTTCCAGCAGGATAATGCCCCGTGTTACGCCGCTCATTCAACACAGGCATGGTTTGCCCATGCGGACATCTGGTTATTGCCCTGGCCTGGACAAAGTCCAGACTTCAACCCAATCGAATAAATGCGGGATGTGCTGGAACGCCGTGTACGGATGTACATCCCCTCGGTCACGAATCGTCATCAGTTGCTGGACCGTTTGACGATCGAATGGCAAAGTATCACACAAGGGGAATGTTTAACAACTTATGGACTGCCTTCCTCGTCGTGTTGCAGCAGTAATTGCAGCAAAGGGTGGCCTAATGTGTTAGAAGGCACGTGGAGCATGGTGCCCGGATACATTTGGCAGGGCAGTGTATTCATGGAATTGTTTTGTTAAAAACATGGTCCCCTCTGGGGCCCATTTGTGGCCTTTTGAACGAGAAGAATTTCACCGATTTATTCCATCAACGAACTCGGGCTGTCGTTTTGCCTAAGTTGTTGAATGGAGAAAACGGAAGTCGAAAATTCGGAGTTGTTCAAACGCAAAAGCACAAAAAGATAGACAGACGCTCATTCTGAAAACCTAAGTATCTATCGGTCCTAATAATAAAAGGAACCCTTATGCTCTTCGTTTTCCCCCGGTTAATGTCAGCTTTTCTTCGTTAGAAACCGTGCTTGTTCTTAATGTGATCTTTGAGAAACTAATAAGCTGAACATATGTTGCAGTAAGCGCACTTAACTTGGACATTTTTGAACTATATTGTTCTTTTAAATTTCTGAGATATTATAAAATAATAAATGTTTGATTTCCATTAAAAAGGACGAAATCAAGAGAACTGCATTTCTTTTTTGTGCATAAATGATTCGTAGAATTTTCCAGCTTAATTATCATTTTAATTGTCTTTGTCTGTTCGGATATTTTTCCATTTTGATAAAGTTTTATTTCCGCCTTCCATAAAAACTTTGTCTTCATACAGCTTCGTTAATGATTTATTCTTCATTAACTTTTAATATTCGCCCTCCCTTGTTAATTCCTCAGCAGCCATAATCACCTGCATTGTCTTTTCTTTCCTCGCTTCCCCTGGCTTTAAGATTTTTAAATATAAGCAGAGATGTTGGCTACGTTTTTAGCTCCAATGTGATTAGAGAACTTTATCAGTGATGAAAGTGTTATTATGAAAAGATGCGTCTAGCGAGCATGAAAGAAAGCTTTTGTATTCTGGAAGATTAATTACATTTGATTTTTCAATTTAGATTTCGTAATTAGAATTTCATTGATAACTATGCACGTCTGCTGGAAAGAACATACCGTTTAGTTGTCAAAGAGACCATTATATTACGAGTTAAATACGAATCTGCTCTCAGCGGGAATTTTAATTTTGTTTGATTAGTTGGTTCAAAGTTCGGTTTTGTATTAGAAATTTATCGAATTTCCAAAGCAGGCTGTTATATTTAATTTGGTTGCTCAGGCAACACTAGGATGATGAATGCGTCTTATTAAACCTCCAGTCTGTGAATCCGTTTCCATTCGCAGGCATTATGAGTATATATCTTCAAGAAATTTGTATCCTCAAAATACAAGGTTTGCTATTGGGATCGTTTAAAATGGAAAAAGTTTCTTTAGCCCAATTTCTGAAGCGGAAAATTTCTCAAGGAACAGAAGTTAATTGGCAACAGAAGATGGCGATCGGCGCTCGTTCACGTTCACCATTAATTACGAAATATTAAGTAAAGGGGAGTTGGAAGTAACTTCCTTTAGGTTCTGAACACCAGCTCCTTAAAACGAAGTCGGTGTATTTCTAGGAAGAATGCATTTTCAAAAGCCTTTTCCTTTCGTTACGAACTTTTAGCTCTTGTTAATTTTGAAAAGCGATTCATTTTCATTAAGCGATGATTCATACAAAGCAAAAGGGGAACTTTTCTTAACGTTAATTGATTAATGCTTTACAGTAACTACTTTTAATTGCCTTTTTACAAGCGAAGATAAATCAACAATAAACCGGCTGCTCTGCTGCTGTGTTATGTGCACCATATGAACGGCATAAATCAATTCGCTAAAATCCGAACTTTCAAGCGAATTTGATTTCTCTTTATTATCATTAGTTATGACGGCTTTAAGTTAGCTTTGCAGATTCGAAAAGTTAAAGATCTTTTTGGATATCCTATTAACGGTGATTTAAATTTGTATCCCCATCATAAAAATCAGTGATCTCTTTTAATAACTCACGGATTTGCTCTATATATTATCAGTTTACTCCTCAAAATGACACGTTGCTCAAATTTGTGACCCTAAATCTCTAAAGCTGGCATACCATACATTCCATAATATTACCATCGAATTAATGTTATGTTCTTACTCGATGAAGGTATGTTAATTTCCCTTAATGTTATGTTCTTACTCGATTTAAAATTAGGCCTTTCCGAATAAACAATTCTTATATGGGGTGAAGAGGTGTGATCAAAAAATACGGTGAATGCTTTATTTTACGGGTACCCGGCACAGATAAGAGATGTCCCACCCCCCTGCATTATCTTGCGATGTTACTGCAACGTTTATTTGGAATTGACTAAAAATAATCATAACCAGATTCGAAAAAGTAACAAGATTTACTGATCCATCAGAAAATATATTGAAGGGGACTAAAATATTCATCAAAATAATTCAAATAATATTTATTGGCAATCATCACGATTTTCAACAGCAAAGGGAATAAATAAGAAAAATTGGAAATCTTATGTTAAATTTACAACCGCAATTCTATCAATTATTTTTCTTCAAAAATGTCATAAAGACAAATGAAAACAAGCGTCAGGAAACACTTATGTTATATAGGATATCTAAAAGGCCTGTATTACCTTAAAATATTTAATAAAAGTTAGTGTTATACATAAGCACTCTAAAATACCAGTATTAGCTAAACACTGCCAGGACACTTACAACAAACATATCTGACATGTTGCAAAACCTTTTATAAAATACGAAATAAGAGTATTAAAGAATAAACCATTAAGGAATGAAATAACCAAGTACCGAAAGGTTAAAGTAAACCATTCGCGGAACCATACTTTTAACCGCCCTATATTAACATTGTAAGTTTCTAATGGACCATAAAGATACCATTAAACCACGTACCTTTGAACCAATTTGAATTATCATTAATTTTACCTTGTATTCATTTATAACATATCATTGTTTGATATATTACATGCCATATCTTAGCATTGAAAGTTCCAATGAACCATAATAGTTCCAGTAAACCAGGTTCCTTGGAACCAATTACGACTATCATTAATCTTACGTTATGTTCATTCATGATACATCATCCCAATTTGTTTAATATGTTACATGCCATATCTTATCATTGAAAAATTTTGAGGGTGTCATAAGGGTACCATTAGAGCACGTGCCATTGTTTCGATTACAACCATTTTCAAAATGGTTCATTCCCGGAACCATATTTATCAATTGGCGAAAATAGTAATTTATATCCACTTCTATCTCGTCGTTACGATTTGTTTGATATATTACTTAATATATCTCTCCATTGAAAATTGCTAGGTAGGAAAGTAGAGGTACCATTTGTGCGCGTGCCAATGAACCGATTTAGATAATACTTGTGATTGTTTCGTGCCATAAACCATATTCATCGACTGACGAAAATAGATTTTGAAAATCTTTCATAGCCTCCGAGGAGTTAAGAGTGACGAACAGACAGACAGACACGTTTCCCCACACTGATAGCATAAAGCACCTTTCGGTACTTAATAATAACTGATGCATAAGCATCCGCACAAGATCGTCATAACCAAACTAACGTTTACAGGAAGTCATCGCAATTTCACATAAGTGTGCTATTCCTAAAACGCTGCAACCAGAACTTACGTATTGGTCAGATCCCAACGAATGTATAAACAATCTAGAAAACTAGGCTTTACAAAATAAAATCTCCAAGAAAAACGAAGAATTGCATTCAGTTCTAGGTTGACGAAGAAAATTTACAATCTAAAAAGGGAAAATAGAAAAAATTTATATTTAAAGTTGAAAGACTTCCCAGCCGAAAAGAAATTACATTAACAGCTCAGCACAAAACAAGATGTTACAAGGAAAACAAATTTCACATAAATAGTATTTGTTCAAAACAATGAACAGTTTCCAAAAATGAAAATATTAACTGTC
>JAHWFO010005730.1:1889584-2058853 GCA_023313115.1 Rhysida immarginata | reverse complement strand
TTATTCCCGGCTTTGTCAAGGATATCCTTGACAAAGCCGGGAATAAATGGCGAAACTAGTTGGAACTCCTGATGTCCCTCTGTTATACTGTAAGGCCACCACCTGTTTAATTAACTGTCAATTAAGTTCCGTCGGCGTCCAGCAGTATAAAATAATTTGTAGAAAGTAAGCAGTCCAATCATGGCCACTAAATGAGAAGGATATGTGAGATGAAAAGGGTGAAACTATACGACGAATTCCAATGATGTGGCAACGATGGGTAGGCCTCTCGTCAAAAGGTCCATGGTTGGGCTGGGCTGGAGCTGGAGATGTGGTGAGCTGCTGCTGAAGACGGCAAGCTGTTGTAGCCAAAGTTATTCCACCAAGGCCAATCAAAGCCGAGCACATGGTCAGCACGCTAAACAAAGATGCGCAGCGGCAGACAACAATTACAAGGGAAGCATTACACAATTTCCTTGAAGAAAATACAAAGAAATAGTTGGACTATAAAATTTAAATTTAATTGCTTTTGAAAATCTTAGGACTCTGTGGTGGAGAAAGGATTACTCAAAATTCGTTTTAAATCACAATATCTACTGAGTGTAGTTTGGCATTAGTCTCCTTCAAAGTAGTCTCCCTTGCTATAAATATAGAGGGTGCGTAATGTATTTGAGGACAGATTCACGTCAACAAAGAAAACTTATAAGTCACGTATAAGTCGAGATAATAACTTTATTATCGAAACATATCATGAGGATACAAAAGAAACCTTCTTGTTATATGGACATTCAATGTATCCGCCTTCAGCTTCTATAACTGCTTCAATGCGAGATCGAAACCGTCGACATGCGCGAATCAAATCGTCATGGTTCATATTGGTCATTACTCGAACAACGGCAGCTTTTAATTCATCTTTGGTGTTATGGGGGTGTTCATTGACCTCTCTCTCCACAACGCTCCATACGTAGTAGTCCAACGGATTCAGGTCAGGGGAGTTAGGAGGCCAAATCCACAGCAAATCAGTTTGACACAGCTTTTTCAGCTTGTTTAAGACCCTTTTCGATCTGAGTAGGCGGTTTTCCCGTGTTTTGTCTGACATAAACTGACCTCTTCGCATAACGTACGAGTGATATCTGAAGTTTTTATGGACAACATTTCTGATTGTTCCTTCCGATACGGAGATCTTTGGCAAGTGACCTCATGGATGTTCTGGGATTGTCATCGATGGCCTGCTGCACTTGCTGAATAAATTCAGGTGTTCTGATGATGTCAGAGCGTGAGGCATGCTTTTTACGCTTTGCTACTGGTGCAACATTGCCATCTTCGGTCTCCAACTCCTTCTGCACTTTGTGGACGAATGATCTTGCGACCTTTAGAAATCTTGATATCTCTAAATCGCTGTGCTCTGCCTTTATTGCCACGATTACTGCATGTTTCTTCATGATTTGTTACTTGATGGTTCGCCATTTTTGCTTTCCGGAAACGGAAATGACATAAATTTACTCTAGCGCAGCAGTAGCCAAACGAAGGTGTGTCCTCAAATACCTTACGCACCCTGTACTTATCCTAACGTTCTTGCCACTTCCTGAAGCAGGCGTGGAAGTTGTGCTACCGTGGCACTTGTCAAAACGTTTTTCTTTCATGGTCTTTTTCTTCATTTACGCATGCGCCAATTTCCTTTTTCTTTCGTGCCGGGCAGTATAATAAGGTATAAAAAAGAATTCTATTTTGCTTTTTTTTATATATATTTAGGTAATCTTGAATTTTTTTTAATATAGAGGGTGTATCTAAACCTCTGTCACAAACTTCCAGTGGTGATTCCCCTCAGCGAGATGAAAACAAAAGTCCATATAAATATGGCTTGGATAACGAACTGTTTATGATATTTCCGCAGTTAAAAGTGAAGTTTCAACAGCTGGTTTTGTACTCTGCGGATGGCAGGTGACATTATCGTTGCAATCAGTGTTTTTTCGTTTGTTGTAAACAATGAAGGTTGGATTGTTAGCCCTCGTTTGATGAGGCAGTAAGCAGGCTTTGTTTTTTAGGTTGCGTTGCTCAGGCCTTTTCTTTAGGTGGTGTTGACTGAACTCAGATTTATCTACACGCGATCCCAACAATTAGATCATTAATATGAAATTTACATTATCGTGAAAATTTATCGGTAAACTGGGTTTTTCTTAACCTATTTTAAATCGTGAAAACTTCAGAATATATAAAATTTATTTTAATTACATTTTATTAATTTAAAATTCATCCCTCAAAATGGACGTTCTTTTTGCTTCTGCCATATTTTTCATGATAATTGCAACGCTGTTAGTATTTGGTCTTGCTATAATGGAGCCTAAAATTGCATGGTCTAATTCATTAACTCTGCCAGTGCTCACCAAACCGTGTGACGCAATTGAAACATGAATCTTCGTGTTGGTTGCCATTAAAGCCTTCCTTTTTCTTGTTTCTCGGGATCATTTCAAGGGAAATTATATAAGGAAATTGCATGACGAATCGTGGTTGCCAAGCATGACTTCCATTGGCAGGAATTGTCGTGATCGTTTGTTGTAAACGTTTTATGTAGTTGACCTGTTGGTCGGTCATTACTGTCGAACAATCTGTCGTTGCTCATTAAAAATAATCGACACTAAGGGGAGGAGGAGGAAGGAAATGAATTCCAAGAAATTTTGGAAAGAAGCCTAAAATTTTATTATAAAAACGAGAGCGCTAGGTGAAAAGTCATTTTCCAGGATATTATTGTTCTTTGGATTAGGCAACTAAGATCAATCCATAGAACTCCACGTCAAAATGCCCCACCCTTTGATTTAAACCTTTGGAAACGTGAAAGCCACTCTTAAAAAATAGAAACAAAATATGGAACAAAGAGGGAGAGGCGAAAAACAGAAAAAATAAAAAAGGAGACTGCGTTAATTACATCTACAATGATCGATGTTCATATTTCGCCCTTTCATCTGTTGGTGATGCAAGGGACCCCATTTTGAGAAAATGATAACCTTTCAGAGTTGCTTTCATCAGTCGACGGAGGGATTAGTTTCTAAGGACAAGGAAATATTCCCCCCGTCGTATATTTAATGAGGTTTATTTATCAGTCTGTATACGTTTGGCCAAGAATAAATCAAACAGGAAGCGGGTTGTGTCAGACTGATTAACCGAACGAAATTGGTTCGATTAAAGAGCAGCGGAAGTTGGACAAACTTAGCATTGATTTCATCTGCTATTCAGCCTTCCGTCATTTCCGGCGATAGACTTCCTTCATGGTGTTCCCCAAGTCACGTCACGTTATCTGATTAGCGCTCGGCATGAACTCAAAACAATTATGCCAAAACCGAGGCGAGTACAAATGGCCAGTGTGTGCCTTCATTTCCTTAAAATAAAACAAAAAATGTATTTTTCATAGGGTGGATCCTGGAGTTTATGGGAGGAAATTTCTCAAGAAACAAAGAAAATATAGACATCGACTCTTATCTAGATAATCTGCGTAATTGGATAGGTAATCATTAAAACTCAATCAGAGTGACTGGAGACTTCTATAATTCTATCAAAAGATTAAATATGCCAACTTGCCTGGCTTTTTCATTTGAACAAATGCAATTTATCTAAACACTTTTACTTCTGTAATTTAATAAATGAGAATATTTACTAAATATAGTACTGCATAAAAATTTTATCAAACTATTAAAGATGACGGATACTTGAATCTTTTTTTTTTCCTTTTATAGTTTTATAAAGAACAGTTAAAAGTCATCATAAAGCTTTTCCTTACGAGGGTTGCTCAAATGTAATGTTCCACATTTTTTTCAATCATTGATACAGATTGAATTTGAAAATTTACATGATAAAAATTTTGAATTTTCCGTATTTGTGTGCGGAATCCAAGGCATTCCGACAGACAGCACAGCTATAGCATTCTGTCGTAATGGCGTCTACGATTGGCTCCCAATATAAACGTCAGCTGTAATTGAACTCTTGGTTGCGAAGAAAAAGCTATAGTGAACATTCAGGAGCATTTGTGTTCTGCTCATGAAATTCATGCAATAGATAGAAGAATCTTGTCGCGGGGCTCACAGATTTAAAGCTTCAGGAAGTGAAGGGTAGCAGCTGCATGATAGGCCGCATGATAGGCCATCTTCCACATTCATTAATCCAAAGATGTTGAAAAACCTAGAAGATTCACCAACTGGATCTACTATTCAATTCTAGTCTCAATCTGAATTCCTTTGATTTTCATATTTTTGGTTCACTAATGCTCAAAATAAGCTTTGAAGATGACCAGTTCGTGATTCATCCAGCTGCGTGAACACAATAAGAAATGGTATGCACTTGTTGATGGAGTGTGCAAAAGAATTCATACACTTTGAATAAATAGTTTCCAAGATAAAAAAAAATGTGAGGCATTAAACGTTTTGAGCAATTCTAGTAAATTCGCCCGGTAGACTTATGGGATGTTCACATACGAGTGCTGATTTGTGATTGTATTGTTTTATATTCGTTATAAACATAAGTCACTTTCATGAAAATGAAAATTGCAAGGGCAAGAAAAGAACTACATGTAAGGCAACAACGAGTTCATGAACTAATTTTAAAACTAAAGTAAATTTTAAATCAGAAATTAATCCTTTCGATCACATATTAAATATTTTAAATTTTTGATTAAAACAACAATAGAATAAATATTTAACTCTCAAACTAAATTTTGACAGTTACGCGTAAAAATATTTGAACAACGATTTACAATCTATTTGCCCGTCTGTCTTTTCTGTCATGCTAACAAACACTTGAATTTGAAGGTGCATTACCATGACTCCCCATTCCATAGTGGGTGATAGCGTCGATCCCAGGAATGGTAACTGGAATGACAAAAGCTCAGTGACGTACAGTTATGTTCAGATTTTATTACTTTTTTATTTATTTATCGTAATCCAATACGTCCATCCAGAGCCTATATGGCCTGAAGCCGACGAGTTGGGTCCCTGGATGGACCTGGATTAACGACTGCTGTATGATGGTCACAGCAGCCGGGGGGGGGGGGGGTGAAGATCATGAGTCACTGATGAGTCGCCTATCCAGTGACTAGCCGTGCCTGATGGTTGACTTCGTGCCTAATACAATAATTAATTAATACTATCAATATTAATCAATACAATAATTAATACTACACTGGGTTGTCAACATCAATATTAAATCTCTTCGTAAATTATTATTTAGCACAACTATAATCACTAAATGATTATTGATTTGAATATAATTCTTGTAAAAACTAACATGCCATACTATGTCAACAGTTATCATTAAAATAGGTCCAACTACAAATAATTATACTGAAATAAAGGGACCATGGTGACACGGTAAAACTAATTTATTAGCCTGATGCGTTTCGGCATTGCGCCATCATCGGAGGCAATAATCTACAAAGGGAAAATTGGCAAGACACTGAAATATGTAGTTAGCATGATACACTGTCCACCAATCATGTGAGAAAGAAATTTTCAACACAAGTTGGTGTATGAGCCCGAAAATCGCGAACCTATTAGAGGACTCTCGTGACGTCATCCAGTTCGTTAAAACTGTCGAATTTGCTTATGAAATTACCGTAAAACCTTGAACAAAGACTGGGTGGTGATTTTTAAAGATAGATTAAACGCCGGGTCTCCAATAAATACCGGGTATGATTGTTTTTCGGGTTAATTGTATAAATTCCTGCGTTTTTGTTCCCATTTCTTGGGAATAGCCCTTAACGCCGGATCTTGATTAAACGCCGGGGAGGCGGGGTGGGTAGCAGGACCATTATGACAAATAGACGCCCGGGCCTCTATTCAAGGTTTTACGGTAATGGCATCATCTCTCTTAAAATAGATCTGGTTGTTTAATACTTTTCAACCAGATCTATTTTGAGAGAGATTATGCCATTAATTTCATAAGCAAATTCGACAGTTTTACCGAACTGGATGACGTCCCGACCGTTCTCTAACAGGTCCGCGATTTCTGGGCTCATCCACCAATCTATGTTGAAAATATCTTTCTCACATGTTTGGTGGACAGTGTATGGGCGTAGCCAGGGGAGGGGATCATTGGGTCCCCCCCTCCCGCCGTCGGAAAAAACTCAAGATTAAAGAAAGTGATTGATTGTCGGAAAATTCAAATTGCTGATTTATTGATTGTATTTATTGCATTAAAGTTACAGCTTTTGTCAGTCGCTTTAAAGCAAGGTGCGATACATTTAAAGCAAGTTTCGAAACATTTAACGCACGTTTCATTGGAAATAACGTAGGTTTTAAAACATTTAACGCACACTCTAGTGTCGCGTAGCGGTATTACAGTAAAACGCTGTCGTCTGCTGCTGTGACGTCTGCAGTAGCAGAAAATTTGATAACTGCAAATGAAT
This sequence comes from Rhysida immarginata, assembly GCA_023313115.1. Classification (NCBI taxonomy): domain Eukaryota; kingdom Metazoa; phylum Arthropoda; class Chilopoda; order Scolopendromorpha; family Scolopendridae; genus Rhysida; species Rhysida immarginata. Next base: position 2,052,483 of record JAHWFO010005730.1, on the reverse strand, counting down.
AATGACTGCCAGCCTATTTTAAACTCACTGCCAGAGGAGGAGGTGGAAGAAGAAGAGGAGGAAGAGGAAGAACAAGAAGTGTATGAAGAATAAGAAAGTATTGTACTTGAGTGTAAAATACTGTGAATAATGTTTTGAAACCTACGTTATTTCCAACGAAACGCGGGTCAAATGTTTCGAAACTTGCTTTAAATGTTTCGAAGCTTGCTTTAAATGTATCGCACCTTGCTTTAAAGCGACTGATAAAAGCTGTAATTTAGGCTTAGTATGTAGTCTTTCAATATAGAAAAAAGGCGCTCGTATTGAAAGATATATTTTTACTGTTTGGCATATTTTTATTTACAAAGAAAACTGATACACAAATCGGGACAGAGAGGAAGAGAGATTTTATGGACAATAGCATTTTCTTTTCTGCCCTAAAATGTTTGATTATTAGCTGAGGAAAATAAAAACAAAAATCATGGGTTAATAAAAACAGACTTCCACAAAAGCAATTTCATTATGAATAAGGTGAGAAAATTAATTATAATCAAGCATCATTGCAGTTTCGTTTAAAGTGATTTGGAAAAGAGCGCTATACGAATGTTGGAGGTTTTAACAAATTTAGCAAAAAAAATTCATTAATCTATCTACTAATACAGTCAAACCTCTTTAATTCGAATCTCAAGGGAATTCGAATTAAAGAGGTTCTACTGTATTAAAATCGAATTTTCTTGATTTGTTTGACTACATTTCTATAGAATCGGCCCCAAAATGTGATACTCTCAAAATACTCAATTGAACTCAATTGCGAGAGTAAGAAGCAAATAAGGGGTGGTCAATTGTTTGGTCAATTACCAGGAAATATTAATTTTCTAAAATCAATAAAACTGCAGATGAGTGGTGACATGCTTGCGAGGAAGTTTGTGGCGACATTTTATCGATGCCGATTGTTAAGACTGCGAAACAATGGCAACGCCGAAAAATAATGAGCCCAAAATTTATTTAAATAAGCATGAAGAAGGTCTACGTAAAGCAAAAGAGATCAAAAATTTTAATAGCTGGCGAATTGTCTAAACGTATCAGCAATTAAAATGTTTATTTACATTGTTTTATCTCATCTTGTTCATGCTTGTTTTTATTAGCAATACCGGAATATATCTATTCCATTTAACATAACTCATTTCCAAATATTGAATAAGAAATTTATTTCAGTTTACAAATCTGATTATTATTGTCCTAAAAATAAAATTTTGCAGATTTTTTATTGCTTTTAGTATCATTTTACACTCTACACCTTTAATAGAGAACCTTTTAAAAAGAACTTGGCCTAAGTTTCATTTTTATTGATCGCTATAAAAAAGGCCTTCGATGTTTTCTGACAACAAAACTAAAATGTCATACTCCCTTTGAATGAGTATACTTATTAGCTTTAACGGGAAATCGTTGCGTGTTTCACGCGTTACGATAATTAGTCACAGATAATTTCAAGGATTTTGTGACGTGTCCTAGGAATTATGGAAGTAACTGAAATTTATCGTAGATTTGCATCAGGATGGGAGACGGGTGGTTGGGTGTGTTAATGGTCATCCTGCGCCAAGTTTCACGCTCAAAAGACTGCTAATCCTCTTCGATGCTGCACTTATTTAATTTTATAAACGGTAAACACTTTCTGATCGAGTTAGCCTACAAAGTTACCGTTATTACGTCTCATATTTTACGTCCTAAGTCACTCCTGGCACCCGACGTCTCCGTTTATAGCGAATTTGAAATGTTCATGATAATTTAATTTTGTCACGAGAAAATTATGCTTTCTTGTTTCATTGTTGCTTTACTCTTAGTAATGAGTTTGTGTTTTAAAATAAGATTATTTCCACGGTCTTTTTTTATTTTTTACGTTGTGATTAAGTGTCATGAGGATGAAAAAGTTACAATAATATTCAGGTTATTCTTAACCAAAATCGGAGAGAATCTCTTATCCACAAGGAGATTTGAAATACCGGATACGTATTTCGGCATCCAAGTAGCCATCTTCTCATTTGTTGGTGAGAGTTGCATTTTGTTTCTCATCGCTGAAGATGGCTACTTAGTAGCCGAAATATGTATCCTGTATTTCAAATCTCCTTGTATATAAGGGTTCCCTCCAATTTTGGTTGTTCCATTCCACAGTTTTTGCTTAATTTTGAGGGTATTCTTAGAAAGATTCTTTGGAGTTTAAGAGGGCGTGGTTGCTAGAAAGACAATCAGTACTCGAAGGAGAGCCAAAAAATAACCAGAATATGGCAATTGAAAATGCATGGTAATATTAAGATTGTTTGATTCTTTTTCTGACTCTGCTTTACGTTGGCTACATGGGGCGTGCGTTGTCATGAAAAAGTCGAACTTCGTTTTCTCTTTCTGGTCGCTTATCCCGAACAGCACGCCGCAGTTTAGTCAACGTTTCACAATAGGTAGCGGCGTTGACGGTTGACCCACGAGGGAGGAACTCTGCTAGTAGGATGCCTTTCATATCCCAAAAAACTATAAGCATAATCTTCCGAGCAGAAGGAGAAACTTTGAATTTTTTACGAACCGGAGAATTTGGATGTTTCCACACTATGCTCGCAGTTTTAGGCGCAGGACTCATCTCTTGTGACAGTGGCATTCAGAAACGCATTTTCCTCCTGGTTGTACCGTTGCAGATATTGCAGTCTGCATGCCATTCTGTTGCCGGTCTGTTTTCTGGTTTCAGACTTTTTAGAATCCAACGCGAACAAATTGTGCGGTATCCAAGCTTCTCCTTCACCATACCCCACGTAGATCAATAGAATATGTGAAACGTTTCACTCAATTTTTTCAAGGAAATGCAACGGATTTCTCTGGTTGTGTTGTTAATGACTCGATAATGGCTGGAGTTGCCGTGACGCAGGCCGTCCAGAAAGCTGTTTATCGGCAAGGCTAAAGCTTGGATTTCACATTACCAGAAACGGCAACAAACAATAGGAACGGAACAATCTGCTGTTGTCTGTTTTTTTGTTCTATTTTTTTTCAACTACTGCAGAAACCCGGTAGAGTTTTGTAGATTGCAGCGGTCTCTTGCGGTTGTTTATAAAATATTTCTAATTCTTCATTTCGCCTCACCATTGTTTCCGACATTTCAAAAAGCGAGACATGTGATTGGCTGAAAGTACAACAGCAAGAGCTGCAGAAACTTAAAAATTGAATTTTTTGTCTGTTCTTCTTTTCTGCTGACAATTTGCCGAGCAGTACTTTATAAAGAGGAAGTGACATCACATTCGAGCTTCTGTTATCTGTTTCTGCAGTGTGTTCTGTAATGTGGAATCCAGGCTTTTCTCTTTCTTCCCGAAACATTTTACACTATTTGCCCGCATTGGAATAGTCCAGATAGTCGGCACCGTAAACTTCTACCATTTCCTTATGAATTTTAGCGGGTTTCTTACCTTATAACAGTAACCTTATAACAGTAACCTTATAACAGTTCTTCCACTGTAGACGAGGTGATAGCGGAAAAAGACTGGCTGCACATAATGTGCGTGCGCAAGAACAATTCTTGTTATGCAATGTCTGTGCATGTATTCAGCATGTTAACTTTTACACAGCGACTATATTTCCTGCGTTATGAAATAACTGGCGTTACTTTCTGATATACCCCCGTAGTTAAAGAATAAAGGTCGGCCTAGTAACTGACATTATTATCTCGAGTCGGTCGTGTCAGGGTTTCGAATCTTGGCATGGTTATGAATGCTTGTATATCCAAGGGCAAATTCCGGGCTTGGAAAAATAACTGGTATGTGAAATAGCGGAAAAAATGACCTGAAATTCGAATCGTCCAAAAAAGTTCTAAAAACTAGTCAACTCAAAAACGAGGAGGTATCATTTGAATCGTAATCCAATGCTCTGTTGTGATGTTATTAGATTATAAAATTTTACAAATCTCATCACTTTCTACGTAAATATTTGTAACTTATATTTTAATGTTAATCAACAAGAAATTAATGGTTTCCGTTCATTTAATTAATGCTAATGGTATGTTTTTAGTGTTAAATTCTCAAAACTTTATTAGTCCGGCATCTTAATTTTCAATTTGCAAATATGTGAAAATCTATCTTTTAAATAGGTCAGAGACTAACTTCGAACATTTATTGTATTAATTACTAATGGAATTTTCATTATGTAAATGCCTGCTCTAATTTCATCTCATTAGATCGTGATATGCTGCTGACGGTTTCGTTATCAACGTTAATAGAAATTGTATCACTCATCTTGTATCAGATTCACTTTAATTTGTAGAACTTAAGATGAGTAACTTTGGAAAATTTATGAAAAACCAAAATCTCAAAAAAAAAAAAAAAAAAATCTAATATCTGAGGCTTTACTCTCTTACGTTAAAAGTATCAATCGTGGAAGGTTCCTTTCGATGGTTTTTAAACATCTGGAAGGTTCTCAGCTCTTTTGTAGGTCGATTCGAAGATGAAGGGTTTCGGAGGCGGTCGCTTTTCTCGGTTCGTCTTAGAAAACAGATCTCTGCTTTTGTGGTAACGTTCGATGTTGGGAGGGGAAAGCCTTCTTGTTTTAAGTCCCCAGTCCCAAAAGAGAGAGAGAGATAGATAGATAGAGAGAAAAAGCGAAAGAGAGAGAGAGAGAGAGAGAGAGAGAGAGAGAGAGAGAGAGAGAGAGAGAGAGAGACCTGAAAAAAACGATCAATCGCTTTAAAGACTGGGTTTGGTTCGCAAAAGGAAAAGGAAGACCGAAGTTTAACCTATAGATCAAACAAGACAGGAAAAATCGGTAAATTATATTGTAGGAAATATTCGATCACTGTTTTCCACGGATGATGAATTAAACTATAATCGATAACTTATTAATCTTTTCTAATTGATGCGTTAACAGCCTAGTATGTATTTGTTCATGAAACCGCATTGTTTTCGATGTATATGAAGCTTTATTTTCTTACTTCAGTTATGATTGAAACAATGAGGAATTACATGTATTAAATTAAATTCTTCTTTATTATTTATCACGTAACTTTCAGTCAGCAAAATATTTATTAGTATGTCGATAAAATATAATTAAAAGGATTGATTGACTAACTAATTTACTATTGATTAAGTTTGGAGAATAATTATAATTTATTGGATAATTGATTGATATACAGAGACTGGCTCACCTCTAGGTGAACGAATTTGTAGGCATCTTGGGAATAGTCGAAGCTTCGCACTTCTTTTCACATGCAGCCTTTTTGTCAATGTAATGGAACAATAGGATTTATTCATATTCTGTACGTGTTAGAGCCATCACGTGCAGCGATTATAGCGGCATCCCTTCTAGGTGAACTCTCCACAAGTCTTGATTACCATAAGTGGAATATTTCGCCATTTCGCCTGGACTACATTGACCTACTTTGGCAATGAAGAAGGTCAGGCCGGCCTGGCCGCAACCGTCCTTACAAATTCGTCCGACAGGTTCTCTTTGGGATTGTGGTCCGGCGTTGCTTAATATCATTCCATCCGGGAGATCTGGTTTTCCGCATACAATTGAAATGTAGCCCTGGAAAAATAACAGGTGGCATCCTGGAAGAGACGATCATCGTTTCCATGGAATTGTTACAACGTAGGAGCATTGAGTTGTCCTGCAACTTCTGCGACATACAACCCCATGCATTAGACCAGGGGCGACTAACCTGTGGCCCGCAGACAAAAGGTGGTCCACCAAAGGAATTTATGCGGTCCGCGAAATGAACTATTTACTGTTAAATTTATTAACAAGTAAGATTGCACGTGGTTAATGTTTCATAAAATATTTGAATGTGATTTGAATTACAAATGGTTGGCCCCCTGAAAACCTTCAGAAATTTGGCCCGAGACAAAAAAAGGTTGGTCACCCCTGCATTAGACCATTGAAACGGGATCTTCTGTTAATAATAATAATTATGAACTGGAGATTGTCTCCAAACACAGGTAATAATTTTTCAATTGAAAAATGGAAGGAAAAATTCTGCGACCTGGATTCGAACCAGGAACCTCGACTATCATGGCCGACACCTCTACCATAGCGAATTTAAAACGGCGGGAGCGTAGACAAAACACGACGCTTCAAAATGAGCTAAGCCAACGATGCTGCTTTTTAATCGATTCTGAATGTGGAAATATACACTGGCTGATAAAAAAGTGAAGCACTCCGAAAGAGTGGTCCAATATTTATCCTATTTCGGTACACATGCATACCATTGATGTTTGAGTAAGCGATTAGATTCACAAGGATCTGTAATGTCTAGAACGCTCACCAGAGTGTATTCGTGATGTCACCGCCATGTTGTTGATAAGTTGTTAACAGTCAACTGCGGAGTCCGACAGTTACGCAAGACGTTCTGAGAGGATTACTGTACTGTATAAAGCACCCGCGATGCCTCGCAGACGCGTTAGACATCCTATCCACCAACTGACAGCATTTGACAGGGGGCGTATTGTGGGACTGCATGAGGCTGGTTGATCGTATCATGCCTTTGCCAGGCAGTGGGCCATTCAGGTGTCACAGTGGCCCGATGTTGGAATCAGTGGGTACATGAGGGCACTCTTGCTCGTCGTGCAGGTTCAGGTCGACCAACAAACACCACCCCAAGGGAGGACCGTCGAAGCATTAAGGAATTCCATGACATCGGCACCCGCCATACGCGAATATGTACTAGAGACTATAACACCCCGTGAGTTCCCGCACAGTGTCTTGACGACTCGCATCCGCTAGGCTGAGATCCTACTGCCCCATTCGTAGGTTGCCATTAACGCCACAACACCAACGCCGGGGTTTAGAGTGGTGCCTTGCCCGGGAGATATGAACAGAGGACGAATGGCGTCGCATCATGTTTAGTGACGAGTCCCGCTTCTTCATGATCTCCGATGACCATCGTGTTCGCGTATGGCGATGTCGAGGGCAGAGGGCACAACCTCCCATATTGTGGAGAGACACACAGGCCCATCATAGTGTGGGGAGCCATCGGATATGCGTTCAGGTCATCTCTAATAGTGCTGCAGCAGACTTTGACGGCACAGCGATACGTCACAGACATTCTGCGTCCGCACGACCTACCCCTTCTGGCACAGCACCCTGAGACATTGTATCAACAAGATAACGCACGCCCACACGCAGCACGTGTGTCTATGGACTGCCTACAGCATCTTGAGGTCCTCCCGTGGCTAGCATGATCCTTGGACCTCCCCATCATTGAACACGTGTGGGATGACATTGGAAGGCGACTCCGTCCCAGTGCCAACCTGCGGGATCTGGAGGGAGCAGCTGCAACAACTGTGGACTGACTTGCCTCAGGAGAGGATCCAAAGGCTGTTTGACACCATTCCGAAGCGCATAAGGGCATGCACTGGGACCAGATGGGGTGCCACACCCTACTGATCTGGCGCCAACATTCCATCTGTACTGCCAACGACGTTGTCTGTTTCATCCCATATTGTAATCAGTACAATAAAGTCACATGTTCTTTCATCATATGTCCTTTCATTTACTTTCAACCATTTCTTCTGGGTGCTTCACTTTTTTGTCAGCCAGTGTATAAAAAGTGAATTTCTATCCGACTGTATTTATACATCCAAACAGATAACAAATTGAAGGCATTCTGATAGAAAACAGATTAACAAAATCTTACGATATGTAGAATCATTTGACACGAAACTAGAATCGAAGGCGATGAAACTAGGCTCTCGCGGCAGGAAATGAGTCGTGTTCCGCCGTATTTTCTGGAGCAGGAATGGGAGGATCAGAGGGTCAATTTTCAATCTTCCGAGGCATTTTTCTTAACCAAATATTAAGATAAATCGAAAAATTTTGAATGATATATACTTAATTAACCTGGATTAACATCATGATGCCAAAAATAAAATAAAATAAAATATAAAATCGAATTTTTCCGTAGAGTTTACCTTTAAGCAATTTTCCTTTGGTGAAGGAAAAATGGCAGTTCAAAAATTCGCCGCTAGGAGAAAAATTACGATTTATAAGGTGAAGGGCAATAGAAGAAACAAAGAACACTCACGAGTAACGTAAGAGATATTTAATATGCTGTCTTTCGTATTTTGACATGAAACCGCAAAAAAAGACAAATTTGAGCACTTCTGTTGGAATGCGGTAGATATTATGCGTGATGCTTGCTTCGCCAAGTTTACGATGTATCAACTACACACAACGTTCTTCAAAAAAAAGAAGAGAAAATGACAAATAGCAAGTTTGGCGGTATTGATATCATCAATCAAGCGTCGTATCATAGCATTCCGACAGAAACGCTCAGATCTCTTTCAACATCATCAACACATTCTTTTCGAATTTCAACTCGCGAAACGTAGTATAGCATATTGAACACCTCTGGCGCAACTCCTGACTGTATGATACTATTTAGTTCCCGAGCTCCTAGCCGCAAATTTCTGATCTTTCTCTTCTTCATCAAAATAAACTTCACTGTTTCAAGAATTTTCTACATAGAGTTTAGAAATGTGCACTTTAATTATGCTCAAGCCATATGATAAATTCGAATTAATTAATTAATTATAACAATTAATTGATAAATTAAACAATTAGTTTATTAATCAATTAATTATTTCATTTATTGACGAACTAATAAATAAAAAAAATTGTAAGGGTTTTTAATCGGAAAAATCTTTTAGACTAGTTTTAGTTTCTGGCTCTGAAAAATTTTTTAGTAAGATTAGTGAAGTAAAGATCATACACTAATCTTATAAATAAAATGCTAACTCCTCCTGCTCCATGCCCGTTTCCATAGTGCCGAGCAACAATCCAACCTTTATTGTTTCCAACAAACGAATAAACATCGATTGTTAAATTCCGAATAAATACTGACGTCATAGTTTTTTTACTCGCAGCTGACGTTTGCTATGTTTTTTACTATACCTATTATCATTAAAAAGAATTTGCGCTAGACTAAATACAGTAGAAAAATCAAATTAAATCCTAAATAAGTAATTTTAGCTATTTTAAATTATTAAATTAAATTCAATTTTTATATAAATTTTAATAAAAATCAGTTGAGAATGTGTGGTACTGCATTGCCAGAACGATGTTAATTAAAAAATCGTTACTGTATTCGCAAAGTCGGTCGTTCCGTCGTCACTTTTTTCCATTTTTTTTATTTTTACCTTCACATTCTGATGGAGTATCAAAGATAAGTAAAAGTTTTAACAGGCATATGTGCCCTATCTCTTCGGGAACAGGGTCAAAATGACGGTTAATCAGTATGGTCAAAGGACCAAAATATAATGAACTGAGTAATTGTGTTTGGCATTAATGTATATAAAAAATCACTTCTCCTCTCTTATATATTAATGTATATAATTAATTTTTTTGTTTTAATATATAGTAATCGTGCAATATATCCCCAAAACGATCTGCCGAGAAAATTAAAGCAATAAGAGAGATAAAAACGCCAAAAAAGCAGAAAAAAACGAGCCCAACATGCCAGTTTCACTGAAGACCAAAGTTTACATTTAACAGTTGTAGATATTTTTCTGTGTTAGGTTAATCACTGTGAAATTGACAGTAATGAATTTGTAACGTTGTGACAGTCTCGCTTTCATAGTGAAAGCAACTTTTTTACTTTTGACAGTTCTATCACAGACGATTGTTTTAAAAATAAAATTGCATTTACAGTTTGCACTATTGTGGCAACTGTCATACGACGGGTTTTCGAATAAGATCATAAGCAAGTAACATAGTTAACATTATTTATCGGATGCTCGGATAAGTACGCAAGCTTTGTCAGATGCGAATTGTGGCGATCCGTAATAACAACACGAACTAGGGAAGAAAGCCAAACTCTTTCTCCCCATTCTCATCTCAGGTAATAAGATGAAAGAGTGCGATCGCATGTGCTAGCGGCAGAAATAAGAATCCTGAGAGGCGTGGAAAGAGTTACCGTAGTGCATAGACTGCACAGCAGCATAAAAATGTTTAGGCGTTGAGCTGCTACTTCACCGCACTGAGAGTTCTCTGTTGCTTTGGTATGGCCACATGATGCTACAAACAGGTGATAGCAGGCAGTTGTTTTTTTCCATGTCAGTGGTTATGTAAGATACTAAGGGGCCGGCCTAGAAACCAGGTGGATAGACAACATGGAAAATCTGAGTTCGTGTCGCTTGGGTTCGTGTCGCATGGGGACACGCACCTGATAGCGGAAGATCACGAGCGCTGGAGATCCTCCATAGGGCTCCTGTCCCCGCGACCCTAAACGATAAGCAGTTTGGAAAAGTAAGTAAGAACATATTCTTCATCTATTTTGACAATATCGCTTTAATATTGACAGGAATTATTTTTATTATTGGCAGTCGGGTCAATTACCGATCCTGTCACTGACGATATTTCTTAATGAAAATCGAATTTTCAGATTCGCCTACTGTGGCACCCGTCATGCGACGGGCTTTAATACTAGTATTCATAATATATATTCTACGTATATCAAAACTTTATTATATTTGCAATCGGCTGTCAATCAATCATTATTATGACAGTACCGACCCCCAACAGACGAATCCACCACGGGGTAAAAAGAGCCTAAGAAGAGGCAACATTACAGAGAGGTATCCGGGAGTTATGAAAAATATCAATATTTTGTAAGATTCTGTTACAGTTATACGATTGAATTAGCTTAAATGCTGGATCTATATTTATTAGTAGAGTGCGTCCCTTTCCTAAAAAAGTTAACGTCTGTGAGTTTCTTTTGGAGACCGGGATACGAATCCCTATACATTGTAGGGTTCGTGGGACCCATAGTCGTCCGTTAAAAATAGCTATTAAAAGGTTAGTAAAAAATTACGTATAATGTACTGCAGATCAAAAATGTTGGAATTGACCTTAAAGGTATCGTCAACAGATAATTTTTTGTATAAAAACTTCCTATAATTCTCAATTTTCGAAAGCAAGCGGCGATAACTGCAAGTTGGGCCTGAGAACCAAATCCATATACCGTACAAGAAGTTGGTAAGCCTTTTCAAAACCCCAATTCTTTCACTTAGGTCAAGAATTAAATCCTCCAAATGCGAAGAAAACGAAAGAGTGGACTGAAAAACAATACCCAGATCCTTAACTTTGTTTCGATGTTCTAAAACCTGGTCACCTACACAATATGCATAAGTAAAGTCAACAGTCTTACGGGAAAAGGTAATGCAGTGAGATTTTAAAGCATTCAGCAACAAACCATTCTTGATTGACCATGTAAAAATGTTGCCAAGCATTTCATTCAATGCATAACAATCTTCCCAACAGCGAATTCGAAGAAAAATCTTCAAGTCATCAGCATATAGTAGACAATGAATATTATCATTATTTACAGCCGACATTAGGTCGGCAATAAAAATATTAAAAAGGATTGGTCCGAGCGGAGAACCCTGAGGAACTCCGCTACGAATTCTCCTACTCTTGTTGATGGTATAGCGTCCGCTAAGAGTAAAAAATCTCCCAGTTAGTAGGGAAGAGAACTAATTCAGAAGGCTATCTGATAAGCCAACGTATTTTAATTTTGCTAGCAAAAGTCGAATATTAACTCTATTGAACGCCTTGCGAAAGTCCAGGTAAATTACATCTACCTGTTCCCTGCTGTTCAAATGATGAACCAAATAATGTGTCAAGTATGATAAATTAGTGAGAACTGAACGTCGGCTACGGAAAGCATGTTGCTCATCTGGTAGGTAATTATCAACAAAGATAATAAGTTGACGCGCAACAAATGCCTCTAATAACTTAGCCGGGTAAGTAATCAAAGTTATCGGGCGATAGTCCTCAACCGTTTTTGGATTCTTGATCTTAGGAATTGGGACTATCCGAACTGTTTTCCATAAAGTAGGATATTGTCCCAAGGACAGAGATTTATTAATTAAGAGGCAGATTGGAACAATTATTGCCTCCAGGCATCCTTTAAACAAATAATGAGGAATGCCATCATTGTCCAAGAATTTGGAGGCTGTAGTACGCTTGGCTAAATTTAGTATGTCATCCTCGGTAATTTTTGGAATAGATAATTTCGTGTGAATACCGCTCCAAAAAGCATTTTGGATCTTATTCCGTTACTAACGGTTTGGGAAAACTTAAGCAAAGGGTTTGTTTTTTTTTGGTGTATTTTTTTTTTTCTTTTTTTTTTACTTTGTAATCTCTGCACATCTGGTTCAAACGAGTCATCTTTATTTATTTTACTTTCAAAATGCGTTGCGGGATCTTCTGACGATACGTTCAAGCTGAATCTTCAGTCTTTGTGATTTCCCAAAAGTTCGTAGAATTAGAGTCAATACTCTTTTCTAATGATGAATAATAAAGCGAATAGTCCTCCTTATATGCATTTTTGAAAGCTGCCCTAGCTAATTTGAAAGCGTTATAATGTTGAGGAGACTTATCATTTTTATATTTTTTATGTAGAAATTGCTTAAATTTCCATAAATTTATAGTATTTTGCTGAGTCCAGTTAGGAAATCTATATTTTTGATTTTTAGATAGTTGTCTAAACACAGGAACGCTGTTACTAATAGCGACTAGTAGTTCTCTGATGAGATTCTCCCAAATTTCGTCGGGTGATTCATAACTGTCGAATTTAGACCAGTCAGTAGAATGGAGACGGTACAACAAATAATTAAAATCAGCCTTTTTAAAGTTAAAATAAGGCGGAGTTGAATCCCTAACAGGGCCCTGTAACTGTAATTTAACCACAATACTAAGAGCTGGATGGTAATGGTCTTCTTCCACCATCAGCTTCAAGGAACGAGTCACTTGAAGCTCAATGGTGGCGAACACTTTATCTAACATTCCATTACGATAATTAAAAATGTGATTATAGTTAACTATATTAAGTTCCTATTGCCACATAGAAGATAAATATGAATTTGATCGTATGCAGATGTAAAGGCATTTTTTTAAACTTTTATTTAAAAAAATTATAATTTTTAGGTAACTACAATTTAGTATTATTTTCATTTACTTCGCAGAAACCAAGGAAAATTTTGATTTTTTTTTCGTACAAGTGATTAAAAAGTTTCTCCAAACTTTTACTCCTTCATTGACTTTGCACTTAATTTCTTGTTATATGATAGCTTTTAACTTTGGTTTCAATTTATGAATCGCATTTAAGGTGTTTATCCACTCAAGAAAGTTTAGAACGCGCAGTGTTTACCGGAAACAGATTGAGGGCAGCGTTTTCAGAAATTTCCTGCCGCAACAATGGGCAATTTCAGATACAAGGCACTTCCCCGATTTCAGTTTTTCAGACTTTTCTCCATTTTCTTTTGTTCTTGTTTATCTCTTGTGTTCGAGACATTTCTTTCCCGATTTTCTTGCCTTTTCGAGTCTTCCTTCCGCTCGGTTCGTCCTCCCCTCTAATCAGCGGCCTTAGCTGCCTGTCATGCGGAGTTCTGAGAGGAAACCTTCACGACCCGCTCAGAACTCTCTTACATTCCTTCTCTGTTCTCTGTCTTTCGCTGTTTCCTCACCCATTCCCATCCAGTATTTTTTTTTTACCCTTTTCCCGTTGTTTTTCTTTGGTTGCTGATCTTCTTTCCGAGACGATCTTCTTCGGCTTTAGCTGGTTGCGGCTTGAGAGACGTGCGGCTACGGGAGTTTGGGGGCAGGCGCAGTCGGCGACGCCAACGCGAAGCGATTGGAACGTGTCGAGACGAGCTCGCCCTGCGTTGGTGTTACGCGCGCATTGCGATTCGGAAGGTGTCGTCAGGGATTGCAAGCCCTTCCACCCGCTTTCTCCTGTTCCTCCTCTCCTCTTGATAAGTGGGTGCGGGGTCTCTTTTTGGCTTTTTCTCATGGGCCCTGGTTTTGTTAAGAAGATTTTCTTCTTTCTTTTTATCATCTTTTCTTCCCGAAAACTTCAACGTTCTTTTGCCTTACAAAGTTTTGTCGGTTTCAATCTTGTTAGACGTCTTTATTTTCAATTCCATTTGCAAAGGTACTCTGCGTCGCTACGATTTCTATAAAGCAAATGAAAACGAATGAGAAGACGGCGCGGACAAAGCTAGTTTGATCATCATTTAAGATTCATCTGCAATTTTTTTTATGTCAAAGCCTTTTCCTTCAATTTCAAAATATCTTAAAATTTCTAATCCAGTTTTAATTAATATCACCTTATTAAAACAAAATCTTAAATAATATTACACTGTATAAAATCTCATTAAAATGCACTACAGATACTGTTCAAAATGTGCCATAAATCTATTTTCATAGGTGACATTATAATAATCTACTGCATAGATTTAAAAACCCATGAAACAAGTATGTAGCATTGTGAGAATCTGTGAATAAAAGAATAGAAATACCATTTTCCAATATTTAGCTGTTGATACTGAGCAGTTCAACATTCTTTTAATTTCATAAAGCGCATGTCTCCCCGATTTCGTTAAGCATTCTATTTGGCGCTCTGAAATGGAGAGATCTCTGTACGGTCCTTCATGATGAAGAAGTTGATGGATGCCTTGTAGTACATAGTGGGAAAGAAAAGACATTATCGACAATCGACAATCGAACAGTGAAGTGTACATTTGTTAGGATGGGACGAAAGCAGCGCTTTCACAAAGCTCATCCAACCAGAAAAAAACTCCAAATGAAATACACTGAGGTAGTCAAGAAGCCTAACCAACCCAACGGTCTTCCATAGAAAAGACATTATTCCGACGTTTCGCCTTATACATATGGCTATTGATGGATTGGATACAAAAAAAAGGTAATTTGCTAAATCTACAGACTATAGTGGTAAAACAGTCGCGATTGGTTGGAACACGATAGCGTTCCTGATTGGAAAATTTGGTGAAAAAACGCAATGAACGAAATAGAAAGAATAACAACAAATAGGAAAGGGCCAAAATGCAACTAAAATAAGAAGTAAAGGTAAAGCTACAGGAATATAAATAAAACTATATAGGAAGCAAAATTATTTGGACTCCGTTTGAAGATTACGTATCTAATTCCTTGTTCTCATTCTGAAGTTTGAGCAATAACATTTATGATAGGTTACTGCTGTTAATTTATAACTTTTTTGAAATTATATTATTAAATCAGTTGAGAATGTTAAGCGTTATACAGGGTGATTCAAATCCTGTGTAAAACAATTTAAGGGGATATTATAGAGGTCAAGGTAAACACAAAAAGTCCTATTAACATGGGTCCAATTTTTATTTCTTTTCAAGTTACAAGAAATGTTTAAAGTGGCCTCCTTGATCCTGAATGCAGGCATTGCATCGTCGAATAAGTGACTCGTATACGTTTATCATTATCTCATGATCACGTCTAATTTCGTCAGCCGATGCTATTTTTCTGGCCACTAATTGTGCCCGTGTGTCTATCTGGACACTGTACACCATTTGTTTTAAATGACTCCACAGATAGTAATCCAGTGGATTAAGGTCCGGTGAGCGAGGTGGCCATGCTGTGGGCCCATTGCGCCCAATCCGTTTGTTAGGGAAGTGCATGTTAAGCCATTCAGTAGCAACTCTATCAAAGTGAGGAGGGGGCCCATCGTGTTGGAACCACATGTGTTGACGGATTGCAAGAGGTGTAACTTCTAACAGTTCATGCATTCTGTTTTCCAGGAAATCGGCATATCTCTGGGCATTCAGACGTTCCTGCAGAAACTCCAGCTCCAGTAGTTGGCCAGGAACTGACGTCACTACTTACCAGCTCGAGGCTAACGAGAAAGACAGGCTCCGGCACTGAAAAGTCACCTGACCAAGATAGGTCTAGCAACAATGTAAACTTCATTGTTTCCATCTTGGATTTTAACAATCAGTGTTTTTTCCTTTGTTGGAAACAATGAAGATTGGATTGTTGTTAGACCTATCTTGGTCAGGTGACTTTTCAGTGCCGGAGCCTGTCTTTCTCGTTAGCCTCGTTACCAGCTCTATTGCTACGACGATGCAATGTCTGCATTCAGGCTGAAGGAGGCCACTTTGAACATTTCTTGTAACTTGAAAAAAAATAAAAATTGGACCCATGTTAATAGGGCTTTTTGTGTATACCTTGACCTCTATAATACCCCCTTAAATTGTTTTACACACGATAAGAATCACCCCGTATAAGCGAATACAGATTATAGTGAATAACATGGATATTCGTTTTATAAGATTAATATCATATACAACTTTAACATGCCAACAGAGAGACACAGTCTGAGAGATTTCCCAAACTAGTGTAACACTGTTCAACAAAATTTCAAAAATTTCATGCTTCCAAGATGAAAATAGTTATTTCTTAATGAATACAATGTGCTGAACACGAATATGACTAAGAAAAGGCTGAATTGGCTACGGTTTCTTAGTAATGTGTAAGTATTTTTGAGAAAAAATGTATATATGTAAATATTATAATACATGTAAGAATACCTTAATCTTCGGATTTTCGCTTTCTTCTCATACTTAGAGACTCTGAAGAGCTGTTTAATCTGATGTCCCATAAAACGCCCTCTTTAATTTTGGCTTCACTGAGTCGAGGGAATTTTTCATGCAGATCTTGAATGCTGGTCCATTCTTATCCATGGCTTTTACCAAGTTTTTTTTACAAGGCCGAGCTTGATGTGTAAAAAAGGAATGATTTTGTGTGGTTCTGCCAAAGGTGGGTGCTGTATATACGTTTCTCCAGGCTTAAAATATAGCACCTCTACAACGGAAATACGTCAATATCTCTGCAAGGAGAACTAATCAACTTTTTTCAAAGCTATATTCGTGTTCAGCACGTTAAATTCATTCAGGATTGGGTGCCTTCAACGAAGAAGCAATTTCATTGTTGCCCTGTGTAATTAGTTTGTATTAAATTTTTATTTGAAAATAAGCGAATTATATATATGTATAAATAAATAAATAAATAAATAAATAAATAAAACCAGAGCAAAATGAGCAAGCTGTCATTACCAAAAGGAAACTAAAAAGTTTATAAGTAATTTAAATTTGGAAAAAAATATGAATGGGTAAATTTATTCGCATGCCTTGGTGAGCGAATTAGAGTTTGTATGATCATGTTTGAGTGAGATGTATAAGAGGATGTGTATGAATGAAGTGAAAGAAGTGAGGGTATTTTTCTGAATGAATATTTATGTAGAAATTATATAAATTAAAAAACTTCTAGTGTATGTTTAAGTAGCAAAACCACATGCAAGTAATGTTTAACCGTGAGATATGTCGTATTTCATATCACTGTTTCAATACGGCTCTCATTTGTTGATTTGATAAATTGTACCTCATTGTACCAGAATTTCTATTATTAAATTTAAATGCCATATTAATTAATGAATGACATAATCCTGGGGTCCTGGGTTGAACACATCGTACCCTTATCTCTCCACGCGCGGATGACGTTTTGAACGGATGACTTGGGGATGTGTTTAGCAAGGTTGACGTCCCCCTGATACTTTTATATGTAAGGCACCCAACAATTGTACCCCTCTTGAAGTTAAAAAGATGCTTTCTTTGAGCCTTTCCTACAGGATGGAAGTGACCTCTGTTATGTAATGCTGGGATGAAAGACAACATTGAAATTGCATGAGAATGTTTCATTTTTATGTAAAATAGGGGTGTCGTGTGACTTTTGGCAAGGTAGAGTTATTTTGTTATACAGATGTCCCACTGTTGTTTTCATCAAACGGGTGGGCCAAAAAATAGGTCACTGATCGGGTCTTGTTTTGAATCAGATACTCAAACTTCCCTCCGAAATTTTAATATTCATAGAACCTGATTTTTTTTTACTCTCAAAAAATTTTCGAGTTCATAAGGCAGAGAAAGGCAGTCCTCGTTGTGACGTATTCTTATATAAATATCAGAAAGTCTATAGCAAAACGGGATGCGATCGGCACTGTAAACTCACTTTCGTCTCGCCTTGTAAATATGAATCTATTAATTGAAAAATTTTGACATCAATATTTGGTTTTCTTTTCACAAATAATAATGGCATCAGTTCATTTTTCATTGACAAATGCAAACATTTTTATTTAATTCACTTATTTAGAAATTGATTTTTTTTTCATTATTTAATCGATGAAAACAGATGAATTTGTGTTCCGACTTTTTTTAAAATCTCTCCTTTATTTAATTTAATGGCAGCGAGGAGGATTGTGCTTTTTGTCAGTCGATATGATTTTCCGTGAGTTCCTTGTGAGCAAGGGCTCTCGGTGGTCGTGGCAATTCAAATGGTTATAAGAACAATCGAGTGTCTAAATTTAGGTAGAATTAATTGTGCTGCAAGAGGAAGTGCTCTGCCTTGCCCCTTATTACAATGCGAGCTTCATAATTGACTCAAAGGAATGACATTAATGGCACGTGATTGCTAAAAGGCAAACTTTAATTCTCTAAGAATATGCGTAGATAATTGTAATACAGTTGAATCTACTAGGAACTTAAGCTCTTAAGAAACTTTAATATGCGACCCTCGAAAACGATGATAAATTGGAATTTTAAAAATGTTTGAACACAATTATTAATTACTAAATATTTCATCCAGAATCTATGAGAGTAGAGAGAAGGACGCAAAGGAATTCCTGTTATAATCATACAGTACAAATGATTATAATCTCGCATCTGGACAATCGCCAACTTACTGTAAAATTTGCAACAACACATTCATCAACACAGGTATTTCAAGGTTATACCATTTCCTTCTTTACACAATTTATTCATTAACGATTTTCGCATATGTTTGTTCATTTTGTCTGTTGACGATATGGACTGTGGACTCAAACAACTGTATTCTCCACTGAAAGACTATATAGTCTTCATTCACTTCAAGAAAGGTGTCTAAAAGTAACACAAAAATGTATGTGCATGACTTATCATAGGATGCATTCAACTTTAGTAGGCCTTTATACAAGGCTGTTCAAGGTCGATCGAAATTTTTATTTCAGGCACCGCTGTTTTGGCATATAAAGAACTGGTCTACTGTCGCGGTTACAGAAGAGAAATCTTAATTTCAGTAACTCACATCTGTTTAACTTGCTTCCCATCCAGATAGTCTTTAAGGGGCCCAAACAAGTGATAATCATTGAAGGATAACTCCAGATTGTAAGGGATATGGGGTAAAACCTCCCAGCAAATTTCGGCTAGCATTGCGCCATCAAATCGGCTCTATGGAGACCCGGGAATTTACAGACAATATCCCAACTTCTATATTGCAAATAGCATTTAGTATGATACCATTTATCAATAGATAAATTTCTATTAATATAACATTAATTGCCCTTTCTCCGAAAATTTCTTATGGATAACTATGCATGTCTACCTTTAAGCCCTCTCTATAATGATCGCGACATCTTTTATTCCCCATGTAATGCTGTGTACGTTTTCAAAATCTCACATGGTTCAAGGTTTACTAGAAATTTGATTATGCACCGCTACAAGACAGCTACAGATAAACTGCTCACGCTTTTGTCGCTGCAACTGCCGCGCATTGTCCAATTCGTCGTTGCTGGGCTCGAAAAAGGAAGGATAACGTTACAGCTTTCATCGATTTCTTACACAAAAAGACTCGGTCAACCTTAAAAAATTTAAATTAGCCTAGCGTTCAGGCAACAAATCGTCCATTAATTAATATAAACAAGAAAAGAGCGACATGTGCCCGTCTCCTTGTTTTCAGCTGGGGAGTCTCAGATGAAGAGTTGCTCTAAAGACACTGTTTGATAGCAACATAAAAAGTGAATGATAACATCAGAGTACTTAATAATAAGAATAAGTGATATTTTGTATATTTTTTCTCCATAATTTAAAGAGAAACGTGACTATTCTTCAATACAAACACATTATATTGCAAAGTTGGTCTGAGTAAATAGATTTGCGAAGTCAATCGTTCTGTTGCCAATTTATTTCGATTTTTTTTACTGCAGATTCGGATAGAGCATCAAGAAGCAAGTAAAAGTTTCAATTGGCATATACATACCGGCCAATGAATTAGAAACCTTCGTTCAGTATGGTATTGACCCTCCTTTGGCTGTAATTACAAAACATACGCGGTTTGGCATGGACTCTACAAGGTGTTGCAATGCAGGTAAGGTAATCGCAGACCATGCATTCGTCAGAGAGACCTTCAGGTTCTGCAGAGTAGACGGAAGCGGATGCCTTCGACGAATGTTCCTTTCCAACATGTCCCAAACATTCTCGATTGTATTCAAATCCGGACTTTGCGCTGGCCACGGCAGATGTTGCAACTCGGTGTCATATTCAGAAAACCACTTCTGAACAATTCTTTATCGATGGACAGTAGCATTGTCGTTCTTGAAGAACCCGTCACCATTTGGGTACAGGATGCAACAATGTTCAGGTAGTCTTTGGCTTTCACCAGACTGTCAAGAAATATCAGGGGACCTTTGCCATACCAATAAAACATGGCCCATACCATGACACCTCCTCCTGCAGCTTGAACTGTGTTTACAACACATGAGGGGTCCATCGCTTCATGGGGCTGCCACCAAATTCTTTGCCGGCCATCGGTGCAAAACAATGTTTAACGTGACTCGTCCGACCACATCACCTTTTTCCAGTGGTCTACTGTCCAGTCACACCGTTCTTTACATCACTGCAGGCGAACTTTCCGGTTTGTTGCTGACACCAGGGGCTTCCTCACTGGCATGCGAATTCCCATCCCTATTCGCTTCAACTCTCGGCGCATTGTTCTGTAGGAGATGGGTTGCGATGATCTTTCATTGAAGTCTGACGTCAGTTGCTCCACAGTATACCTTCGGTTTTGCCGCACAATCCGTCTCAGAAGACGTCGGTCCCTGTCTGTGTTGATTGTTTTTATTCACAATTCTGCCGTTTCGACAACCCTTGTGGATTCCGTTTCCACGCATTGAACACTTTGGAGACCTGACCTTTTGAGATACCGGTCAGTTGTACTGTCCTGGAAATCGTAGCTCCGGCTAGACGGGCTCCCACAATAACTCCTTTTTGGAACTCAGACAGGTCTGCTGTTTTCCCCATTTTGCTCAACTTGAGCAGCTGTGGCTTGTTCCTACCCTGTACCTGCAGTTTGTAATGAGCACGTACCTCACTTGATTGCATTCATTTGCATATCACAATCGTTTCTGACCTGTGACCCCGCTTTACATATCAGTGCAGTAATTTATCACGGGTTTCTAATTAATTGGCCCGTGTGTGTATGTTCTATTTATTCGGGAACATGGACAAATGGTAATCAAAGTTTAACAAAGTGAAAAAATATGTGGATAAATGTGATGTAAAGATAGATAAAAAACTCTTTTTCCACAACAAAAATAGATTGAAAAGATACAACCTTACAAAATGGAGAATTCTTTCGATAGCAATTGCTACCATCATTCAGCAACCAGGAGTCCTGAATTTAGATATGGGACCTATAATCGATACTTCGTTAATCAAATGGCTAACGGAAAAAACCACCCAATAAGCAGTTTTCAGCCCATCACATATAGCCAGGATTGGCTAGTTTCCTTCATAAATAGGGCCAAATTTCCTTCCATCATGTAGTTCACTCTTCGGATATCCGGAGTCAGGACTCCTGGTTGCTGAATGATGGTAGCAATTGCTATCGAAAGAATTCTCCATTTTGTAAGGTTGTATCTTTTCAATCTATTTTTGTTGTGGAAAAAGAGTTTTTTATCTATCTTTACGGTAATCAAAGTTTGGTTAAAATTTTAAGTCAATAAAAATACGTGAGGGTAGGGAAGGAGGCAACTTTGAAATCTTAAATAGGAACCCCTATTTTTAATGGTATTTTCAGATTGTACACAACATTTGAGATGTTTTATTTCTGGTGTTTATTTTAATTGATCCTACCATTTAAAAGATAAGATACACAGAAATTGTGGAACTTTTAAACTTTTGAACCCAGTTTTATCGATGAAGACAAAGAAATACAGGGTGGGTTTTAGAGACATTCCTATTCTACTTTTTGATGGTTTTTAAGAATCCGAAGTAAGAATTTCAAAAATCCAAATTTTTTTAATACACAGGCTCTGCTTGTGATATACAGTCGTAACAGCTAGTGCAGTCAATATGAACAGACGACGTGAACATAGTGCGGAGGAAAAAGAGGTGATCATTGGGCCCATAGGTTTGGGAATTCGATGCATGAGATTTCCAACGAATTTCAGATTGATATTATTTTGAAGTGAAAGCGATAGGGGGTCAAACCAGACCAAGTAAACCAGACCAAGTAAACCGACGAAGTTGTGACCGTCGATCCTTGAAACGTGTTATGATGTCAAACCAAAAGGCTTCGTTAAAAACGTTGGCAGAGGACTTTCGATCGGCGTCGTGGTTTTCATTGACGAACAGCAGTTCACAAGCCAAATATAATATCACAGCCCTCAATACGCCCGTCGGTTCAAAGAACTCCGCCACTGGTCTCCAGAACAATGGAAAACCATCCGATGGAGTGATAAATACGGCTACCATTTGTGAAGGTCCAATGGGCGTGTGTGGGTTGGCGTATGCCCGGCGAACGATATTTACAGGACTGTGTCGTACCTACAGCGAAATTCGGAGGAAGTGGCTTCATAGTCTGGTCCTGCTTTTCGTGGTAAGGTCTTGGTCTCTTGTTTTAGTTCGCTGAACCATGAATGCCGAAGCGTACCAAACAGATCTGGATAATTCTGCGCTACCGAAATTGTGGGATCACTTTGGTAATGGCCCATACCTGTTTCAGCACGACTATGTTCCCTGTCATACAGCAGACATTATTAACACCTGGTTTGGGGTAATGTGTGTGGAGAAACTTGACTGGCCAGCCCAAAGTTCAGACCTCAACCCCATTGAGAAGATTGGAGCTCCGGTTGAGAGCCAAGCCATGCGGCCCAAAAGAACACTGTTGAGCTGTTTGCCAATTTGAAGGATGAATGGAGCCAGATTCTCGCCGATATGTATCGCAAATGTGTGGATGTCTTCCTAAAAGGGTTGCG
The DNA here is from genome assembly GCA_023313115.1 of Rhysida immarginata. NCBI lineage: Eukaryota > Metazoa > Arthropoda > Chilopoda > Scolopendromorpha > Scolopendridae > Rhysida > Rhysida immarginata. The sequence goes on along the minus strand of JAHWFO010005730.1, from coordinate 2,029,595 downwards.
GATGCCATTGCGGCGAAAGGCGGCCGTACATGATATTGGGAGGAAGTATCCGGTAACGAAATGGCCAGATAGTGTATGTTGGCCAATGAAATGAAATTTCACACTATTTCATCTAATGGCTATTCCTGTCAATGAAATTGCTTATGTCATTTCATCAGATAATCCGGATATGTCATTAGATTATATTTAACTTGCGGAAAAATTAACCGATTTTTTTTTAGTTAACTTTAACGTATTTATTGTTTTTAGCGTCGTTCTGGCAAATCAAGTGGCTTTTTCAATTGAAATGTGCAGCACTTCAAAAACGTGATTGGCTCAAGTTTATCTTTCTCTTCGTTTTGTGCAATTGTTGCTTATATTAACATAGAATTATGTCGTATTTCTTATTTTCTGCTACATTAAAAAGTAGTAGAAGCATGATTAATATTAAAAGAGAGATTAACATGTGAAAAACTCAGCCAGAAAAATCTAGAAGCTTTTCGGGCACCATTGCGCCCTTTATCAGGTGACCAATGAACACGAACCATCTACTTTGAAAAAAGAATTCAAGATATTAAAAAATAAAATTTTACGGCCAATAAATAATTTTGAATTAAAATTCTACTAATTTATTTTTATTCTTGAAGCACAAATTTTGAATTAAAGGCTTAGGAAGCTCTTAATTATAATAATTTGATTTGACCAATGCGGTGACACTTCAAAAAAGACAAGACTATAATTCCACAGATTTTTTTTTTTGCAACTCTTTGAAGGCTGATGTTTAAATCTTCAGTAAAGTGCTAATTAGTTCTCCTTTTACTTTCCTTCGAGTAATTCGCCAAACATCGCAAACAGAACCTGGGGAAATTATAAACTATTACTATTGTTAATCTTAAGGTTGCAACTGCAAAAATTTGAATGAGGAGTTTACATGGATCTGGTCGACTCCACACTCCCCACCCAGGATCTGACTCCAATAAGCTATTCCGGCCTAAATTTCATAGTGATATAGGTCTTGTCTAGAGAGATCTACACCAAATTTCACACACAGGGTTTCAGAGAGATATGAAGAGACGTGCCTTACCTATTGACGATCAGATGGATAAAACCAATAAGTAGTTCCATACTTCTGCAACTTAATGTAATAAATAAATAAACAAATAAATAAATATGACTTATATCAGTGACCCGAAACAAATAATTTCAATTTAAAGCAAGTTATTACTTTGATGAAACAAATGATGCATTATGTGAGACTTAGCTCAATGCATTACTTCTGGTAAATTTAAGCATGAAAATTTGTTGTCAGACATCCATTATCTCCCTATTCAGCGGACGAATCTAGTTGGAGGCGTTGATGCCAGAGATAGCGGGTCGAATTCCGCTTGGAGGGGTACTGAACTACATGTTAGCGCTTTTATCATCACCTATTCATAAACCTTCCTTTCATCGATTCTACTGTTACAGTAGCTACTGGTGGACGTTAAATAACAACAAAGCCATCTATATGATTATTTTTGAAAGCATTGTATAACATTCTTGACTTAAACACTCACCCTTTTGACAAATTAGACTGTCCCTGTGTAGTTAAGAAATAATAAATTACTTATTGTGCCCTCTGACGTTGAAGAATATAGAAATCCTACCTGATTAGATGTAATTTAAATTTTCAAAGCTTACGATAATAAGCAAATTCGATTTTTCTGGAACTCGTAATGAACTGAATAGCATCTCTCCGAATAAATCCTTATGAGTTCGTATAAAATAACCATGTATTTAAATAATATTTGCAACATCATTAAAAGAATAAATTCAAATTTAGCAGAGAAAATGAAGCCATGACCCTTCTCTCCCTCTTTTACGTATAGGAAAGGTAGGCGTCCACTTTCAATATTTTTCTTTGCATTAACAAACTAATCAATGTCTTATTTGCAAGCTACACGAATTAATTATCGATTTAACTAGCATCATTAGCATGAAATTTCCTCAAATTTTACAGTGTTACTTCATGATTGTTCCACTCATGAACATTCTCGAGCAAACTGAACCAGTGTGATCTTTGACTTTTGACATAGAGTTCGCTGGCCTGTTCGGTATATTGCTTAAAATTGCCAATATCGAAAAGTGTTTAAAACTTTACGCTGTATCTTCATTAATTTTTGGTTGAAAGTCATATTTGCTATAACTTAAAGCGATTCCAAGAATTTATTAAATAGTTTTAAATAGGTTAATAGGAAAATAAGTGCTAAATTGTTGTGGCTAAAGAGTACTCTTTGTTCCATGTAATGTATTCTTATCCACGTATTGTAAATTAGTTCTGTATTTATTTTTCCTTGATTGGAGTTTTACCTCTTTGCCATATATCCTTTCAAAATATTATAATACTGTGATTTATTTCACTTTTTAGTTTTATTCTCTCTTTTGTTACTTTGTTATGGTTTTTGCAGCTTACTTTACTCCCTTTTTAGGCTTTAACACGGTCAGTTCTGCTTTACTTATATCTATTTTGCTATTTAATAAGGGTTTAATCACACACCTCCGGAAACGGAGTAGCGGCAATTTTAAACCAACCTGTGTTATTTAATATAATGAAGCTTATTAATTATTTGTGCTAATAAAAGATTGAACACAGGATGGTCAGACCCTGAACATTCTAAATCCGTTTAGGTGATATTGGAATTTACCTAGGGATTGTTTTGACAGGCTTTTTAAATGGAATAGCCCTATTTAAAGAATTCATGTACTTTAGAATTCTTGGAATCGTTTAAAAATAAATGATTCCAAATACATTCTTATTATGTCTATGATTATTATTTAATCGTTCAGTAAGGGGTCCATAGTGCTGTTTCTATCGATAAAATTGTTAGAGACTTTACAACACAACAAAGCACTTTCCTTTGTTGTGTTGTAAAGTCTCTACCAATTTTATCGATTATTATTTAAGCTAAACTTTCGTCACTTTCAGACTTGAATAACTAAATTAAGAATGCTGTTTATTAATGAATGATTACTCCATATAAATGTAAAGACGAAATAATAAATAAAAATAATAATAATTGGAAAATGGTCTTGGAGGATTTTTTCACGCCATTACCTCCGATATTGACGAATAAATAGAGAAAAATTGTAAAGAAAATTCCACGGCCTGGACTCGAACCACGGACCTTCGGGTTACCGTCCCGATGCTCTAACCACTAGATGAAAAATAAGTCTACAAATTAAATTGTTCATCATTCTTCAACATTTTTTGCACAATCATAGCTCTTCAAGTTCTTCACAACACCATCCACTATTCATCTACATGTATTCAGATCTTTTCTTTCAATAAGTTTTCTTCAGCTTCTGCAACTGTAATCCTCAAATTCTTCACATTTCATCCAACTAGCGTTCATCTACTACCCTTCAAAACTCTCATCCTTAGTCATTGATTAACTTTAACTTATTTTTATTTATTATTTTATCTTTGGCCTTTATAAGAGTACAGTAATCATTCATTAATAAACAATGTATAATTTTAATAAACATGTACTATTCCATTAATTAATAATTTAAGAATATTTGTCAAACTATAGGCCTATTTGTCAATAAGTGATCAGGCATACCAGTTGAGATCCATGTATCTCTTGAGAATATATTTTGGGATATAGACACTTCATCATTTTCCAAATTTCGGCCATCATCTCATTGGATGCATTTAACGAAGGTAGATACACCAAAATTTAACATTAGGAAAGTTTGAAGTGAAAACTTCTATAGGCGCACCGCATATAAAATTTTTGCTGGGGAGTGAATGTGTTATGCTCGGAAGTGAAACGTTTTTCGGGTAAACTCGGCAAAACTCGGGAGTAGAAAAGTGCTTATGTGATAGGTTTATCTAGATCTCCGGCCGTCTGTAGACACAATTCCAACAATGCATTGCGTTGCCATGTGGAGAGAAGGCATAATGAATTGTTAAATGAGTCGAATCATCCTCGCATTAGGGAAAACGCGTGCTGTGCATTTTGTTTCGGCTCGGCGCATGTTCTTTACATTGATAGGATGATGCTCATGCAGAATGCATGTTATAGACAATTATTATTAGGCTCCCCTAAATAAAATCGTTTCTTTATTAGTGGGGAGCCTACAATTTAGTACGTTAACTTAAAAAAGAATTAACTTTTTCACATTCAATTTTCCCCAATCGATAAATATTGGACAGCACCAGCAAAGTTCTAAGGTGAGATAACCCGAATAGGAACAATATCACGTGCACTAATGGTACCATTATGATACCCCCTTAAAATATTCAATGCTAATATATGGCATGCAATATATCAAACAATTCGTAACGACGTTTCTTGCATGAATATAACGAGTAATTAATGATACTCGATATAAATTAGTAGCACGTGTTCTACGGTACTATATGGTACCATTGGAAACTTTCAATTCAAGACATGTAATATATCAAACAATAAGTAAAGACATGTCATGCATCAAAATAAAGAGTAATTATTGATGATCGATATTGGTTTAGTAACCCGTGATCTTGGTACAATATGATACTATCGGAAACTTTCATTGCAAATACATGGCATGTAATATATCAAATAATTCGTAACGATGTGCTACACATAAATATAACGATTAATTAATGATACTCGACATTGGTTTAATAGCACATGCTCTATTTTACCATATGGTACCACTGGGAATTTCAATGCAAAGAATGTCATGTAAAATATCAAACAACTCGTAACGACGTGTCATGCATCAATATAATTAGTAATTAAGAAATTTATCCGTAATCAGTATTTATTAGAAGAATAATGCTTATAGGTATGCGATATAACGCACATGTTTCCATTTTCCATATATGCAAATAAATACCATTTGTGTTAGAGCGCCATCTATTGATGAATATTTTTATTTAATAAATGTCAAGCACATCATTTGAATTATCCGTAGTTTGAAGTGGGAAACTTATTTCTTGCTAACCCTGTATATATTACTTAGAATCGATTACAATCGCCATATAAGTTTTTGCTTCGGTCGTGTGGTCTTAAGCGCACACTCGTTTTTTTTTTGTATGAATCTCATTCGCAAAGATTAAATTAATAATAAGTACGTTGAAGATGTTAACAATGCAGATTTGTTATAAGAAGTGTGAACAATTAAATATCCAATAAGGAAGTGCATCAATATCATTTTATTGTTAGGAATGGTGGTTGCTAATATTTCAAGAATAATTGTCTTGGCTATATCAGCGCAACGACACCTAAAGAAAAAGCCTGCGCACGAAAACGTCATACATTGTTAAATCGTCATAACTAGTCATCTCGAGGCCAACGAGAGACAGGCCTGGGCCAACACATCCTAAAGTTTGAAAGTCATCTCTTTAGGTGGTGTTGTCTGGGCAATCAAAAGTCACCTGATCATCGAGTCCGCGCAACAATCTATTCTTCGTTGTCTCGCTCTTGGACTTGAACAATCAGTGTATTTTCGTTGTTGGAAACAATGAAGGACGGATTGTTGCTCGGACCCCGATGATCAGGTGAGTATTGAGTGCCCTCGCCTGTCTCTCTTTGGTCTCGTACTCATCTTTAATCCCATTTCTACCAATAATAAGCCCTAAATTTGGCCTTTTGATAAAATTGATAAAAATTACGTGGTTGATGAGTTGTTTTTGTTAATGCCATAGAAATTATTAAGTGAAAATTAGAGTTAATGGTCCGAGCATAAAGCAAATGATAGCAAAAGAAAAAAACCGAAGGAAAAATTCCGCGATCTGGATTCGAAACAGGGACTTCGAGTATCACACTCGTGCTCCCAGGTTCGAAACCAGATCGTGAAAGTTCATATTTTCTTTCTTTTGTTTTTCTATTGATGGTATTGTTCAATTCGTCTGCTATAACGAAGCGTTGCTTAAAAACAAAACAAAAACAAGAAGTTAATCCTCCCGAGGAAGGTAAAGGAAAGTAGCGGAAGCCCTGAGATCATCTATTTTTACCCTTTTATCTCACTTTATAACCCACCTCCCCAACTTTTTAAATCGAAAAATTGATTTTCTCGTGCAGCCTTGTCACAATTCCGACCCCATTGGGACAATTTGGCCCAAACTTCATAGTAATGTTGATCTTGTTTAGAGGAATCTGCATACCGAACTTCACTCCTTTATATCCAAAAATAAGCGTATACCTTTTGGTCCGCATTAAAAGACCATGCCTATATTAAGCTACATTCCGAATTTCAACCTTCTACCTCAAAAAACGCGGAAATTATTAAGGGGACGGATGGATGGATGGACGGACGGACAGACAGACGGACATTGTGAAAACAATAATTAGCTCCATTCTTCCGCTACTTAATAAACTTGACAATTAAAAAGACGAAACACTGCTATTATTAAGCAGTGGAAGAATGGAGCTTTTTATTGGCTTCATGATGTTTGTCTGTCTGTCCCCTTCATGTTTTCGACAGTTTTGACATGGAAGGTTGAAATTCAGAATGTAGCTTACCATGCGCATTTCTTATTTCACTTTTTAAAGTTTGGTTTTAATTGGCCCACTGAGGTCGGAGTTGCGAGAGTGAAAGTTAGAGGAGACCACCTAGTTTCTGCGTTACAGTTGCCGTAAAGAAGTGAAATTTGGTATGAAGATTCCTCTACGGAAGGGATTGTCGAATTAGCGGTCACGTGGTCCTTAGAACTATTAACGTTTTCAAATGGCAACCTGCAACATACCCAACTTCCTGAATTATTAAATAGCCGAATTCTGTTTGTCAAATTCCAACTCTTAAATTAAATTCAAAAATCAACCCAATAATTATGCTAATGAAAAACTTAAATCCAGAGGAAGAATTGGTAAAAGACTGATTGCAAAGCAACTGACTAGTGAGCAGAAATAGTAATACAGATCAATTAAGTGGTACAGATATCACCACTATTTGACCAGAAATTATCTTAAGGCAAGATGAAATAGTTTCCCGTTCAAATAGCGTTCGCTGTGACGCGCAGTGACCTAGATGGTGGCGCGCCCGAAAAATAAACGAACCAACCAACCAACACATTAAAAACACTTCCAGAAAATGACGTCGATACTCACGTAAAATTCAGTCTAGTAATAAAGCCAAATATGTTAATGCGTGTTTATTTGTATCAGCGTATTTTTTCATAGCGCGAAAAATCACATTATCTATGTACACACTGCAAATTTCCTTCTGGATTTCAGTGCAATTTAAGCCTTTCGCCCACAAAAAATGGATTGTTTCGCGAATCTCCAACCTTGGTCTGTATAATATAAAGTTTTATATTTTAAATTCTTGATATTGTTAGAATATTGGCGGATGAAATTCTTTGTTTGTGCATTTGTGGAATATCTAAAAAAAATTTACTCTTGCCTACAATCTATGCAGTGAACTCATTAGTGACTTCTGTTAAGCAGGAATATCAGAATAAAATATAGTTTTAAAAGTAATGAGCGATCTTGTTACTCTTCCGAATGATGCAATTACATGATGTTATTCCACTAAGGAAAAGTAAACAATGGCATTTTCCAGACAAACGTCGGTTTTAGCATCCCAAGAAACTGTTGGTTTAACGCTAATTATACTTCTTTGAATTTAACAGAAAGTAAATTTTACTCAATTAATAATTTGTTTTTGTTCGTAACTTACGCGCTTTTCAAATAGTTACGGTAATTTAATATTTATATTGTTTCTGCGAAAGAGAACTAATTATTTCATTCTACGAAATTTTTTCAGTTTAAAGTTGCCTTTATGTCAACATCTTTCAGGCAGTTTTGCTAACTCCGCTCAAGTTGCTGTCATTTCGTCTTCACAAAGCGACAAATGTGGTTGTGAGATGACGAAGCATTTGTCACTCATCTCCTTATATGTGCGGTTAACCGTCAAAGCGGATGAGACACTTTTGCTACCGGTTATCACCTTAAGACGACATGTTTTAAATCTTTAATTATAAAAACCGATGATAATCTTCCTGTAGTAAAAGGAAGCACTTTAATACGAGGAAAAATTTAATTTATGCTCATTTTGAGGCATATTTTATTTCATTAATAAACTGTTGCATTGAGATATTATTTTTATAAAAGATAAAGTATCATGTAGACCATAAATGAACGAGACTTTCTAATGCAGTTGTTTTTATTTATCTTGTCACCATCACAACAGTGAAATTGACATTATCTCAGCCAGGAAACATTTGTGATCCTGCCGATAAGAACTTATCTCTTCCATTGAAACTTCCTCAATCCCTTTTGTTCCCTGTGGACACCTAAACATAAATTACTGGCAATGTTTATATAAAAAATATGAAGTATTATTTATAATTTATCTCCTGTAAATATTTTTATTTGCATGCGTCATTTTTATTTTATAATACATGCAAGCGTGGAATCCAATGTGTGAACTAAGACCAATTACTTTGGAAATAGATTTCAATGAACGAGAATCTAATGCAGATCAATTTTGCGGAAATTCATTGCTTACAGGTCAAATAAAACTTGATTTTTCCTATTTCGTCCTAACTCTTAAGGAACAACGAATTAAATTAAATAATATGACTCAAATATTTCATTTCTATATATTTCATTTTAATATTTCTTTGAAGAATAGCTGGAAAAATTGTAATAACTTTGACAGCAGTAATTGAAGAATAACGTGAGAAAAATTATTAGATAAATGTGATTTGAAAATCCAAGGCGTCTCACCTAAAGTGAGCCAAAGGCCAACTTCAAAAATACAAATCTGACAGAGTACTTTCAATGGATGTGTTATTGTACTTTTATGTGTATTCCATTTCCAAAAAAACCGACACTATTTTCGAATATGGAAGTCAACTTTGAAATGTAAAATGAAGACCCCTATTTTTAATGTTTTATTCTTGGTGTTTTTGCAACTGATCCAACCGTTTAGAAGATAGAGACAGTGAAAGTTGTGTTATGTTTGGATTTTAAAAACAAAAAACAAAAATTGTTCATCAACTTAAACGAAAGCATTTATTATGATAACATTTATTGTAAAGCCATTGTTTTGCACTATTGTATAAATGTTATGTTCAAATAAAAACATTCTTATCCATTTTATAATCCTCATTGTGTTTAGGCACAATTTCTTATTTTTTGCCTTTTCTTTAAATCCAAACACACAACACTTTCAGTGCCTCTAGCCCCTAAACGGGTTGGATCAATTGAAAAAAAACACTAAGAATAAAACGATTCGTTAAATATTGTGTACAATCTGAAAATACCATTAAAAGTAAGTGTTTCCATTGCACATTTACAATGACTTCTATATTTTAAAATGGCATCAGTTTTTTTGGAAATGAATATCACACAAAAATACAATAATACTTCCCTTGAAAATACTCTGTCAGACTTGAATTTTAGAAGTTGGCTATTAGTTTACTTTAGGTGAGACACCCTGTATAGGGGAGAGTGGGGCAAAGTGGATCGCTTAATTCTAGGTTAAGATTAAACCTACGCAATTTGAATTATTTTTCTCAGATCCACACACATCCAATACCTCAAAGCAATGGGAACAATAATCTGAAGCAATCACAGTTATATACTCCAGCACTTTTTTAATATTAATCTTTTTACAAATATGTGCAAAGTGGATCAGTGGACGAGGCAAACTGGATTATCCACATAGAATAGCCTAAGAGGTACAGTGGTCACAGACAAAATCCTTCATAGGATGCCAATGACGCCAGAGCTTTTGAAAGTTCAAGTTTCTTCACACATTTCTTCGAATCTTTGCCCCCGAGGTTCTAGCTGAAGAATTGGATGATTTTTCCTGTTTCTGGCGAGCTTGTCAACATTTCGGAACGTTTCCTTCTGACACTTCGCTTACGCACTTCTCCAACAGTTTTGGTAGGCAATGGTCTCACATCTTTCCTGATCCATTTTTCCCCTTCTTCAATTATCCACTTTGTCCCATCCTCTCACTTTAAAAACAAAAAAAATCCATGAGCAATACATTAAGCCTAACGGGCGAAAACTGAGTCGAATTATATTATCGATAAATCACTAACACCCATATCTAGAAGAAATTTTGATCAAACGAGTCATTACTGAACTGCAGCTAAACGAGTCATTACCGTTAGGGGTCGGTATCGGGACACTGACGGATAATAGAACATGAACACGCTTTGATAGCTTAAATTAATTATTTATATACAATACACAGTATACTCTTACACGGTGTATTCTTAATTATTTATATACGATATACTAAAACTGTGTATACCGTTAAAATTTGATCATATTTCAACGAGTAGTTTCCAAGTTACACATTCAAAATCGTAACGGTGCTCACATGCGAGTACTAATCAGCACATGTTAAAATTTTGACTGCGTAGCTCGGAAGCTACTCGTTGGAATTCGATCAAATTTTAACAGTATGCACAGTTTTATGTACCCTATTATTCTTCCAAAATTCATTATCTAAGCATTGCAGAGCCTGAGTTATTAACATGTTGATCTTGGTGGCGGCAATTTTATTTCTGTTCATATCTCAGTTAGCGATCAAATTCTGACCCATGTTCATATCAAGTTTTTTGCTTAGAATAACCCATACTACTACCCCTCCAAAGTTGGTCATTAATTTATATAACACTCTGTATTATGTAACAATATTTGTTGTAACCGACGTGAAAGACAGGCCTTGGCACGCAAAATTTACTGGACCACAGTAACTGAGCAACAATCCAACTTTCATTGTCTCCATCTTGGATTTTAACAATTGGTGTTTTTTATCGTTTGTTGAAAACGATGAAGGTTGGATTGTTGCTCAGGCTACTATAGTCAGGTGACTTTTGAGTCCCCAGGCCTGTCTTTTTCGTCGGCTGAGAATACTTGTAATACTTGATTCTGCTTGATTTTCAAGCCAAGCAATGCACTTTGATTATATCGTTTCTGTTTCACTGTGCAAAAGTGAAAACTTTTGGCGCACTCCTGCTGGAGGCATTTATAACTACTTTTCCAGCTATTAGCGAGAGTGTGACAGATAATCGAGGTTTTACTGTACTTTGCATTGATGATCTCCCCTGCGCACACTATATGCGATACGAAAACATCATCGCATTCTTACACGAGAATGACCATAACTATTACATGGACTCAGGACTGTTCCAGAGATTATTAAGAAAGATAGGTACTTATGTTTTCACAATGTGCGTCCGTCTGTCCGTCTGTCTGTTGGTGCTCTAGCTTTCGAACGCATCCGAATTTTCGACTTCCGTTTTCGCCATTCGACAACTCAGGGAAATCGGAAGACTGAGTTCGTTGGTGGAAAAAATCGGTGAACTACTTCCGGTTCAAAAGGTCAAAAATAATATAGGGGACCACGTTTTTCACTATACAATTCCATGTATAAATGGCCTGGGCATTGCAAAATGCTGTTCTCCCTTTAAGATTCTATAGCTAAAGCAGAGAAAAGTCTTGTGACTTAAGTGAAGACACGCGATCGTCTTCCTTGATGGTCAATATCAGTCAGAACTCGTTCAAGGTATGTGGGTTAGTGGTACAATTATGGTCCACTGTAAACTTTCATGGAACCAGTACGGTTCAGGGGAAACTTTCAAAGCTCAGATTTGGCATGTAATATATAATACAACTTGGAATGATGTGTCATGAATGAATATAACGTAAAATTATTAATAGTCGAAATCTGTTCAAGGGTACCTGCTTTTCGTGGATCCTTTATGGTTCATTGGAACTTTCAATGCTAAAATATGGCATGTAATATATCAAGCGACTTGGAATGATGTGACATGAATGAATATAACGTAAAATTAATGACAGTCGAAATTGGTTCCAAGGAACCTGGTTTTGTGGAACCCTTATGGTTCATTAGAACTTTCAATGATAAAATGTGGCATGTAATATATATCAAACAACTTGCAATGACGTGTCATGAATGAATTTAACGTAAAATTAATGATAATTGAAATTGGTTCCATGATTCGTGTTTTAATGATACCATTATGAAACTAATGGAAACTTTCACTGCTAAGATATGGCATGTAACTACTTACGCCTTATATTATTAATAGTTAGTTTGTGTTAGGCAAATTTTAACAATAGCTAGTAGCTACTCATCCCTTCAATGATACATGCTTACGTAGAAAAGCGTTGGCAATAGTTTTTGAAGAAAGCTTTTTAAATAGAAATGCTAACAAATTAAAGGATTCGTATATGCTAACAAATTAATGCTACTTTCTCCATTTAAATTTCAGATAGTTTTATACGTTTTCTTTAAAAGTACGCCTTGCTTAGCAACCAGAGGCTTCCTTAGCAACCTCATCTAATTCATAACAATGAAAGGCTTCTTTAGAAATCAAATGCTTTCCTTTTCGTTCTCGATTTCTTTAAAATCCTATCGGGCATTTCGGTTTTGTTGAGATTATAGATCGTTATATTTGAAATATTCAAATGAATATGCACTACCTGCGTAAAACTACGACTTCAAATCTCTGGAAACGAGTCGTAAATCGAAGAACGCGAGTCAAATTTTGAAGCATGTACATATCCACAGCATATCTGTTGCAAATAAATAGTTGCCGCTATTAAAATTCAACCCTCGTACAAATCATAAAATATTTTCAAGCAACAATTTCTTATTTGTTAAAGTAACGAATTAATTGATCTTTTGTTTCCAGATTGAAGATTTTGTTGGTGTTGCTTTTTTCCAGTGTTCAATTGAAATTTATTCTTTTGAAGATAGAGAATCGGATAAATATTCGTGTTGAAAAAATAGATAGACTTTGATCGTTACAACCTTTTACATTTTTTGCCATTATATGACGTTTTTCCTCTTAATACGATTTAATTTATAAATTATTCGTTTATTTTTTTCATAAACAAACATGTAATTTTTTAAATGAAATTTATCTTATAGCAGCAATAGAAAGTGCGTGCACGTTTGTAGGAAATGGTTTTCTCATTTAGTAATCTGAGCTCTTACTAAATTATTAAGAGATTTACTTAAGAAACAGAGAATAACAAACGACTTGTTATTTTTCAATTTTACTAATTATGATTTTGATTTATTAAGAGCCTATTTTACTTGTTAGCCGAGCTGGTGGGGAGTAAAGCATTAAGGGATAAAGGTAGCTCCTATGATTTATAGTGGGAGAGGAAAGTTCTAAGACAAGAATGATCATTACGTAAATCCAGCCAATAAATCCAAAAAAGTGATAAAAAAAAGTCTTCGGGTGTATATATGCCACATCCTTTCACCTTGGCCCTTTATGCATTCGTCGATGCACGGCGAACGATTTGACGTTTATTGAGAATGGGTTCGAGGCTCCGTGACAGGTCGGTGGCAGACCCGGATGAAGGTGATTTCTCCACGGTCTTAACCCGTTATCCTTCCATTCCCACGTGCTGGAGGAATCGAGCCTTCTGGATAAATGTTTTGTCTAAATGTATGCTGATTGCAATTCCAACGATGGAGAGTTCCCCATTCAAAAGAAAAAAAAACCAAACTCATCAAACAAAAGATTTTTTTCGAATCGTTCAACTTTTCAACTTTCTACAAGATTTTTAATTAAAATAGAAGAATATTTTTTCAAAGTATATCCGATTTTGTTTACGAATAACTCCACTTGGTAGCTCAATATCATATTCATCATTAAATTTCCCCAGCCAATTTGACAACGTTAGTTGCACGCTCCATCGTCGAACTCCCTTCATTCTCACTCCTCGGATTTTCTTCTTTCTATTGATTCGCCCTTTTCTTTTCCTTTGCTAATAAGAAATAATGAAGATTAAATATTTTTCAACTGGTCGATTTTAAATTGATTAATGCGCTCTGATTGGTTTCCATTTAACCTAATTCGCCGCCTTGCTCATCGGTCTGTAGTTCGCTACACCCGCCCAACTGCTCATCCACACATGCAGTCACACACCCTTAACCCACCCCACCCCTTTCCCCCTGTTCTGAATGAATTCGAGCTCAAATAATTTAATGAGATGCCATTCGAAGAAGAAATGCTCATTTCAACTTGAGCCATCGTCTTTTCATTCTTTGAAGTGGTCTTCCCGTCTAAATTACATAAATCTAAATGTTCTCATTTTGCTTTGTGTACATAATTGCCGTAAAAATTCTTTGTCGTTGCTTTTTGTTTTTTAACATTACCTTAATGATATCGTTAAGTTTAATTTCGTCTAATCATTTTTTTTGCTTCCGTTAGTTTTAAAAATGGGTTCAACATGAAAGCTATGAAGATATGCTAATGTTTGTCTTTGACTTCGAACATTGAGAGGGGGAAAAAAAAGGCGACTTCCGTTTTCCAGCAAGGCACACCGAATTCAAAGAGAACACATTTATTTGCCTTGATGAAAACTTTAGGAACATATTTCAAATCTCTTTGAGCTTGTTACGATGTAATAGACCGAGCGGAAAATCTTCGTAATTAATTCTTTTCTTCAACGGAAAGCACACAAAAGTAAATAAACGTTTTAGGTATATGATTTGATAAAGTTAAAATATATGTAATTTGGTTTGTTTTGTTTCCTAAAGTCTTTTAAAATTATTCCTTATATCTTTTATAGGAAAGTACAGAGATAAGTAAATGATTAGACTCCGAAAAGAAATTCACCAATAACACTTTTAGGACAATACTTATAACTTTAAATATACTTCTTTCTTTTTATTTTATTATAATTTTGATGCGGCTTGGCTTGCTATTTTGTGAGTGTTAAACATTAAAATAAGCATAATGCAACTATATTAATAAAGAAAGCATTTTAAATCTTTTTAAGGTCTTGTATCTAGCTAAAAGCATTAAAGGTGTAATTCAAACTCTAAGAATTGTTAATTTTCATCTCAAACTATCTAAAGCAAAATAAAAATTTCTTCTCAAAACAATAAATTCAGAATAACGTATATAATAAAAGTAAATATCATCAATAAAGAAAATATTACAGACCAATTAATATTAAAACTAATCATTATCAAACTTAATGTCTTCATCCTGTAATATATTCGGATTAATTCTGCTATGAGATCACTCTTTTGTGCGATCATCCTTTGTCTACTTTTTAAACACACAAATAAAGCAACGAATTAGATATTAACAGGCAAAGCAGATCATGCGAGAGTTTTACGGAAAAATACTGATAATTTTGAAGAAAATTAAAAAAAACAAAATTTACGAAATAATTTTTTTTTCAAAAGAGAGAATCCATAACTTTAGTGCCACATATAAAAACATCGCTGCGTTGCAAACCAGTTTTGGAGTCCTACTTTGTGACCTGTAAGAAATGGAAAGTACGAACATGTAAAAAAATTTGTGTTGACTTTATAATGTTCTCTAAACATTTTAACTCTTCTAACTTATCCTTTATATCTTCCTTAAATACATTTTCACCTGGCATCAGTTTGCCATACTTATCGTCGTTTTATTTTACAGTTTTTCCTTATTAATCACGTTTTGGACTTTATTATTATGCCTGTTGGAGGACAACCTCTGAATTCTTCCAGATCTGTTTTATAGAACCAATCACGATTTTTCTAGATCATTCCAAACTGTAGCAATACAATACATTGCACATTTCTGTTTTATTCCGAATGTATAAGGGTCGTACAAATGAAAACAAAAATTATTTATTTTATCAAAAGTGTATAAAAGGAATTTAAAAATACTCTCCTAATGCGTTAAGGCATTTATCCTATTGTGTAACAAGGTGTGTAATTCCTTTATGGAAGAAGTCTTTCGGTTACGTGTGGAACCATTCCAAAACCTCTTCCTTCACTTCATCGTCCGACTGAAACCTGCGGCCTTTCTTGAGATCCCCAAACACGTGAAAGTCACATGGGGATAAGTCAGGGCTGTAAGGTGGATGCTGCATTGCTTCCCAATTAAACTTTTTGATGAGGTCTACCGTTGCTTTCGAGGTGTGAGGACGCGCGTTGTCGTGGAGAAGAAGCATTCCTTCTGTAAGATCCATGACGTTTGCATTTGATGGGCGCGCGCAGTGCCTTCAATGTTTCCCCGTATCGTGCTGCGTTAACTGTGGTGCCTTTTTCAAGAAAGTCCAGTAAAATCGAGCCTTTGCGGTCAACATCACCTTCCCCGTGCTGTTTGCGATTGCTTTTGATTTTTTCGGGGGTTTTGTTGTTTGGACGAAGCCATCACTCACGTGATGCAACACATGCAACCTACTGTTCAATTTGCATAATGGTTTCGCAATGGTTGAAAACATAAACTTAGATCCTACACGTCGTCTTTTTATCACACACAAATTTTCATTTTCATTTTTATATGAAAATTACTCGGAATATAATGAATGTTTTCTTTGCACATGCTAGTCGGTATTCCAAAAAAAAGCTCTACGACGACATATCTAACTCGTGTCCCTTTTATAGCAAAACCCATCACGTTTTAACTGAAAGATCATTTTATCTGTTGTTGATACGGCTGTATCCCAACAGAAGTCAATTTTTTCCTACATATCCCCATTAACTACATAATCCCCATACCTTGCCCGCACAAGCTCTTGTTCTCACTTACGGAATCACGTTCTTTCATCATCTTCAAACCCAGTCCACATATCTGGGCCGAAATAGCGAAATACTTAGAGCGGGCCGATATTTCAGCTGCTTCCATTTTTGAGTCACCAACTTCATTCACGTCGACTGCACATACACTGAACGACCAATTTATTAGAGAAACCCCGCTAATAGCGTGTTGCGGCTCCTTTAGCTGTGAGAACTGCCTGAATACGTGCTGGCATGGATTCAACAAGGGGTTGAAACCGTTGCGGAGGAATAGCAGCCAAAGGCTGACATCACAGGGTCCCATAATGGGTGCAGATTGGACGGTAGTGTGGGAAGGTGTCGGTCAGAAGACAACCGTACAGGCGGATGGAGGAGGAGTGCTGGTCTGGGGTGTCTTCTCTTGGGGCACACTGGATCCTCTGATATCCGTAGACACATCCCTGAATGCGACACACTACCTGAATATTGTTGCCGATCTGGTGCACCCGTTCATGATGGCTGTGTTTCCTGGTGGTGACGAACAGCTTCAGCAGGACAATGCTCTCTGTCATCGTGCTCAATGATCTTGGATTGGTTCGAGGAACATGACGCGGACTTCTACCTGCTTCAGTGACCAGTTCGGTCGCCAGATCTCAACCCGATCGAGCATTTATGGGATGAAGTAGAATGAACCATCCTCAGGTCCATGACCTCATGCTGTCTGCGCCAGATGCCCAGTCTGCCGTCCGCATGATGAGTAGGAACCGGAATTCGTCGGACCAGGCGACCTTTTTCCACTCATCCAGTGTCCAGTGGCGATGCCTGTGTGCCCATAGCAGGCGCGCTTTCCTATTTTGCGCTGACAGCGACGGTACCCGTACTGTTCGCCTGTTGCTAAACCCAGCTCGGTGCAAGGTGCGCCGCACCGTGTGCTCCGAAATGGGTTGGGATGCTCCCTCATTGAACTCGCTGCAATTTGTTGGGCTGTTCTAGTCCTGTTGCTGTAGATGATTCGTGCCAGCCACCGTTGGCCTCATTCATCCACGGTCCTGTTTCGTCCGGAGTTGTTTGTTGGAGGTTGTATTTTGGCATAACTGCCATTCACGGAATATCCTTGACACTGTTGCACGGGAAAACCGGAGGAGGTTTGCGGTTTGCGAAATGCTTAACTGCACCCGTCGAGTTCCAACGATCATGCCTCGTTCAAAGTCGGTCAAATCCTTGGACCTACCCAGATTCAGTCCACTTCTGCTGCTGACAGCAACTTCTGATCCCTTTTATACACCGCTTCAGCCTGTTCCATTGTTTGGGTGTCACTGGGAGGCCGATACATTTTCCGTAAGAGGTGTCTCTAATAGATTGGTCGTTCAGTGTATTTCATACATATCATACAAACTGTTTGTGAACATTTATCAGAATCTCTTTCTGAGGAATTCCATAATTCTATAGCGACATTGACAGTGTGAACAGCTGTGACACTGAATTTGAAAATTTACTGTATGTAGTCATCTTGCTAGCATTATCTTAGCATGCTGACATCCAATTATCTACGTAGTCATATGCATAGATTACTCGTTAACACGACATCTATAATTAATTGCCCTTGAATTTAGAGGTATTTTAGCTGTGGATTAAGGGTCTCCATGCACGATGGATAATCGGTTGTCATACCATTATAACATATTGCACACTAATGCGGGAAACTTCAAATTCACAGCACGCGAAGTTTCACTTTTCCTTATTAATGGCTGAGGAAAAAAATATGGAGCATAAATTTCTAAACAACTCTTGTACATTTTTATAATTACTCAATGAAGCATTTGGTTTAGGTCAAAAGAAATTTACAATGCTGGGGAAAATTATAGGACCACCAACTATTTTCCAACCTAATCAATGTTTGTAGTTTTATTCATCATACCATCGATTTCCTCTCTTTTTTAAAGGAATATCCAACAGTTTATGGAAAAGTAAAAAACGTAACACTTAAAATTAATAAGTTCTGTAATTTTCAATACACTTAGGCTGAAAAAATTATAGAACTACCTCTCCATTTGCCCAATGAGCTTTTCCTGAATTTTTAACCTATTCACCTAAAAATGAAATAGACTAATTTGTAACTTTTTAAATAGTTCTTTTCATCTTTGTGGTTTATAAGAATTATTGGTTGCATGGGGAGAGGTAGATTATTAATTCCTGAAGAAAGAGATCCGCAATTTCTTACCGTGATTTTGGAAAATCGGAAAGACATGGCAGCACTAATTGAAAAGTATAAAACTGCGGTCCGCAATCCAACTTCAGATGACATCAAATCTCAAACCGCACACCCATCTTAAAGACAGAAACTCTCTACATTCTGGATGGCATCATCAGCTGGGCATCATCGTCTACAATTACAGCTAGTTTGCAGTTACCCGTAACATCCAGAACAACAAGAAATTTGTTAGTCATCTGACAGTCATGGGTATGTAAAAACGAAGAAGAAACCACAGTTAACTCACAACACAAACACATGCAAGCTAGAGTGCAGTTTGTAAGACAGCACATTGGAAATAATGACAAACGGAATCATGTGGCATTCACTGAGAGGGGGGGGGGGGGGGAGAAACAAGCTTGACAGTCCGGACGGTGCGCTTTTTCATCAAAAGTAAAATCATCAGCTGCTGTCGTGAAGCCAAAATCAACAGCTTTCATGGTCTAAAGCTGTGGAATCTCGTCACGAACAGAAAATTTAAATAACTTTTGTTTTGGCTTATACACCAAAGTATCGGATCATGAACTGTTTATTTTGTGACGCAAAGAGTTGGTATCACTTTGTATTCTTGCGAATATCGCTAGTATTTCTGCAATGCGTACCTTCTCCATTATGCCTCCCAAGAAAATAAAAAGTGATGATGCTTGTAGGAAGTGGATTACTATATTTTACTAAATTAAATTTATTTTTTATATCTTCAATATTATTTTTAATTTTATTGTACGGTACCAGCATTAAATTAATGGAAAAAATCTGCTTTTGATTGCTGGAACGGATTAATTGTATAAACATTGATTTGAAAGGGGAAAGTTGTCTCGGCTCACGAACAACTCCATTCACGAAAAGAGTTCTGGTACGGATTAAGTGAACCGAAGTTCCACTGTATATTCCTTTGATATTCCTTTGTATATTCCTAAATGAGAGGAAATCGATGATATGCTGACTAAAAGTACAAATATTGATTAGGTTGGAAAATAGTTGGTGTCCTATAATTTCTTCTAGCAGTTATATAGGGCCACCAACTATTTGTTATATCTAATGCTGGGTGCCCACTTAGCGCGACGATAGCGCGACGATAGCGCGATCCTATCGCTTTGAGTCATATGCGCATGCGCAACAAACGCCAGGCGATCAATTCGCTTCTCGGTGCCCACTTGGCGCGACGGCCGCGTGACTGAATGCGCATGCGCTATCTACGCGATCATTTCGTTTCCCACTTCAAGATTTCGTGCTTCCAAAATTAGAATTGGATATTTCGTGCATACAGAATTGCATATTACTTGATATCTTCAATCAAATTTTCCGTAGCGATATCCGACCATCTCGAAGTAGGTGCTGCCATGATTGCATGTGCCACGTGATTCGAAACTGTTTTCTGATTGGGTGCGATGGAGTCGCGCGATCGAAAAGCTCTGGCATGCAGAGCTTTTCAATCGCCTTAGATGCGCCACAGAATCGCCCTCGTGACGTCACTCTGCGCATGCGTGCTTCACAAAGCGATAGAATCGCGCTACCGTCGCGCTATCGTCGCGCTAAGTGGGCACCCAGCATAAAGAAGTGATACGTTTAATACCTGGTTACTAGAATTTCATTGCGAAGCCTCCTTATATAAACTTCGTTTAATGCCTGTATTCTTTAAAAAAGAACACAATTGTAGACACGAATTAAATGGAAACCCTGATACTGCTTATAAGAAGATTCATAGCTTTCACCTATACAGGATGACCCAAACTTATCCAGCACAATTGTTTAGGAACATTGTATGGCTCAAATGGAACAAAAATGTCCCATAAACATTACATCTAGTTTCGATCGTATGTGAGATATCGACGCTTGTCTATTTTCTTGTTGAGTTGCTAAAGCAAATACCGGGTGTCCCAAAAATGACTGATGGATTTTGAAAATCTAAAAAAAAAGACGGAATGCGATAGATATGTATCGTTTGCAACCTTATGCTTAGGAAATCAGGGAATTTTATCCCATCAAATTTCAAATTTAGCTAACATTTTCACCCACAGGTGGCGCTGCAGGCGATCTGTAACAGGTATAGTTAAACGGACGTGACATGTTTGAACGGATGTCTGCAAATTTTTGCCTGAGACTGCGCTACGCTGTTGCAGCAAATGGGGGTTACATTGAAAATGTCATTGTTTAGTTTTTTGCAACAGTCCTTGCAACATTTTCATACCGGTTTTTATTTTTTCATAGTTTTCAGCGCCACATGTGGGTAAAAATGTTAACTAAATTTGAAATTTGGTGGGATAAAATTCCCTGATTTTCTAAGCATAAGGCTGCAAACGATACATATCTATCGCATTCCATCCTTTTTTTTATTGATTTTCAAAATCCATCAGTCATTTTTGGGATACCCGGTAAATAAAACACTTGAGAGTGCAGATCACTTTTATTCTGCATACTGACAGAACATCACATTGAACTACAAAACAAAACTAAAATGATACAAGGAATAAGAATAAGAAGAAAGTAACAAATCAATGTTCAGGAAGCTTCTCAAAATGGTTGCCCCCAGCTCCAATGCACTGGTTACATCTTCGGGCAACTGAGCTGGTAGCTGCCACAATCTGGTCGGGTGTAATTCCTCGGCATATGCAAAACAGGAAGAGTATATTTAGGAATAAATAAGTAAACCAACGTTTTTCTAGGAAAAATTCTAAATAAAAAAAATAGACAATCGTCGATATCTCACACACGATCGAAACTAGATTTAATGTTTATAGGACATTTTTTGTTCCATTTAAAACATACAATGTTCCTAAACAATTATGCTGTATAAGTTTGGGTCACCCTGTAGATTAATTTCTTTGGGTGTGAATACTGATTAAGAATTGGAAAACACATAGAAAGAGTGTTCTATGAAATTATTCTCGCCCACACAAATTCAAGCTGTTGTATCTTTGGAATAATACATGTTTGCAGTAATATTATAAGTACAAATTTAATCTATGTCCATGTATGTTTCATTCGTTAATTTTTTTCTTACCTAATTTCTTAAATTACTTGCATTTGTACAGTTAAAAAGTTTTCCAACCTAAGTCTTCTAAATCTTCACTTAATACCAACTTCAAGAAATGTATAATTGCACAAGAACAACAATATCGAAATTTTATTCTGATATTGGTGTTTGCGAAAAAAATAAATTCAAAAAATTATTTAAAATATGAATACTTTAAATAATATTTTACCACTTATAGTAGCACGCTGTGAATTGAAAACGAGCAGGAAATGATTTGACGTTGAATTTCCCACTCCCACCCGACTCTTCCTCCCACTGCATTTCACCTTGAGTTCGCCTTGGATTCAGCAGTGCGTGCTCTACCATCTGTTATGGATCCAATTAACTTCAAAGGAAGGAAAACTGGATTTGATTAATAAACATAATTATTAATATCAGGGGGCGGATAAAAAAGATGTTTTGCAGTTCCGCTATTCTGACCATCCGTTGATCGAAGAAAAAAAAAAGCCTTTTCAGGTCACATGTCAGGTTAAACTTTTGAATGGGAAGAATTATTTGAACGGCGCATGCGTGCAATAAGAAACCTGAGCAACTGCGTCTTTTAACTTTGATCAATGATGGATATAATTTCTTTGAAGCTTAGGGCACCCTCCTTGTTATGCTACATAAATTTCCTCGCTTTTTTTTTATGTACGTCCCTGAAGCCAGTTGCATATCGTTTATCTTCCCATGTAGTGTATGTTAACGTTCACTGCATATGGCGTCATGTAATTTAACTTTCTGATGGGTCTCATTATAATGAATCTTTGAAGTAATTATTTAAACGTTATGTAAAAATTAGATAAACCAGATGAGGAAGTAATCATAGAAGGCCACGTAGCATTCCATAGATATTGATTGTTTTCAGTGCAATAAACTATCGGATGCTAAGTGAATTTTTGAAATAATTTTTTATATTTAAATGTTTTAGATATAACTTTAACATTTTTAAAAAAAACTACGCTTAAGAGTTTACGAAATTGAAAATCGAAATCATGGATATTGCCACACATTGAGTTCTAGCGGCGGATTTATTATTATATTATTTCTGGTGCATAATTCAGCAACAAGGACCAGAGCTACTTAATAAGAGCTATATAGACTAACTTATCTATTTAATGTCACCCTATCCTATGATTCTCTTTTTGCATCCGTTGGTTTTGAATGCACTGTCATAATTAAACAGTCAAGGGCTTTCCCATTAAAGGTTTAATAAGCATGCATATGCAAGATAGTCTTCTTTCAAGTAATGAATCGGTCTTTGTTTTGTAGTAAAGTGAGGCTTTAAATATTGTATCGTGCACATTAAAATTGGCACTTGTTTGTGTTCCCTCCCCCTCCCTTTTCATTATTACAGTGCATTTACCATAGTAAATGCATACTTTCTATCCGAATCCAGTCGACCCAGATGGACCACATCCTGCAAAAAATATCTTGTACGATCCGGTTCGAAAGTTAAAATTGTAAACACTTTCGATCCGGTTCGAGTTCATTCAAGTCGAACCAGGTGGTTTGAGATCAGGGAAGGATGCCTCAGGGAAATAAGTCAATCTACCGTATTGTATACAATCACCCCGTTCCAGATCGAGACAACGCCTCTTGTTCTATAGGAAGCGTTGATCGAGTCCAAATAGAACTATATTGCTCATACAACATAACAGGTGAGGTATGTGATAACTTTGACATCAGAGGACGAGTGAGTTCCATTTTATTTGTAGTTCAAAATCGAAAACTAGTAATAATAGGATCTTCATAGAAGTTTTGAGTATAATGCACTGCTGAAATCCGACAAGTGCTAAAATCAACTGTATCTTTGTGATTAGCACGTGGAATAAGGGACGTGCAGTCCCTGCTTTGTTGTTATTAGATTTATGTATAAATTCATCGCCCAAGACAATTACCTTTTTTTTTCTATTCTATCACTCGTCACTGCCTTAAGCTTTGCATCCTGAAAATTTAACGTGACTTTTTATGTATCTTGGGAATATTTTGAAAAGTACTAAAAAATATTATAAATCGTGGGTATATATTATAAATGGAGCATCATCTTCCTCCGAAGGGGGTTGCAGGTCAGCGAATAATTTGTGACATTATTTTCAGCTAAGAATAAACATTCCATTGATGTTGGTGTTATCGCTAGAGGTCGCTGCATGGGTTCCACAGGGTATCTTATCTGATTAATGACCTGACTGGATCCGGATCGAGTTAAGTGCATGTAAACGAAAGGCACTTTTTGATTTGTACCAGTCGAATCGGATCGAAACGTCCATGTAAACGCATTGCATATATTGCAAGAAAGAAACTAATGTAAATCCTCTCTTTTGCACACTTGAGGAAGGCGATAATAAAAGTTGAAACTAGTTGTATCAAATTCAGTTTCCATTATGATGTATTATAAAGTCTCATTTAAGTTTGTTAGTCTTCTTTCAGCATATCCATGATTATTAAACTTTTAGTGGAAAAGTGCTTGACAGTTTATTTATGAATGAATAAAGAACAAAGGTCTTATAATAAAGCCGTACACACTTTTTTTTAATAAAATGGCTCAAGAGTTTTTATTTATGAAGTTCAACAAGCACAACCGCACCATTTAATGTATTTCCTATATAAACAATCATAAATAGCAAATTCAAATTTTTTAAAGAACTATCAGATGTTCATTTATTTCAAAGGCATCGTAGATCGAAATAAAAGCTTATTTTTCCTTAGAAACCTTTTGTAGTGTAAATCTTCGATCCTATAACAGAAATTCAAGAAGGTGAGAATAAGTAATTGTAAAAATATGTGGGATCCCTCTAGAAACAGTATGAGGGCCTGGCTTATGACCATCTGATGTATTTTTTTTAAATTAATATTTCCCCATAACTATGGATGTTAACTACTTCGAAACTTACACTTCTACGCTAGCTATTTTAATAAGGAATATGTAGGTAGAATAATTAAATCCCGTACCGTCAAAAACTGGGTACAAACCTACTGAAACTGAGGAGCATAAAAAAAGTTCCGACATTCACAAAAAACAGTATGTTGCCAATGAAAAAAAAACAGAATGAGTAAACAGCTTTGGTACTGGTCCTTCAGTAAGCAGTTGCATAAATTACTACCTCAACCTTTCACTGCTATGCTGCAGTATCGTACAATTTAATTACAGTTTAATTTAATTTCAATTATAGTTTTAAGTTTTATATCCTTAACTCCTTTAATATTAATTTTTTCAAAGAACAGAGATAAAAAATATTTGAATTTATTAAATTATTGGATTGCTTTGTTTAATCAACTAATTGCAATTTAGTTGATTTCAAATAAAAAAATATTGCTGAAGACCCCTTTTTCACAGAAAGAAGATATGTGTCAAAAAGATAAACTGATTTAATTTTAATTGATCAATGAATGAATGAATCTTCATGAAATCATATTTTCTTTAACAATTTTTTAATTTATTTGGTCCTCGCTTTTGTGGGCAAAAGCTTGAAATTGTGCTTTAAAATTTTTCTCCTTGCCTGATATTAACTTTTTTTTCAAACGCTCGCTGCCCGTTTATTGGGGGAAAAAAATAAAATCAAGGGCAATATTAAAAAATATTATGATTTATTTGTTAACTTTTTAAGGGGGTAAAGAAGTGGAAGAAAATAAATTATTCGGGCTGATTCTCTGCATCCAAATAAAAAGCCCTCCAATAAATTGCAACCCATCCCAGTGGGATAGCTCTTGTTGGCACTGGTATATTAAATAATTTAAGTGTTCCACCAGAAAGCAAGATGATTTATATAACGATAACGTATAACGATAAGTTTGATGGTAAAGTGTATCATTATCCGAGAGCATATTAGACACTAGAGCTATTATTATTTGCTCGGAGGGATATTTGAGGGTGAAAGCGGAAGGAGTCTTTGAAGCCGTTCTTTTTCCTTTCTGCTAGCAGGAAGCTTTCGTGTAGAATGTATCAGCGAATTTGATAGTAGTTCGCGGTAGAGTGGGAAAGACGATAAGGATTTGAGCTTGAAGACTTTAAAAAGAACCCTCTCTCTGTATTATATTTTTTACATTAAGGTGGGTTTTTTTTGAAATTTTAAGCATCACAAGAAAAAAAATTTCCTTTAAAAACCTTAATTTTTTTTTGTTTTCTTGTTGATCCATGCTCTTTTTGAATACTGAACTATACCAAAAAAAAGTAAATCGACTAGAAAGCGCGTTAAAGTGTTTGCCGCTCTTTCAACTATGCTTGTTCTAAAGAGAATTTAAAAAAAAACAAACGTGTTTCATGCGTTTTATAAGAGAATACATATATACATTTAAGGAAACAGAATAACATGTCGTATCCCCTGTCTTTTTTTCTTTTTTTAAATTATTTCATTTTATCCATTGAATTTGAAAACGTCAAGAATTTAATATTCATTGTTTTATTAAACTGCCTATTTTGCTAAAATTATTTTATTTCAGCATTTTTATTTTAAAAAAACCTAACCATTTCTTCCCTCCGAAAAAAGCAGGACTTGGAGGCGTTATACGTATTCTTTGTTCTGTGCTAAATTTTCTTGCCAAAAAAACCCTGTTTAGAAAGGAGATAGCGAGTTTCGCGTCATTTAATTTGTAAAAATGTTTTCATGTTTTTAAACATGCCTGAAATCAAGTTTTAATAAAATTTACAAGAATAGGTACCTGCTTTTAATGTACGTTTAGAATTTTCATTCAAGTGTTTTATTTATCATTGAAAACAAAATCGTTCTCTTTTAAATAATGTGCTCATAATTAAAAAATGGGTATTTAAATATCCAAACGAGCTTTTTGAGCTATTAATAGCAGTTAAATCGTCATTATGTTTCATTATTTTATAGGCTTGTTATTCTTTTGGAAGACTGCCTTTAATTAACCTACAATGACATATCGGCAGTAAAAAAACATTGTCTCTTTATGAATATTGCAAGAGCAGTTTTGAAATTTATAATTACCAAGCACTTCCACTTTAACGGGCTTATATCGATTCATCCTTTCTTTATAATTTTCTTCGCTTTTGCGTCTAAAGATTAAAAGATTCAAGACTACCAAATAAATTTTATGTTGTTGTTTTTTTAATAAAATTTTCAGCTCAACGATTCTCGAAATTGTTTTCCTGATAACAGAAGTGCTCACTTTAACGTAGGAGGATTCACTTTAGCAGAATGTTTAAATTTTGCAATGAAAATTTTGAATTTTTGCTATTATTGTTAGGAGAATGGAGATTTTAAAAATTTTCAGTATATGCTTTTAAAATTTAGTATATTTATCAATAAAAATACAGAAACGTTCGTTGTGGAGTTTAATTTAAATACCTTATCTTGTACAGAATCCCTAAGAAGCTTATGCTATAAAATGGTTTAATAGAATTATTCCTTTTTGGGATTTTTTTGTGTTTTCATTTTAGATAGATAATAATAGTTTGGAAATTTTATCAGCGCTGTAAAATAATTTAGCTTCGTCATAGTGTTTTGCATAAAACAACATATCCGAGTGAAATTTTAAAATAAGCCTTTTTAATAAATAAAAAATACTTTCAGATAATTTTAAACGTTCTTAATTGCTAAACGTCTCATTGTGAAAATAATTTTTTTTCTTAAAATCTGTGGCATTAAGATAATTATAAGCTCTACTCATTCCACTAGTTTTCTTACAGCTCAACATGTTGACAAAATTGTATTTAGTTAAAAATTTTCGATAAGCCAAGATATCTTGCTTGGACAAAAGTATCCCGGCACAAGTATTAGGAGAGAAAAAAATATTTATTTCATAAATTAGTATCCGGTAGGCCTTTCGCAGTAATAACAGTTTCCACTTGGTTTTCATACTTAGCTGCTGGAATTTTGTTCCATTCTGCAACCAGTATGTTGGCGAGGTCGGTGGCGGATGTTGGGCGAGGGTCTGTTCCGTAATCGTCGTTCCAATTCATTCCAAAGTGCTTTTATCAGATTTAATCCTGGATCCGGGCAGGCCAGTTCATTTCTTCAACATCCATTTCATGGAACCATTCCTGTAAAGACCCTTGCTTTTTGAGCAGGAATATTATCGTGTTGAAACAGGAAAGGGCAGTCGCCGAATTGTTGCCACATCGTAGGGAGTGCAGAATTCTCTAGGATGTCTCTATACCCCACACTGTTGAGTGTTCCCTTCACTGGTCGTAAGGGTCCTAGTCCGTACAAAAAAAAGCACCCCCCTCACAATATGACCACCACCACCGATTTTGACAGTTGGAACAATACAGTCGGACTGAAAGCGTTCCCCTGGAAATCGTCAAATCCACACCCTTCCGTCAACATGCTGTACTGTGATTCGTCACACCAGAGAACACGTTTCCACTGATCGAGAGTCCAGCTGCGGTGAGCTTTACACAACGCCAAATAACGTCGGGCATTCACCTTGATGTTTGGCTTATGCGCTTCAGCACGACGGTGGACTTCATCTTGTTCAGTTCCCTACGAACAGTTTTAGTGCTGACAAAGGTTCCAGATGAACTTTGATGAAATTAAGTAGCGATTTCTTGGCATGAGGAAAAGCGATTGCTTTTTAGAACATGCTTTAGAGCTCGCTGATCCCTTTCCGTCAGTTTCCGCGGTCTGCCTGGCCGTTGTTGAACTCCTTTCACTCCTGTACGTTTCCATTTCAAGGCGACATCATGTACAGTTGAGCGAGGCACTTCCAACAGGAGAAAAATTTGAATAACTCGTTTACAATAACCCGGCGCCATCACCTTTTCCTTTTACTGGGTGTCTATTTCATTTCTCTGGTTAAGAGAATTATAATAAAATACTTCATTTCAAATATTCCGGCGCCGTTACCTTTTATTTTTACTCGGTGCCGGTTTGTTTCCCTGGTTAAGAGAATTGCAATCGAATACCTCATTTCTATTATCCTGGTGCCATCACCTTTTCTTTTCCCTGGTTAAGAGAAAATAGCAACTGATCATTGTCATTCTCTCTCACCAATAAAATTTGTAACTGGGAGAGCCCCAAGAAGTCTCCTCTAATCAATTGATATTTTCGGGGGAATGTACTAGTGATATTTTTCATTTAATTTGGTAAATGAACTTTCGGGCGGCAAAATGAAAAGATGATGGCGCTGGGATAATGGAAATGAGATGGCACGCAGTTAAGAAAAAAGTACCACGTGGTTTTTCTTACTATTTAGCCTTAAACACATCGATTCCTTTCCCTAAACTTCAGAGAATTAAGCGAACGACGAATTGCTCTGATGGAGTAGAGTACTGCTTCGCTATGCTTCTCTTCAATAATTGAAACTTCACAGGGAATTGTGATTGAGCATTGTAATTGAGAAATGATTGCAGCAAAGGCTTAAAAAACAAATAAAATTTAAAATATAATTTTTTATTACCAAATCGAATATAATTTCAAAATAGATGGCTATAATGATTCGTACAGAATCTTTCCTTAAACATCAGTAACATTATCTTAGCATATGAAACTATCTTAGATGTTCAGCATTTAAGCAGTTCTGATATTGTTTTAAGTTTTAGCCGTTTCCAGTGAAGTAGCTCTATCTGTAGCTCTAGCCAACGGAAATAATTCATTTACACGCGAATAGCACTAAGTGACTCCTAAATAATTAATTGACTCTAAGATAGAAATTCCTTATTCACAAACGCCTTTAACAATCTAATAATGTTTTAGATTCAGAATCGTCGTTCTTACTGTTTAACCAATAAAGGTTCAATTGATTTTAAGCAGTCGTTTCACAATTTACAAAACTTTTCGCACAGAAGAGCTGAGGTTCGTGAAGCGTGCCATGATTTTTAATTACTGAATTTCTGCTCCAACAATTATCTTATTTGAACTTAGAGCAAATTTATGGTAGAATGAATTGAGTCTGTAAGCAATTTAAAGATTGGTAGACATGGTCCAAGCATAGGTAGCAACATTAAGAATGAATGAACAACATTAAGCAAGTAGAAAATCACAAAGTCTTCTTGTGGACAGCATTCGTTGTGATTTTCTATTATAGGAAATCCTCCATAGTTTGGTTTTCTTTATGTTAGTAAGCAATTATGTACAAGCTGAATATCTCCATAACTTGAGTTCTACATAAACTTTGTAACTGCACTTGCACTCCTGGCTCAGTAGAGGATGTTCTATCGAAAGTGCCAACCAAGTTAAATCTCTTTTTTGAGTTAATTAATTATCCATTTGTTCTTTAGAAAATTAAAGATTGTAAATACAAAACTTATATAAATCGCAAAGTGTGAAAGAACTTTCGAAATTTAATTCATAGGAAAAAAAACTCTATACATAGTTTGACAATTAAATAATGAAACTGAGTTCATTACGGCCAAGATAAAACGCCATCTGTGAATTAATGCGTTATCCATACAGCCAGTCGCCTTCTTTAATCTGGTATTAATGCATCGCTACCCGCTAAGCATGACAGGATTTGGGAGCCATTTTCTGCATTAGTGAGAGAGTATTATTGAATAAGGAGGATATGTAAATTCTGTTTTAAACCTGAAAAATAGACAGCGGAATTGATCAGACAAGTGTATGGAGATAATTCTTTATATCTCATGCACAGGTTATTCAGGTGGTACTGACGGTTCAAAAGTGGGCCAGAAACAACTAAATGTGAAGCCATCATTTTCTGTTTGTAATGAGTAACTAATTGTGAAATTCAAAGAAAAGATACAAGATCGTTTTTTGACAGTGTGGATGATGGTAGATGCGTTTGGAGACGAGTTATCAGATTTTAATGGAAGAATTGGGCAACCCTACAATTGGATTATTTCTTCACGATAATGTACCGAGAAGTAGCATTAAGGCAATATTTGACTCAGGAACAAGTATATGTGTGTGAATAAGTTTGCTGAATGATCTACCCTACTCCATAGATTTATCCCCCTGCGATTATTTTCTGCTCCTAAAACTAAAGTTATCATTGATTTACAAGACGTCCAAAGAGGTGTAATATCGAGTCTTCTTGCAAACGTCGTTCCAATTTTAGTTAGATGTCTCAGGCTGTATCGATACAAAAAAGATATTTGCTACTTGGATAATATCCTAGCCTTAGTTTATTTTTTTGTTTTATAACCTCATTCTTATTATCTAATTGTCAGATCGTAGTCTATAGTTTTCCTACTTTTTGAATCTCTATAAATAACCTTAAAATTTTGAGATGTCGAATTTCATTGTTGTTATTTAAAAGGTAATAAATAATACATAAAAGGTTAAACCCGAGTTAGAAAAATACTATTGCAGCAGAGAAATGGGGTTAAACAATGAATACTAATGAAGGTCTTCTACATCTTCAAGACACAGGAAAAATATAATTTCAGCGCATCAGACCAACCTTGAAATGCTGTAGATCACTGAAATACTATCCATTTTGACGTCAGAAATATCTATTATTTATAACTTACTGAATATAACCGGCATATTTATAGAATTCCCGATATTTTCCTCATGGAAAACTAACTTTTAAAAAATTAAAAATTTTTATATACAGGATGTTGCAGATAACTACAGGGCAGTATAACGGGAAGCCTACCCGCTCGATTGCAGGGGCTGGCTAGGTCGATTGGCAGAATGGAGGGAGATGAAGGTGGCCTGCAGCAGCCAGCAGTTTCCACAGTCGGGGAGGGGGGGTGAACGTCAAAACAAGTTTAAAAAAAATAAATTACCCAATTATCATTTGATGTCGAGCCGGGCCCTGCAATCGAGCGGGTAGGCTTCCCGTTATACTGCCCTGTACACAGCCGAACCTCGCTATAACGAATTTCAAGGGACCGAAGTTTTGAGTCACTATATCAGATCCGATAACAAAAATGGATAACCGTCATGTTTCAGACCCTCTCTTGAAATGCAAATCTCTCTCTAAAGTATAAATTTACGAGTGTGCCTATGCGAAGCTTTCGCACTGCAGTCTTTGAGATTATCGAGTCAGAATTCTCTTCAAAGTTTTGCGGGGAAGCTGCCTGTCCACTAACTGGCAGCTTTTTCGTTTTACTTTCTTATACGTGTACATAGCAAAAGGAAAACTCTTGCGTGCATTTATTTATTTATCTGTAATTCTATCTCCTCCTAGACGGTTTGAGCTAGCAACTTGAAATTTTCAGGGCAGGCTTATCAATAAAGGACCTGCTCTATCGCCAAAAATCAGCCCCCTACGATCCCCCCCCCTTCCCCACTTTCTGGGGTTTTCATTTAAAATTATCTGCTTTTGCTTTGTAATTCCCCTCAACAGATGGCGCGGGCGGGCGAAGCCGCGGGTAACTACTAGTACATAGATTGGAAAATGTCTTCGAGACTTTCACTGATCTTCAAGTTTTCAGGTACCTAGATTGGAAAATGTCTAGTGTGTCTCTCTGTCTGTGTGTCTGTCAGTGTGTGTGCGTGTGAGCTAACTAAATACGGCTAAAGCTATCAAGACCAAACTTTAAACTTAAGGTTATAATCTTCTTCGGGAGGTCTTATTAGTTTTCCAGTGGAATCGGTGAACCGGAAGTATCAGTTTACTCCAGAGCCAAAATATAAATTTTGAAATATCTCGTTAACTATTGCGTTTATGAAAATTTTGAAGGGATTGAAAAGTGTTACAATTACAATTTTAAACAACTTTTGTTAACGAAATTTTTCAAAATTCCAACCGGAAATACCAGTTTTACTCTTATCAGAATCCAGTTTTTTGCTAATACAGGCAAAAGAAGATGATATAGAAAAATTTGCAATCTATACCAAAGAGTTTAGAAGCTAATTTGAATTAATTTTTATTCACATATTTTTTCAAAATTTCTATCTGAAGTAGCCATTTTAGACAGCTGTTTAATATTTTTCTGTATTTGGACCAGACAATTTACGTATAAGAAAGTCGTGTGGTGACTACACCTCATTTTTTTTAATTAAGTGTAATTTTAATGAAACAGCGTCTTTTAACGAAATATAAGTGCACTATGTTAGAGGCCTGTCCATAATACCTTTCGTTTGATACCTCAATCTTTATGCGTTTTATGTGTAATGAGAAAAAGGGCCGTTGGTCATTTCGTCAGCAACCTGTCTTGCCTAATGACCAATGATAACGCATTTCAAGAATTGTGTGTAGTGGGCAAATACCAATGATAACGCATAAAGATGAGATGGGGATGAAGATGAAAGATCAGTGACAGTAACGTAAATAAATTAAATACGTCGTGATGGTTCGCTATAGTCGTATAAAATAAGATTATATTTATAAGAGATTAGACGGAACCAAAAATTTGGTCGTTATATCTAGAGGTTTGATATAAGCATGGTTCAACATATTTTTTTTATTATTTTATTGCTTGCTGACATCTTATCCTTCTTGGGCTGCTTTTACATTTTTCATTTCTTTTTAAATTTCGACTTTATTAAAACCTTTATGATCAACTTATAAGAAAGCTAATTTTAAAAAGATAATGCATTTTCCCTTCGTATAGCATATGGCATGCGTTTCTTCGTAGATGGTGTTTTGTCGCAATGGAGTTAGTGCCATGATTTAATTATTGGGCTGTGTATACACTTACTTTTCCAACATCTGCTTACAAAACAATTGCCATTTCCATATCTTCGTGTGAATCAGCAAATTTTTATATATTTCAGTTTTAAGCATTTGAATCGCAAACCATGTATTTCGCTAGACCTTAATTGCAAAGCTATTGCGATGCGGCAGCTTGTTAACATTTTAGAATTTTAATTAGCTGTATGTATCCATCGAATATGTTAGCATTGCTATTATAACCGAACCCAATATCTTGACAATTTTATTTCCTCTTTTATTTGCATATTACTGTTTCTAAGTTTTAAAGGCTTAATTTTCTAATAAACCCATATTCGCAATGGAAACTCGATAGTTCAAAGCCGAGCTCGGAATATATTAATTCGGCGCAGTAACTAATTTAACACCTGTTTAATTTGTGCTTGAATCCAAGCGAAGTTGTAAGGATTTGAGCAAACGGCAATGTTTCAATTTATGCATAAGGCCATAAATATCCTGTTTGACCGTGGCGAATTGATTGTTGATCATTCCGACCATAAATCTCTTTTCGACAGCGAGTAATTTGGGTTTCAAGTGGAACCTGCAATTAATTAGCGTCTTCGCTTGATACTTTGCCAATGGGCATGCGCGCCTTTCTCCCTCCCTCCCTCACTCCATTCATTCATTGTTGCAGACAGGTATCGAATCTGTGTTGCCTTTTGGGCTTCGAGTGTCTTGTCGCTTTTCTTTTGGGAAAACAACTTTCTCGAAGAGCAAGAAGATACCCCACGCCAGGCCATTAGAGAGAATCTCGCATTTTCGTTTTAAATATTAAAATCGCGAATATCGATAGGTCATAAAACAAAACGTCAGAAACATCGAGGCGCTAAATCGGCCATTAAAAGGGCGTATTATTTCTAAATTAAGAAGTTTAATAGTTTCTCAAGCGTTTTCGAATTTTATGGGCTTTTAAAACAACTGAGTATTAAACAGTAAAGCGTTTTAGTGTAGTTAGTGAAATGTAATCTACGTTCCGTTCGATTTACTATTTAGTTTACAGCTTTGCGCTAAATCCGTTATTTCGCTTAGAAAATCACCCACTTCGAGGATTCATTATATTCTGAAGAATCTAATATCGCAATTGGTGAAATGTTCCATATTTTTACAATTAAAGAGTTTATTTTTACAATTAAAGAGTTTAAGCTTTTAAAGACCCAGAAAAGCGAATTTCATAGATAGAAAAAAGCTTAAGCTTTAAAGTTATTCTTTAATAGGATATTTACATTAATTTAAGGACACTTTTTAAATTAGTAAGTAAAAAGATGTAAAATGTTTATTGAATATAATTTATCAGGAAATTGAACCGTAATACTTTTCATTGGCTGCGTTTTATTTAATTTTATGTATTCCGTTGAATTGATATACAATGAAAAAATATTGTGGAATACATATTTCCCTATAAAATAGATCCAGTAATTCATGCATTGTAATTCATGGAATTACTCTACCTACTCAAACGTTATCACCATCGCTTAATAGAACAACTGGCTGTTCTTAGGAGCCAGATGGAACCCTTAAAGATGCAAATGAAAAGAGGACTATAATGTAATTAACCCTTATCAACGATTCAGTGGAGTAAATCGGCGAGCATTCCTTTCAGCAATTGTGCGATTACCTGGACTGGCAGCTTTGATGTTGGGAGTTTCCATTCGGTTCTTCTGTCATCACCTCTTTCAAAAACCTTCAGAGTACTTAGCGAATAATGCCTCGCTGTAGAGCTGCAAAAATTGATTGCAAAAGTGGCTGAAGTATATGGTCAAAATTTTTTGAAGATGATTACACGATCTTCGGTTTACGAGAATATCCGTCAAATACTGCATTCAAAATGTTTAAAGAATAACTTATAGATATTTTTAATGTAGTCTTCTTTTTGAATTGCTAATCGTTATTTTTGGATTATTTTTACCTGTCGAAAAGCAACAAAGATTTCATGAGAAATTAAACGCTTGGGGAGAGGGGACTAATTATATTCAGTGGATTATAAAATATGATGTCAAAATTGGATACATCATCTAAGAATGAGACTATACAATTCAGCTATTTTTAATTGCCTATTTTGATTATTAAAAAATAAAGTTTCGTTCAATTAAGACCCCTTCCAAACCCATTCGAAGCATCTGTCGAAATCCGTGGAGAAATTTTTTTATAAATTTAAAACAAATATAGGTGAAATAACAGACTACCATAAACTCTTGAATACACGCCCGGGCGTTTATTTGTTTCAATGGTCCGGGCCCCCCCCCCCCCCCAGCGATTACTCGAGAC
Organism: Rhysida immarginata; assembly: GCA_023313115.1. NCBI lineage: Eukaryota > Metazoa > Arthropoda > Chilopoda > Scolopendromorpha > Scolopendridae > Rhysida > Rhysida immarginata. The sequence continues at coordinate 1,994,079 of JAHWFO010005730.1, read as the reverse complement.
CCGGCCTTTATTTGAGACCCGGCGTTAAGGGCTATTCCCAATAACAGGGTTTCTAACAGGGTGTCCCAAAACGATTGCGTAAAATTTCCTGACTTTTCCCGGTTATAAAATCTACCCGGTCATCCATTTGCTAACTCGAAAACTATTAAAAAAAATTTACAATGCTACCCTGTAGAGCAACACCACATTAGTCTAAAAACAATTTTTAATCACACCCTTCCCCTTGAAAGATTTTGAGAAAATGGGCGAGAAAGAATCGCTCAAGGAAAGAAAATACCCAACGGTGTACTTCACTGCAATTCAAATATGTTAGAAACGTCAGCCAACCTGGCCAGTCAACCTGACCTTTAGTGACTCTTTCTCGCCCATTTTCTCAAAATCTTTCAAAGGGAAGAGTGTGATAAAGAATTGTTTTTAGACTAATGTGGTGTTGCTCTACGGGGTAGCAAATGGAAATTTGTCTCTACCTTTAATAGTTTTCGAGTTAGCAAATGGATGACCTTAAATTTGGGGGTCAAAGTCAAGTTTGAGTGGGGCAATGAATCCCCTCCCCTATTACCTATAAACCGTACCCATCAGATCTCGCCTACGTGGCAACTTTGAGATATCTGCCAAGTTACCAGACTTTTTTGGACACCCTGTATATTTATTTAGTAAATACAATCACAATTTTCTAATTTATTGGCGTTATGTATAATTTATGACTCCTTGTTAGTCGATTCGATATAAAGCGTTTAACAAATTCTATGTTCATGAAGTCTATAGTGGTACGGATGAAATGAGTTGCCATTTGGAGTCGATAGATCGATAAAATCTGATTCATTTATCTATTCGAATAGTTGCCTATTTTTCAATAATGTTGTGAATAGCTCTCTATGAAAATGGTTCAATTAAAAAAGTTAATGTTTCAGCCTCAATATGTTGAATGAGAGATCAAGATTTCTGGAATTATTTGTAGTGTTTATTTACAGAGTATCGAAGCAATTGTATAACATTTTTAATTACTAAAGGAGTTATTAAATATATACTAAAGAGCAATTAGATTTTTAACCTTCCATCTAATAACAGGCAGGACCGCCTCTGGTACGCTCAGTTATTTGATTGTTGTTCTACTTGGATAATGAGCTTTAAAGTTTCCCATGAAAATATTTTCCACAAGTTAATGTGACCATTTGCAGTCCGCACAACATTGATCCACCAGGAATCAGGATTCGTCGAAGCAGGTGACTTTCATCTGCCACGGTCCAATGATGATAATCTTATGCCCATTTCATGCGTTATCGTTGATTTAGTGTAGTTAGTCTCATCCTGATTGGGTATATGACTACGTAGTTCTATACGCAGAAGGGTTTGATGAAGTGGTGTGTCCTATTCACAGTTGGTGTAGCTAGTTTCGAACTATGGACGTATGGTCACTACGAACAATGCGGAACAGTCTTCGTTGCTTCAAAGAGTTGCATTTGCCAAATGGCTGGACGACGGTTCGTCAATTGCCCATCTTTGCACATTTTTACTACTTATTCACATATACGCTTAACTCTGATTTATAGTTGCTTCAACGTCTTTGTTCTTTAGGCGCACTCAGCTAAGCCAGGGGCGATCATGATGTAAACGCTCTTTAATGTCAGTGTTGTAACAAGACAATATTACTCGTTGCATCTGGAGAATGTATATGGGCATTGTGATAGTTTTCTTTCGGATGAGCTTAAACAGAGCGGCAATGATACTCTTCCCACGTCATTTCTAATAACACATTTCTTGTTTATAATGGTTTTTATCACTATGCGTATTTAATTTTGTTTGATCCTGCATCTATGACCCAGCTAATTTATATTTTTGAACGGTTGTCTTAGAGTAAGTTGCAAACTTTAATTCTCTTCATAGTTACAGTTCACCATGTAATTTTTATTTTCTACGCTTGAGAAAGATAAGAAAGAAAATGTGTTAAATGATGTAAGAAACATGAAGTTAGGAAAAATGCCAAAATAACTTTCCACTTATTTCCACTAAGGAGTTTATAAATTCTAAAGAAACATTTTCTTTGAAATAAATGATATAAAATACATGTATTTATTCATTTTTCGAGAAAAGTAGTGTACATTTAATTTTATCTTATTATATTTCATCTTTAATGCAAACAAATTAAGGGTTTGTCTGTTGCTCTGCTTCAATATCCCAAATTTACCATGGCTATGGAATTATAATTTAATCTCAAAAATTCAATTTTCCGCCTTCCCCGCCTGTAATTCATTCTATTTGCACTGCCCCCGTATATTGGCTTGTTGCTTTTGCATTAATTTACGCGTTCTCCTTAATGCCCGCTAATGACTCCGCTGAAATTTAATCATTAGGCGTTTATAAAATCCAAAACATTTCTGTTTACAGTAACGACGGCCATTTTACTTTTGGCGTGGGCGTTTTCTCTTCCAAAGAGCATTCCCATCGACCTCCTCTGAGGTTAGAAGCGTTTCAGACCCCGTGTGTTATGTTTGGCGCCAAATTTATGAAATTAATTCAGCTTAATGAGGTCGGACGAGAGCGTCTGGTAGTCATCAGGTGGCGGTGTTGGCGACTGACTTCTTGGTTGCGCCCGGCACTTCCGGGTGACGGTTCGGTAAACATTCCGGGCGCCCGCACTCACCTAATAGATGGCTTCGGAGGAAGATCACCGGGAGTTTAGCAGAGGAAGAAGGGGGCAGGAAGAAGAAACTACACTACGAGGTTGGAAGGGGAAAAAAAGGATTGCCGTTTAGTGATTATAGAGCCAGAAAAAAGACAATATTTATTATTAATTAATTTCTTGAAGGTCGTGAGTTTTTTGATGTAACATTTTTGACCTCTTAACACCCTATTTAAGTCGGCAATTTTAAATCAGAAATTGTAACTGTTCATTTAATTTATAAAGAAAAAAGAACAATAATAAAATTTAAGCTTCTGACAACATTTAAGCTGTTGATTTCTTCATGAAATATTTGCCTCTTCCAATTTTCCTAAAAGTTTCAAGCCAGCTTCTTAGATTTGTCTTAAATTTTTTTTTAGATTTGATGAATATTATTTAGCTGAATATTTTATTTAAGAAGCGCGTTCAAAGACACGACCATAATTTTTAAAAATACGGCTTATTAAGTTTGGTCTGGCTCTCTCTCCTTTTTTTCAAAATAGATCCCTGATTAAATTACTTGGTTTAAGGTAAGCACGAATTTAAACATTGAATTAAAATATTTTTTATCTTGTGTAAATTTGTTTGAGCTCACGCAATCATTCATAACACAAGCCAACAACGAAAAAAACTTTGTGAATGAATTTGCTTTATTCTTGCGGTTTTTAGTGTGCTGAATCCGAATGTGCTTTTAGATATTTTTCTATCATGTCACGTTTCCAACATATGCACATAGAGACTGCAATGTTAAAGTAATGGGTTTGAAGAGAAGCGGCTGCAGTGCTAAAGTTTCCATGTTTTCGGGCCCCAAGGAAATTTATCAGGCCCTAAACTCTGAATAATTTAAAATGTTTCATTGAAAAACAAAAAAGCTGTGGGTGATAGAAAAATACTGAGGTCAAAAATGGATTCAGCATACACAAAAAAGCATAATCACCTTTTTTTTGGCCTGTGTAATTAATATAAAAAAATCTGATATAAATTAAATCTCTACTAAATTAAATCTTCTAGACACGTAAGTTATGATATACACTGTCTACCCAAAAATAATCGGACACTATCGATTTTAGACGTTTTGTCGAATATCTAGAAAAATACTTGACTAATTATCCTGAAACTTCAGGGGTGTAAAGAGCATGTTACACCTCATATATTTCAGCGAAGGTTTTGTCCTGAAGCCAAATAGGAGGCCAGCAACAAAGTGAACCAAAAAAATAATGTTTGGGATCACCCTATAAAAAATAATGCATGAAAGGTGTTGTAGCTGTAGCATATGATTATGAGGCTTCATTTACTTATCTGTGTTCTTTTGTATGAGAATAGCACGTATAGTTCTGGAGGTATAAATGCTTCCTTAAAAACATCGAAATGTTTTTGTAAGTTTTTTATTTATAACATGCAGGGTTTTCAACCCAATGTAATGCCATTTTCAGGAAACTTGACAAACTACAGTAGAGACAAGATCCTGCAATCAGAAAAGAAAAATATTAAATATTTGATGAAATATGAGCATTTTTTCTAAATAATGTTTACTGCGCATGCGCAAGATTTACCAAAATGTCTTTTACATAATTTCTTAGCCAACTAAAAAGCCCAAGCAAATATACTGAAAATTCAGAAAGATATCGTCGATAGAATGAGTTGAATTTCAGTTGCTCTCAAAAATAAACAAAACAATATGGGGTGTTCTCCAAATTTTTATATTTGGGCCGGACACAAGTAACCAACTTCTTCTTATGCTGATATGAAGGCATATTGACTTCATATCAGCGTAAGAAGAAGAGCTTGATACTGGTGTCCTATCCAAAAATAAAAATTTGGAGAAAACCCCTTATCGTTTTGTTTATTTTTGAGAGCAACTGAAATTCAATTCATTCTATCGGTGATATCTTTCTGAATTTTAATGATATTTGCTTGGAGTTTTTATAAAAGTAGCACTATACATTTGACTAATAAATTATGCAAAAGACATTTTGGTAACGCTTGCGCATGCGCAGTTAAACATTATTTAGTAAAAATGCTAATATTTCATCAAATATTTAATATTTTCATAATCTGATCGCAAGGTTTTGTCTCTGTTATAATTTGTCAAATTTTCTGAAAATGGCATTGCACTGGGTTGAATACGCTGCATGTTATAAACAAAAAACTTACGAAAACAATTCGATTTTTTTAAAGAAATCTTTATATCTCCATGAATATACATGCTATTCTCATATAAATGAACACGGATAAGTGAAGAAGCTTCTTAATCCTATGTTAAAGCTACAACGCATTTCAAGCATTATTTTTTTCAGGGTGATCCCAAACATTATTATTTTGGTTCACTTTGTTGCTGGTCCCCTATTTGCCTTTGGAACAAAACCTTCACTGAAATATATGTGGTTTAACATGCTGTTTACATCCCTGAAGTTTCAGGATAATTCGTTAAGAATTTTTCTAGATATTTGACGAAACGTTTAAAATAGAAAGTGTCCGATTACTTTTGGTTAGGTAGTGTAAATTATGGCTCTCAAAAATGTTAATGGCAAATTTCTAGACTGCTTGTTCTGTCGAGTAAATTAAACAATATAAATATTGTCTACAAAGACAATCTATCATGCCGTAAAACAAAAATGAAATTTGTTGCCTGATTGAAACAAAACTTGAGTAAGTTTATTATGGACTTCAAGCCTAAATTGATACCACAACTTCTGGTATTAGGTAACCACAAAAGATCTTGCCTTTTTAATTCCGGAAAACAAAATGATGCACACAAAAAGTAGCGTATCGCTAGTCCGCAAAGTAATCACCATTGGCATCTAGCACCTTCTGCCAACGTGTCTGCAGTTGAACAATACCCTGGCTGTAAATTTTGCCGGTCTTAGACTCAAAGAAGTCCGTGAGTGCCTTTCGCAGATCTGTATCATTGGTGTAGGATTTTCCACGAAGATGTTTGTCCAGAGAATGGAAAAGGTGATAATCCGTTGGAACAAGATCTGGTGAGTAAAGTGGATGACACAAAAATTCCCAGCCAAACCGCTTTATGGTTTCCCTGGGCACCCGCGTCACATGTGGCCAGGCATTGTCATGAAGGAGGAGTACCCCTTTGCGATTTACCAATGCTGGCTCCTACTGCAATGCCTGTTGCACACGTTCCAACTGCTGGGAGTACAGGTCCCCAGTGATGGTTTAGCCAGTTGATAGCATCTCGTAGTGAACCATATGGCGTCTAGTCCACGAGACGCACTAGACTACGGCGTTCAATAGAAATGGCAAATTCTCCCGACCTGAATTTCTGGAATCAATGCCTTGCGGTGCGTTCATTAACAGCATCATCCCCAAACGGAAGACACATTCGACGACTTGATGCTGCTGCTGACAAGCCCACCTTGAAGTCATAAAGTGAAAAAACACCTCACCATCTCCTTCGACACCTCCATTTGTCTTCACTTCTGCACGAGATGTGATTGATGTGAATGCCCAACAGCCCTGTATTTATACAGGCTAACCTTCCTGCTCCCCCCTGGACAGATTTTGGACCACACAGTACACTCATTTGCACATCTTCTATCACTTCCTTTTATGGCAACATAAAAACAGCAAGAACTTTTGTGATTACCTAGTAATATGCTGATTGATATGCTTTTCTTTGTGCTGAACCCCTATCTGACCTCCACTTTTTCTATCATCCACATATTTTTTGTTTTTCAATGAAACATTTTGAATTATTCAGAGTTTGGGGCATGATAAATTTCCTTGTGTCCCAAAAATATGGATACGTTAACACTGCAGTCGCTTCTCTTCACAGCCATTACTTTAACATTGCAGGCTCTGATAGTGATAACTTGAAAACGTTATAAGATTGAAAAAATTTAAAAGCAGATTCAGATTCAGCACATTAAATACTACAAGAATAAGGCAAATTCATTCAAAGTCTTTTCATTGTTGCCCTGTGTTATTATTTCTGTATAAAATACTGCAGTTGTTGAATACATGACGCTAAGTGAAATTATTTCCTCTTGTCGTAAGTCGTTGGATTCCATCTGGCCCATCAAAGTTAAATTTCTTTTCATCATTAAATGCAGCTAGGATCCACAAGTCACTATTGCCTGTGTGAGCTCTTGCAAATTTCATTCTGGCCTCACAATTGAAGAAACAGAGTATCGTTATAGATAAATGCGATAAATGAATATCAAATTTCAGAAAAGCGTCTCTAATTGTGTGACTTAAACGCAAGTGCTTGATTCTATGAAGAATTTAATAAGGCTTAATCAAAAAAGTAGCAAGTTAGCGTTAAGACAGTCAGACAATTGTCAAATAGACGAGAGATAACTTTAGATTACAGCGACATGTGCAGACATTGCTATGTTTGTTAAGTGACTAATATATTTTAATATGAATTTTGACCTGGTAGCCGTTGGTCATTAAAGAACTCCGTCAAGCTAAACCTTAAACGATTCTTTAGAGAAAGCAGATTCCAAAAAGTTAAAGCGGACACGGATGGACGGTCAGACTAATAAAATAGAATACCTCAGGGTTTAAAAGCTCGTTCTCATCTTTAAGCATTTTCTCATAAACTTTAATATATCGTAATTAAAAAAAGGCAAGCGCACTTTGAAATGGACATTTTTAAAGACTATTGCTTAAATATTTCATAATTTTTTATAAATATTGCTCATGGTCTTTCGTTTTTTTTTTCATTTTTACAACTATTGGATAAATCTTCCGATTCTGTAACTTTTACTTTATTTTAAGTAGCTTTCGCTTAGATATTTACTTCGTTATTACTAAGCTGCTAATGATGATAAGCAATGTTTATAAAAATAATTATGAAATATTTAAGCAATATTCTTTAAAAATGTCCATTTCAAAGTGCACTTACCTTTTTTAATAAGATGTATTGAAGTTTATGAGAAAATACTTAAAGATGAGAACGAGCCTTTAAAGCCTGAGGAATTATTTTTTCAATAATAAAATGTTGAAAGACATTTGGTAGAAAGAATATTCTTCTTTTTAGGACTTACTCCTTTCAGTCACTTACAGTGGACTTTATAAACAGCATTACATTATGAAAAAATATTACAAAAATATGTATTCCTGTCTTAAAGGCTGTAATACGATAGTATAACACCCATCGTTATCATTCAAGTTTCTCTAAAACAAACCTGGCAGTATCCATTTAAATTCCCAGTTTCAATTATTACATATTGCTACTAATAAAATTAAAGAATAATATCTTACAAATGGAATTGAAGAATTCAAAAGCAACATCAGGCACGGCTAGTCCCTGGATGGGTGACCATTCGTTATTCACGATCTTCACCCTCCCGGCTGCTGTAACCATCATACAGCAGTCGTTAATCCAGGTTCATCCAGGGACCCAACTATAGATCCGGATTCTAGCCATACAGGCCCTGGATGGACGTATTGGATTATCAGTGCTAATAAAAAAAAGACAGAAAATGTTAAAAAGTTAACATAAAATAACATTTAAGTAAATCACAATCAAAAAAGCAAATTAAAGAGTTTTCATGAAGCCCTTGTTTGCTAGTGAATAATTTTAATAATCCATATAGCATACGTTTAGAAATGCTCCAATAGGTGGATTGTTTCAATTAACGATTTTTTTTAATAAAAAGAGACTTTGAAAAATTGGAGCTGGATATAAGATTTCCCTTGATCAGTATGCGAGGGATATGAGGGAAAATTCGCCATTCTCCTTCATTGCAGACTACATACAGGATGAGTCAAAAGAGACTGTTACACTTTTCATTGGTGCCTTACATACAGTATTCGGAAAAAATACTTATGATAGAGTGCTATGTAAGGCACCAATGAAACGATAAACTTACAAAATTTTATTTCCATTATAACAACTCAATCAGTATCCTAAACGATATTCCAATTCTTGCCGTATACGCGACAGCATATCGGCCTTTATAGCATCAAAGTTATGTCAGATCTTTTTTCAGGGGTGGTATATGGACACTGTTCTTCACATAAGCCCCCACCTGCATAAAAAATAAAATAATAAAAGCCGCATCACAAGTATCTTTGAAACCACAGACGCCACAATACAGGTGTTTCACCTAAAGTGAACTAATAGCCAAATTCGAATATACAAATCTGATTGAGTATGTAATTTTTCAATGGAAGAGTTATTTTACTTTTATGTGAAGGAATTTTTATGTGTATTCCATTTCCAACAAAACCGACTCCATTTTCGAATATGGAAATTAACTTTAAAATGTTCAAAGGAAACCACTATTTTTAATGGTACTTTCAGGTTGTACAAACATTTGAGACATGTTTTATTCTTGGTGCGTTTTCAATTGATTTAACCGTTTAAGAGATGAGGCAGTTAAAGTTGATCCAAACGGCACGGAAAATTGATACAGCACCATTTCCACGAATACTAGTCACACGGAAGTCAAACTTTCAAACCAACCATACATTTACTTTTTTGCCTTTATAGATGAACCGTCAACCTTTGTTTTCATTTAAATTGATGAACAATTTCTTTAAATCCAAATACACCACTTTCACAATCTCCTAACCGTTTGGATCATTTGAAAAACCACCAAGAATATAACATTTCCCAAATGTTGTGCACAATCTGAAAAATATTATTAAAAATAGGGGTTTCCATTGCACATTTCAAAGTTGATTTCGTTTGCGTCATTTTTTGACATAAAAACCCCTCACATAAAAGTACAGTCATCAACAGGAAATAATCCACACTTGAATTTTACTCTTAAGTTTTACCTTTTCATTATTAATTTATTTTTAATAATTTAATATTACATTTAGAGTTAACATTATTAAGATTATTAAATTTAAATAATTATAATTAAAAAAACTATTAAAATAACACATTAGCATGAAATGTAATATTAAGTATTAAACTCGTGTGGATTATTTCCTGTTGATGACTGTACAATAATTTTTCCATTGAAAATTGTCTGGCAGATTTGTATTTTACAAGTTGGCTATTGGTTCATTTTAGGCCAGACACATTGAATGGCAAGAATGAAATTATCGTTTAGAAATTTGTTGCGTTACACATTACACATTGGTGCCTACCACAGTGCTCTAACAGAAGTATCTGTTCCGCAATAGATGCTTAAAAGTATATAACACTCTTTTTGGCTCGCACTGAATATTAATTTTGTCCTTTTTCTTTTCACCGCTTTCTATTTCATTATTTTTACAGGGAATTTCAAAAATACTTTTACAAACTTGGGGACAGGTTCCTTACACCAAAACAAGAAAAAAGTTCATATAAACATATGTCCGAAACTCATTGTATCCCAGATGGCGTTGTGTTGCCAGGGAGAGTCATGGATAGCTAGAAGAGGACTAGTTCCATAGCTTGCACGTTCCCCCGACCTCAGTCCTTTAGATTATTATCTCTGGGAACACCTTAAACATTTGTTCTACGCAGCAGACCACCCGGATCCAGAAACTCTTCATCGACGTGTCATGGAAGCTGTGAAACCATTCGAAACTGTCAGGGAGTATTTGAAACCGACAGTCAATGATTCGACGAGTCCATGCGTGTTTAGAATCAAGAGGAGGACATTTCGAGCATTTATTATGAGTTTATGCGTGGATGAGCTCCAATCACCTACGTTACAACTTTCATTAATAACTCGAAAACGAAGGATTTTCGGACATATGTTTATATGAACTTTTTTTCTTGTTTTGGTGTAAGGAACCTGTCCCCAAAGTTTGTAAAAGTATTTTTGAAACACCCTGTATAAACTCATTTTTAGCAATATCAGAGCATTGCTGGGTCCGCTAGTTAAATTATGACGATTATCTTTGAAGTATTCGTTAGTGATATGAACGGTTGTGAGCGATGTATCCGCACGAGTTAAAATTTTAAATATTGTTTCACATACCATTTATCATTTTTAAAGCCAAGGAAACGTTTTTACTATTAAAACAAAAACAGGCGAAAGGAGATTAATTTTCTGAATGGCAGATATTTATATTAATACATGGAAAATGATGAAGATGAAATTTCCCACCATTTGATGGAAGCAGGTTTCAAATAAGGACTTTTCAATCTTAAAAAGTATATTTAGTGGTCCCTGTCTTTAAAGACTGAGTGCTTCCACAATAAAATTCGGTTTGGAAGATTCCATGAAATGGCTCTGAGTAATGAAAAATGGAGATATCTTACTTTATTACGACAATAAATGTATTACAATGGCCAAAAAAGCAAAACCTGAAACATGAGACAAATAAAAATAATAATGAGGCCCTTCTAAAACTATTTTATCGCTTTATCAGTTGTAACGTTTTCAGTTTCATGAGGAAAATGGATACCACAATGTTTTAATCTTTGCTGAAAAACATTTTGGTTAGTTTAAAGAATATTTAAACACTCAAAAGTAGAAAATTAAGTAAACCAGATCTCTATTATTTCTTTGATATCTTTTTTCCATAGGAATAGCAGAGTTTCTATGTGTATTTTTCTGATAGCAACGACTCTACAATGGTGTTTTGAATCTGTTCCATGGAATAAATGGCGAACCGGAAAAAGCCAGAAGAAGAGAATGGTAAAACTCGACTTTAAACTAGACAAGGGGCGAATGCATCTTACTGTCGCCTTCTATAAAAGAGATAAACATCCTTCAAGATAAGAAGCCCATCTCTCGGTGGAGCTGGCTTGAAATCGCATTCCACCTGAAAAATTCAAAATAGAATGAGCGAAGGAACAACAGAAAGAAGGGTTTGACGTTTTAAAGCGGATTCCTTTTAGCTCGCCTCCATCTTTGCCAGCTTCGCCGTTATTTAAAACTTAAAGTTGTTTGAATAAGGTTTGAACGTTGGGTCCCTCTTATTAGAGAGAAGGAATACATTTGTCTCGAAATGAATTTCCCAAATCCCCCTCTCCCATGAATTAAACTGTTTATTTAATGTTATTATTTAAAACTCTCCTGCTGCTGAGAGGATTAATATTAATCGCCTCATAAATATTAATCTGCATTTAAGACTCTTTGTGCAGCAGCTCCCGTTCTCTAATCTTTCTTGGGGAAATTCTGTTTCTCAATGAAACACCAATCACATTAACGAAAGACAGAATTGCTCTTTTTCGCTTTTGGAAAACTTTAGTCGATATTCTCGAGATTGATATCATTTACATACTGACAAATTTTAAATTTAATTTTCAAACGATGTCGATTTCACATCGGTTTAATATCGCTAGCCAGCACAGATCATTATAAAGTTTAAAACAAGTTTTCATTCATGGCTTTTAACATTTCCGATCTCAAAGATTTGCATTTAATGAAAATTATTTTTTTGATGAGATCAAAGAAGTCGTTGTTGATTTTAAGTGCACGAAGGTCATTACTTCTTAATATGTTTTAATATGTTATGCTATTACATCAATAAAAACATGCTCTTTATATAGTTGCATTACTGTCGATGCAAACATTATAACCAAAATAAATGAAATAAAATTTCCAAACTTCCTTTAAGGCTGTGTCTAAAAGTTCGACCGATGCCGCACGCAACTGCACAAATCACGTGTTCACGAATGATTTTGTATACTATAATTAAGTACTAGAAGAAGTACCCGGCGTTGCCCGGGATTATTACACTTGGGATGTAAACAGAACAATCTCAAAAATTAAAATAAATTTTGCAATATCTTAAAAATAAACACATGAAAATGTTTAGAATTAATACAGTAAAAATTCTTAATGAAAATTCGAAAAAAATCTTTTTAAAGGCTCAAAATGGATGGACTGCTCCAATAATTTCTTACTCAGATAATCTTACTTCAGATCTACACTTGATGTTGTTGCAATTTCCACTCTTCTCTCGCTGTGTTGAAGCAAAATTTGGCCTTTCATCACTTTGGGTAGTCTAGCGGTCGCCAATTCTTCTATTTAGTTGCTTCCCATTTGCTCAATACAGCACGTAGCTAAAGGTTTGCTTTCTCTGTCGTCTTTCCACTCTTTCTCAATAGTCTGCTAACTCTTCATTATCTCCAGCTACTGATCATTTTTAAAGATTTTCAAGAAATTGTTAAGTACTAAGAACTCTCTTTTCTAAGAAAAACCTGAATAACAGGAATTCTATGCATTGTTACAAATTGAAACTTATCCATATTGCATCATCATTTTATGTTCATTGTTATAATTCTTGGAAAGGATTGCTTTATCATTGCATCATCATTTTGAGCTCATTGTTATTGGTGAAACCATTGTTGATACCTATTGGCGTGTTGAAACCATTGTTGATACCTATTGTTGCACAAACTTTTATTTGCATTGTTGGTCATGAGATATATATTGTTGGTCCGTGCAGTGTGTTTGTGAATTGCGTGTTGATACCATTGTTGCAAAAACTTTGTCTTGCATTGTTGGTCATGCGATTTTTCTCATTAATATGCCCTGCCATAACCATGAATATCGATTTTTTATCAATAATTATTATTTTTTCGAAATCTGAAGTAGACAGTGACCTTCCTCATGCTTTGAAGGTCATGTATGCGAAATTTCATCAAGATCGGAATAAAACTGTAGATTTGTATAAAAAATGTACACACAGAACCACAGACCCACCCACAGACCCACCCACAGACCCACAGACGCACAGACCCACAAACATCCTTCTTTATATATATAGATAGATGCGTTTTAAAATTTACAGGGTGTTGCAAAAACATATAGGACAGTACTGCTGGGTAGCCTATCCTCTCGCTTCAGGGGCCGCTTCATAAAATGATAATTGGGAAATTTGATTCTGTTAACCCATTTACGCCGAAATTGGTATAAATGGAAAGTACATATCTTAAAATTATATTCTGTAGCATGTAAAGACATAAAAATAATTTATAAACATAAAAAATTACAAAATTATTTTGAAATGCAGTACAAGTTTCACCAACTGTGGACGACATGGTCAGGATGTATCAGTTCGATGGTCTTAAAGTACCTAGCGTTGCTCTCCGCAAAATTCTAAGCATAATTTTCCTTATCCATTTATCAAAATCCTCAAAAAAATGCTTGAAATCGTTATCCAAAGTTTGGCTATTATGCGTACTTTATGACCATCGAACCTGATACACCCTGTATAATTTTGAAAAATTTCCGCGTAAATAATTTACATGCTCAATTTCGGCGTAAATGGGTTAACAAAATAAAATTTCCCAATTATCATTTTATGAAGCGGCCCCTGAAGCGAGAGGATAAGCTACCCAGCAGTACTGTCCTGAATATTTTTGCAACACCCCCTACCCACTTGTGGGGGGGGGGGGGGAGTGAGAGAGACTAAGAACGTATAATTGCTATTATAGCATGTCATTTGTGCAACTGCGTGCCGCATCGGTCGAACTCGTATGGACCTGTCGACCTGTCCGCAAGTTTTCAGGACGATCCATAAAATTTCGTGTTTTCTATCGCCTGTTGTTTGCCAGTTAACCTATACAATGCTAGCTAGATGCCGGTGGTCACGGTCGGAGAAGTGCCGCGGTCAGCCAGTACATAGTCCATGGTGGGCGGGAATGCCTTCCAGAAAGCTTTCCCAGTACACACGTGAAGAAAATTCGAATGATTTAGAAGTGTTTTTTAATTTTTTTTCATGAAGATAACAAATATAGAGAAGGACTCGGCGATTATGTTTTTGCGAACAATATTTTCACAGGGAAGAGAATTTTTTACATTATGCAATACTGGCCCATGACTAAGAATATCGGAATTGACTAATTGCACCAGGACAAAAATGAATAAATTAACGCTACCAACAGCAATAACGCAAATTAATATGACATTGATTACCGTAAAGTCATATTCGTATAAGTAAGTTTCCAATGAAGACAACATTTAAAAAAAATCTTGAAAATTCTCTTAAAACCAGTCATGATCATTCAAAGGAAAAGATAATCCAGCCCTGAATTTATATGTACAGGAGTTTATACTCATCTCAATGTCTTAAGAAGATGATTTCTGTAATGCTAGTCTAGAAAGATATGAATGATAAAAGTTGGACAGTCTTCGTTTTATCTTAATTTTGGCGAACTTTCTTCTTTTTTTTTATTTTTCACTTTGCTTGAGCGAAATTTCCGTTTGTTCTCTTGAATTATAGCATTAACAATGGATAGCTATACAACATCTTTATTGGCTACCTCCCATTAAAAGGTTGATGCTTAAGTGAAAATCACAAGAACGAGTAGTTAGCAGTGCAAGCCGTAATCGTGTTTTCACCGAACAGATAATAAATATTCGGCTGTCTACACGCGATGTCTTAAATTCATAAGCTGTAATTTGCTTAAATCAATTCGTAAGAAATTTTTAAAGAGCTATTCGCTTTCTTGTTGATTATTCCAAACAGGTTTGTTTATACTGTATAATAATGGCAAGTATTTACTGCAAATACAACTTTATGAAATCACTCAAGACTTTTAAATTAACAACTGACATTGTGGGTAGACAAATATTTTTTTCAATATTCATAATTATTAACTCAAAATCGCTAAAACTCCATACAAAAAATTTACCGTACATGGTGGAGAAATTAGGCATCTCAAAAATTAAATTTCCGTGAATATTCTGGAATCCTCCTGTCTTTACTTATGCTCCTTCTCAATTGGACAAAATAAAACGATAAGAAACGAAAATTAAGAAGTTTGAAGCATATTGCGGCATCTGAACTTTTCGAAAGTCACCGATTTCTTCTTCAGGAAAAAATAAAAAGTCACTTCTCGATTTTTATTAGATGAAACATCTGACATAAAAATGACTATAAAATGGTTGAATTATTAATTTAGAAGTCCGAATAAAAAATAATTTTAATTATAACCCTTTAGTTAAGTTATTTTTCCGAAAAGCTTAGATACAGCATTATGCATTAACCTTTTTAATTTTCATTTCTTATAGTTTCATTTTCTCCAGTTGACAAGGAGTATAATTGTTTGCAGGGAACGAACCGATTATGGATTAAGTGAAGACAGGAGCATTCCAAAGCATTCCACGGAACGTCATTTCTTAGATGCATAATTTCTAGCCTATGACTGTAAAATTTTGGATGTTGTTTTGGAGAACGAGTCAATTATGAGTAGATAAATAGTTAAATTAAAACCCAAAATAGTTTATGGCAATTGTGCATATTATTCCTTCTTTTTAAAATATGCACAATTGCATGATTTTCAATCTGAATTCATTTCAAAGAATAATATTCTAATGATCCCTCTGTAGTAATCATGTTATGCAATCTAAGAAACGGTTTTAAAGATTTTACATAATAGCATAAAATTATGGCTACTTTGCTCCTTTTGGGACAGATTGCTCCAATAGGCCCTTTCACAGTAAGGAGCACGACGTCACTGGCGCATGCGCTGTTCTGCTTCCGTAGGGCATAGCGCAGAGAAAGATTGGATAACGACTGCATCGCAAGGGCTAGCATTATGTCTAACAACGACAAAAATACGTTTGTTTTTCAAGAGAAAGATTTAATAAAACCAAAGAAGGCCGAACTTCATCTATTAGCAAGGAAGTACAAATTAGACATTCAAAAAAAATGCACAAAAATGATTCTAATTTAAAAAATATTGGAGTTACAAAAAGAAAACGTGACTACAACCAGAGAGCAGAGAGTAGATAATGCTACAACAGATAATGCTGCTGTCATTCATCTCCAGATAGGGGGTGGTCGTGACCTAGTTGTCTCACTGATCAGTTCAGTGAAGTTAAGCAACCTTTGGCGCGGCCTGTCACTGGTTGGGTGACAGTCACTGGATGAGACTGCTTCTGGGGCCAGGATCAAGGTAACACAGTCATATGGGACCCGTGCATTGGACCAAAGCTGGATGCCCAGCAGCTGGAGGGATTGCCACTGGCTGAACCCCTACCAATGATTTCTATCTTTGTACCCCTCGTGCTTCGGAAGGCACGTAAAGCCATCGGTCCCGGCTGCTCCTGTCATCTCGTAGCAGTCGTTATGTATAACTGTGATGGCGCAAAATTCCCTCGTAAGGAGTACTCAATGATCAGAAATTAAATATTATCTGCCTAAACTGGGATTCCGTAATGACAATACATCCACATTCAAGGCATTTAACGAGCCGTTAAGCATTCTGATTCAAGAGATGTGCACGATTACAAATTTTTCAAGGTGAGAAAATCAGTTTTTTGTTTTATATTAACTAGATTAGTGCGATAACAGTAATTAATAATACATTTAAAGAATAAAATATTTTACTGGTGTTTATTTGTGGGAAATCTAAAAATAAATGTTTTCTGCTTTATTTTAGCTGCATTTCTCAGTTTTGTGCAGCCGTTTTTAATTTTCTTGCCTCCGGAAGTTCTATTGCGCATGCGCGTATCTCATTATCATGTTATCGTGAAATAGTCTATGAAGTGAAACTTTTTTAGGTGACGTCACGTTCTAATTTTAACGGTAACTTAATTCTTATTGGCTCCTGATGAAAAAGGTACTTCTAGCTAGTAGACGGCATACGCTACATTATTAACCTTTTTTTGTTGAAAAAAATTTTTTTGTTTTACTTTTTTGTCAATGGAGATCATTGCTTTTTGAAAATGTTGTAAAGTCTTCTGATCTCCTAGGGGACTTTGGTCCAACTTTTGGAAATAATTAAATACATAACTGGAAAAAGGGTCTAAGGGGATTTTTTTCATGTCGTGCATTAGGGTGTAAATAATTAAATACAGAAAAATATTAAAGAAAATTCCACTGCCTGGACTCGATCCAGGGACCTTTGGATTACCGTCCCGATGTCACAAGCCATTAATAGTCGGATATGGTGTGAAAAAATTCTTCTAAACCCATTTTCCCTTTACAATTATATTGTTTGCCATTTAAGATAGTTCTGGCTTAAATTAACAAGGAGCCGCGCTGTAACCTATGTTCATAAAGCTGGCCTTAACATAAAAGAAATGGATGTTTGCGGATAGGTACAATATTCTTTAGGAGGAATAAATGCCATAGGACCCCCCCCCCTCCTAGGACCCTAACTCTCCACAAGAATAGAATTGAAAGTAACCCATGTTCATAGGACATGTCTCAGAGCATCAGCTTCCATGTCTAGGTGGCTTTGTTAACCCGAAGGTCCCTGGTTCGAATCCAGGCCGTGAAATTTATTTTACTGTTTTTCTACTTAACTGACTAAAACGCTTAATGCAGTGGTATTAACCAAGAGGACCGGATAGAAATGAACATGATCCAACACAGTAGCGTTCTCCCATACAAGTCAAAGCCCAGACGGGATTTATAGGATCAAAAAAGAAAGATCCAGTTATTATTTTTCAAATCCTTGTTAAGTTCTAAAGTAGAACGTAGAAACAAATAATTAAAATGATACATTAAAAAAATCGGTTCAAAAAATACAGATTTTCAAAAAAATGCCAAAAAGTGGAGACCTCAGTTTATGGAACCCTATTTCCCCTTTTTAGAAACTTTACGGCAGAGAAGTCAAATAGTTCCAGAGGGGGGGAAAGACAATTCTTGATAGTTTGATTTTACTTATCGAAAAGAAGAAAGAATTTATCAATAGCGTTGAATTCTTTCCAAGAGGATAGCAAGGTGGGTGAGAAAAAAAGTGTGGGAAAAGAAGAATGAATTTTGGGAAGGGGGGGGGTGGCTTTTAATGTAGGGTGTTGATGGTGGGTTTTTCGTCTTGGCCGCTGCTCTTAAAAGTTAAGTGATGACAGAGCGTTTTGAATTGAAACGAGTTTAATGGAGCGCTCTCTAATTCCCTTTTTCACAAAGATTAACAGGGTGACGTTATCATAAACTCATAATTCTATTGTTTGCTCGTCCAACTTGATATTGTTCGGCGAAAAGCAGTAATTTAGACGGGAATAATATAATTATCACGGCGGAAATTAGCTCAGATGATAAGGAAAGAAAAGGTAGGCAGTCGTTTTAGATATAATAAATCTTCTCTCTCTCTCTCTTCTCTATCTACCCCCTTGGCTCTTCTTCTTTTTCCTGATGAGTGGAAATGCTAATGGCGCTGCCCAATCTGCGGTAATCCGATATACTACATAAGCAACTCTATTTATCTGATGAGAAAAAGTTTTTAAACCAATGCAGTTTTTTTCCTCTTTTTCATTCTCGAGATAACGTTCCTATCTTTGTTTTGCGTTTTGAAAAATGTTTGTCTTTGGTCTTTTGAAAATAAAAGGGAAACATGCCACAACAGAAAATTATTTACAAATTGGAAGTAATTTCGAGCAAAGCCAAACTTCAAACAGAAGTAATTGAATTTTTTTAATATTTATTCTTGCGGAAATTCTATTTGAACTTTCCTCGAGGCAAACAAATATTTTTACTGACCGTAAAATTTTAACTAGAAGAGCTACCAAATTTGATTACAACTGTATTGAATGATAACGTCGAAAATCAGATTGCAAATTCGGGTCTGATTCTTTCTATAATATGATTTAAGATTGGTTATTTTATATAAAATAAAAACGAATTATATGAAACTTTTCTATTTTGGGCATAGATAAAGGAGACTCGGTTTTATTTATTTTTTTTACTTATTGCTATATAATAGAACTTAGAAAACATTCTTATTTTAGCGGTGCTCTTCATGTCGTATTCATGCATGCAGTTTTAGTTTCAGTTAAATAATTTTCATGTTTACCGTATGTGAGAAACGCTCCTTATCTTAAGAGATAAAAACACGAAGTTGTTATTTAATGTGCAACTTTCTGCATTCCCTATTAAATTATTAAGGAAGGAGAAGTAATAGGAGCAGGAGTTGGGGGTGGGTAAGGAGAGGAAAACCAAAAGAGGACTCCTTCCTTGAATGTGGTGGAAGGCTATCGAGGCAAAAGCAAACAATTTTCGAGACCGTTGTTTATTTTGCTATTGATTCCGGCAGGAGAGCGAGGTCGGCCTTTCAAAGTGACTCGTTCCGCTCCGTTTCCCGTTACGAGTTTTCAGGTCAATACGTCATCCTGTCCAGAGCAAGAACGGCCACAGATGTCATTTTTAACACTAATAAAGACACAATCAATACGATCACAAAGTTCGAAAAGGTGGACGTGGGGAGAGCTTAGTTGGCACGGGAGAATGCAGTTAAACAGCACGAGAGGGTGAAGGGATGGAGGGTAGGGTAGGTGGTGGTCGTAAGGCTAAAAATCCTTCAAACAGGTGAAAGTCACTTCAGATGAATGTAGCAATATTGGAAAAGGACATTCCAAAGGGAGACGAAGAGCCATCTTCGCTCGACAATGGAGGGCTGCAGCGACCAAATTGTCTCGACGTTTCCTCCGAACTACAAGTTGTTCAGTTCCAACCTCCGCGAGTTATTGGCTTCTGGTAGTTTAGCCAATAATCTTTCGTTGGATTATTACAAGCCATTAACTTCGCCGAGAGCACTTCAAATTATTTCTTTAAAGTGAACCATAAAATACGCTGTGTTGGCATTTTTCTACAAGTTCTATAAATGTAAAGTGGGTTGATAATGAGTTCTTTGAATTCTTGATTATAGCAAAATAAATGAATTCAAGACTCTCCTGGAATTTAGATTTCAATGCTGTGATATGTTAGTCCGTTTTTGAAGTATGGACGTTAAAAAGTTGTCAGTAATTTCTTTTTTCCTTATTTTTAAACTTTTTTTTTCGGGATAAAAAAAATTACATTTTTTTTCCAATTCTCGACAAAAACAGAAGTCAAATTTCGTTATTCTTCAGTCCCAACAGACGAATTCAGTATATATTCGATATGATAAGCAAATTTAATCATTCACTTAGTTCTAATATAGCTTAAAGAGCGTGAGGAAATACAGTTCTGGGAACTTTTCCATTGGAGACGTTAGGTCCACTGATGTAAATCAACACACTAAACACCGTATTTTATTTGAAATTTGCTGACAACCGCGTCCACCATTCATTACCATAATCTTCACATAAGGATACGCTCCATTTCACTGCCACAATAACACATGTCATAAGGCTCGATGGTGTCCGAGTAAATTCGCGAATTAATGTCATCTACAATTTTCCGTACTTCTATGGTCTGAGCAGTGACTTAATCTTTATCTGATTTCGTGGCCTTATTCTTAAGGAATGGGAACATATTCCCTTACAACAGCTTCACATTGGTGAAGTCCATGCCCAATCACACAAAATCTGAATTTTAAAATTTTTTATGCAGGATTGTATTGTCACGGGAAATGAATCAGTGTGACAAATTTGGAGCTGTTTAAACAAAGAAAAGCGGGTGAAAATTTATAAGCAAAACCAAACCAGGTAGTAAAAACTATACGTAATAAAATTAGCCGCTCAGATTATCAACTTAAAATTTCGTATTTTAAAAATTGAACATCGGCCTTGAAATAAATGAGCAAATGCTTTAATAAAAAAAAGTGATAAGAGAAGAATCCATAACTGGAATGGAAAGTTTATTAGGAATAGTAGTTACATCAAAATTGTCAACATGAATGTTTTTTAAATACAGCTCTTCAAATCGACTCCTATGAAATATTCCCATTTATAAAGTCGGACATTCTCACAGTAAATAGGTACGTATGTCTATGACCCCCTGATTTTGTTTTATACAGAAATGTCTACATTAACTTCAAACAAAATTTATTGCCTTCATATGAATTTCCATTGTTTATTATGAGATTTATTTATGAAATACATGAATGTACGTTTGGTCTGTAACTTTATATTAATAATATAATTAATATGATTCACACACATCTTCGTGTGTAGTGTGTGATAATTATAATGAAGTATGATATGCAGTACAGGGCCATAGCCAGGACGTTATCTTGGGGGGGGGGGGGCCGATTTGCAAAAATTCCGGACCTTTTTTCAAAAATTCCACTGAGTCGGACCTTTTTCCATAATGGGGTGGTTGTCGCCCCCCCCCCCCCTGACTACGGGCATGCAGTATATACCACGTATTTATGATGATTTCAGTTCTATAAGATATCTTTGAATTCTTTTCTCTTTTGTATTGTTGATGGTTCAGAGTTAACAAAACAAAGTAAACATAAGCTATCGCTTCCTACATTATCTCCGTTTCTTGTTGCCAGAGATTTCTTTTTCACCAAGTTTTTCACAGCTAAAGCTCCTTCTTGTAAAGGTTGCAAGAGAAGGGATCTCTGTTCAACCATCGTCTTCAATTACGGAATGTATGCATTTAGTGTCATTGACAATGAACACTATGGAGAGAAGGATAAGAAAAATACGGGAAATTAGATGAGCATGTGTCTCTACACGAATAAATGTTTTTGTTTCTTGGACAGTTAGAGATTTTAGATTAAATCGATGCTTACAGAGACTTCGTGAATTGCTTGCAACTGCTCGTTAGCACGGTAGTGATGAAGTTTGGTTAGGATATCTTTAAATTTTGTTTGGATTGCTATTTCAAAATTCAAAGATTATGGCCCATTTTTCTTCTCGGAAGAAACTGTGATCAGGTATAGTTAAACCGTAAGATCTACAGCCTGAATGAAATGATCGATTAACAATAACAAAGGGAATCCGGTGATAATTCCTGGATGGGGGGATATTAGGTCAAGACTGAGAATTATTTCAAATTTTTTTAGTTCGTTAATTTAGTTTGTTACTTCCCCCCTTTTTGTTGTTAATTGATCATTCCACTGAGGCTCTAGATCTTATAGTTTAATCATACATCTCTCTGGACTCAAAATTGTCTTAGGTCATAGCTGCAAACCGAGTGTGATAGCTGCAAACAGAATGATTCTCCCTCATAAATCTGTGAAATTTCGTATGTGGATTTATGTTCCTTAACTGTGTCCCTATATTTAGGACCCTGGTGATGGCATAAGCCGAATCAAGTTCATAATTGAGAAAAACAGTTTATATATCGTAGTTTCAAAAAAATACTAGATTTTTTTTTCATTTGTAAGCTGGGACTAAACGAGAATTATAATGAGCGGCACTACATGATAATTTATTAAAATTCATTTTAGAATGACATGATATTAAATAAAATCTTTTTCATTTATTTTATATTAACGTTATAATTATAATTGATATCTAGTAAAAAGGTTGTGAATATATATAGAAAGTACTTACATCTGTGTCTCAAGGATTTATATGAAAAGTGTTTAATTATTCTTTTATTACGAAATAAATAAATGTAAATAATAATAATTTCTTGTTCCTGGAGGTATTTAAATTGTCTTTTCCTGTCTTCCAAAACTAATGAAATCTGGAATTCTTTGTACTTTGAGAATGAATTTAACCAGACTTCACGCATGAATAATGTGATGGCATTTGTGGATCTATCATCCAAGTTTAATTTCATTTCCAAACCGTTGTTGACTTTTTGGATTCCACAGACGAATTAACGCTATTTATGGTGTCAATTAAGAACGCCTCACATTTCGTGCAGTTTTCTCTGGAAGAGCGAAGGAAGGAGACGCTAGTGACTGAGAAGGGAGAAAGAACACACACACACGCAGCGAGAGAGAGAGAGAGAGAGAGAGAGAGAAACATACACTGAAGAGAGAGAGAAAAAAAGAAAAAGAAAGAAAAGACAAGGAAAGCATTCAATTAAGGCGGCCGTGGACTTTTCCTTCCTTCGGGATGAGGATGAAAATTCTCACCCGACAAGGGAAGTAGTTGACCGCAGCCTCCAGTCATCTCGGTTCCCCTCCTTTTCAGCTGACCTCACAGCGTAATTTCTTGTGCCAAGCGCGACATTTATATTTCATAAAGCGACCTTTGAGCAAACCGTAATGTTCGAGAGCACCAGAGTATGGTGACGGCCTTCTTCCTCACTCTCCCCATCCCCCCGCCCCCCTTTCCTTCCCTAACCCCCGCCTCACATTCCATCTCCTAGCTGTCAACTTCGGAGTCGGGAATGTCGCTCGAAGCCTGTTGGGAATTCACGTTAAGTCGGATTTTGTTCCTGTTTTTCTGTGGGCTCCGGAAAAGGCCTCGTGGCGACGTGAACTTCGTTGAGCTCTTTTGTTGGGGAACCGGCTTTTCCTCCAGTTTTCCGCTGCGGCCCTAATTTTCTAAAATCACATTTCTCCTTATTCCCCCATCCACCGCCTCTCCTCACTTTCTCCTCCACTTCCTCTGCTGTTCGTTAAATTCAGCAAGCTTTTGCGCAAATAAAGAGGAAAGCGCGAATTTGCGACTTTCGGCAATTAAGAAAAACGTTCCCTACAAGTTGAGCACGAGAGCAGTTTCATTCACTTTCTTCCATTGAAAACTTAAAAGCCTAGATTTCTGGCCTCTCCCTTGAGAAATTTCATGTTGAATCGGCCTTCAATTATTTACGGAAAATGCGCACCATTAAGTTTATATTTTGAGCTTTTAATTTTTTGGCATCCACAGAAATAATTCAGAAAATTACTAGACAGAAAGCGAAGTGTTTACGAGCACATTTTAAAGGTTTATTTAATCGTTTATACTTACTTTCTTTGTAATAGTTGTTAGAATATGTTACGTATATAAATATAGTTTGGATTTTATTGTTTCCTGTAGCAGTACTTATTATTTACAAATCAGTTTCTGTTCAATTAATTGCATGATAAAAAGGATTTAAGCTTTTCAGTTGAATTCCTTTTGTGTTATTGTTGTAATCATCATTTAGCGACTTTTTATTAAAAGCTTGAGTTGTTATTTCATCTTGTGTTAAGAATTTAACATATTTTAATTTAATATTCTAATACTTTACTCTATGAAAAGCTTCAGTTTCTTAGTTTCTCTCTCTCTTTTGCTGAGAATTATCATCAGATACATTTGCTAAGTTAAATGCAATCACCATTATAATTCAAATACTTTACTTGATTTATATAAGCACACAGATCCGTTTTTAATGCGCTTTCAACTTCTGTCGGATTAGGAATGCTTTTCCTTTGAAAAGATGGTTCATTTAACCCGTCTTTAAGTGAACAGCATGGCTTTAAGCATACGTTTAGAGTGGTTCGTCGCGTCAAAGCCATTGGACTAAGTGTCGTCGGCTGTCCTAAAGGATCGATCCATTTTTCATCAGAGATAACAACAGTTCGATGGAGAACTGACAAGTGTGGAACAAATTCCAACTTCTCTGTTCTGTGCTTATCACCCCATTTGTGAAAGCAACCTTTGACGAACCTCTTCACTTTGCCAACTGAAGCCGAAATGTGGAGTAAATGGACATTAAATTTTTCTGCGTGTTCTCTCGCAGTTTGACGGATATCTGGTTCGAGTAAGGCCACTAAGTCGTCATCATTAAAGAGGGTTTGTGACATTCAGTGTTGTGGCTTTCATCATCAAAACAAAACTTTTGTGCCATTTTAACAGTCCCGATCCTAAAGACGATTGATTGTTCCGATCGCCATTGCTATATTAGGATTGTTATTAAAATATAATTGGCAATACAGTATTGGCAGCGTTTATTCTATGATTTGATTTACATAATTTGAAAGAGAATTCAAGTTCCTTTTATAAGCTATCCGGCGATTCAAGTTCCTTTAAGCAGCTTATTCATAATCTTTTTAAACTTCATTTTAAAAAAGCAAAATAAAAATAAACAATAGATAACTGAATATTTCTTTTCAATAGAAATTAAATTCAAATTTAATAATTTATAAATAATTACATTTCACCTATAGCTACAGTATTTAAAGAGACTTCTTCAGAAAAAATAGCTATGTAAGCATATTCTCTATAAAAGGTCTTCGAAATAAATATACATAATTCCTAATATAAAAACGGTTTTTAAAGAATAGGGATAAGTTTTTTATCAATAAAGAAAGAATTAAATAAGAAATATCAAAACAGGGGAAAGAAAAACAACGCTATTAAAAGGGGGCACGATAAAAGTGAAGAAAACAATAAAAGGGAAAATATTGATTTTTGTTATAGAATTTTTTTGGCGCTAGGGAAATGGAATTCTCGGAGTCTACCTTATTTCTTGACGCTTATCGACTATTTACCGATTTAATTCACCGAGCGATGCTTTTCTTTCCCCTTTTTCTTCTTTTTTTCCGTTGCCTTTTTCTGATAAAAGGAGAAAACGTGTTTATGAAGAACGTCCGTCGATAATTTGGAATTTCTTTCGAGAGAGCAAAACACGGGAAAACAAAAAGATATTAATCACGCCAAAAATTGTGCCGTTTCTGTAGATAGTGGTAATTTTAATCTTATGGACAGAAATTTAAAAAATCTCAAAATAAATGATTCATCGATTAAAAAACACTGAATTTTTCAAAATAAGTGATTATTGAATATATGGATATACACTATGTGATCAAAATTTAGGGACACCCATCATAAATCATGGAATGTGCCAAATGTCGCATGACAATGATTTGTAAAGTATTTAAATAGCATCGCACACCTTCAACATATATCTGCATCGTATTATTAAGTCGTTCAATAGCGCTCAGCGACTTCCCACGTGGAAAAATCATAGGCTGCCCCTTGTGCAACAAGTCAGTCCGTGAGATTTACACCATTCTACAAATATGCCGTATAACTAAAGGCAATGTGATTGCAAAATGGAAGACCCAGGGAGCAACGACAGTGCAACCACGAACTGGCAGACCCAAGAAATTGAGCCTGAGACCCGAAGCAATCGATGGTCTTCTGCTGAAATGATTGCTACAGAGTACAGAATTTCCATTCCCTAGGTTTTCACGGTCGTGCTGCTGCCCACAAACCCTTCAACACTGACAACAATTCCTAGCGACGTTTGAAATAGTGTAAAACTCGCAGAAACTGGAGCATGGAACAGTGGAAAAGTATCCTATGGACTGATGAACCGCGAAGTGGCAACCAGATGGACTAATTTGGGTTTGGCGGATGCCTAGAGAATATTTCCTACCTATGTGAGCGAAGTTTGGAGGAGGTGACATCATAGTATGGGGCTCTTTTTTGTGGTTCGGAATGGGCCAGCTTGTTTCTGTTTCTGTTTGAAGGATGATTAATGATGTTCTTTATCAAGACATTATGGACAACCGTGCACAGCCAACATTGTGGGAGCAGTTCGGGGATGGGCCTTTTCTGTATCAACATGACAAGGTTCCTTGCCATAAAAGCAAGCTCTATACATGGCTGGTTTCAAAACAAAGTGGTTGAATAAATGGATTGGCCTGTCCAGAGTCTCGATATGAATCCCATGGAACACCTGTGGCAGAAAGGTCAACTACGAGGCAGACCACGCTGTCCTTCATCCGTGGCTGAACCAAACAGTCCTCCGAGGAAGGAATGAATGGAAATTCCAGCATCTTACTACCAAAAATTAATGGAAAGTCTTTCTCGGAGGGTGGAGGGTGTCATCAGAGCAAAAGAGGGGTGCCACCGCTTACTAATTCCTGTTATCTGAAGTCTGCGACGCAGAAATGCTGGTGTCCCAAAACTTTTGATCACGGGAATGCTCCAAATGTACCGAATCGACATGTGGACTTGTATTGTGTGACCAGAGGGACGCATATAGACCATCTGTAGAGTGTGAGGAAAACATGGTGATTTTACGATTATTTTTAGGGGGTATGACAATGCAAAATTGGTGAGGTTTACAATTGTTCTCATGTATCAATTATACCTGGATGTGTAATAATTTAGAAAATACAGTGATTTGAAATCGAATGAATCATTTACAGTAACTCTGTATAATTCAAATGTAAAATGTGTATTTATCTTAAAGGAGCATGATATAAACTATTAGAAGGGGAGATTCTAGAGGATAACTTAAGTTTCCTGATCTCTTTCTGGCGACAAATACAGGGAATTTTGTACATCACAACTGAATGACTTGAATAAGAAATAATGGGAACAGGTGGATTTTGACCAGGGCTAGGAACAGCTACTTGACGGAACAGATTTTGCATTGATGGTGACACCAAAAATTGACCGATTTAGGAGGGGTATAATATAGTCCTTTCCTATGCCAACTGTTTGTATCTAGCCGTTATGTAAAAGCAAACTGTTAAGCATTCAGAAAGAAAGTATCAGCAGCCTATTGAATAAAAATAAGAAAATTCAATTTATCGGGAAGGTTGTACGAACTAGACCCTTCAAGAGCAAGATCCACACATACTCAAATGACTGTGATAGTAGCAATTACGAAGCATTTCGTTTCGTGAGAAAATCCAAAAACTCAAAGATCAATTGAGAGATGTGTAAGTGTCTCCCAGTCCACATTGAGAGACATTATCGCTAAAAATTTCTAACGTGGACATTTCGTAACCTAGGTATGAGTCTATCGGGACTGACATTTAATTCTCACCTCAAAGTGAACGGTCGGTTACGACGAAAATACTATCATGAGAAAGGCAAAAAAAAGAGAAAGAAACGTTTGAAAATCTGCGATCAACATGAATGCCTTTATGAGTAATCCTCTAATAGATGATTGTTTGCATCCATACTCACAAGGTAGAATATGATCGTAGATCTCGCAAAGAGGCGTCTTAGGGTCTTAATATTCTTTTTATACCTTGCAAATCTGTATACTGGGGGGGGGGGTACATGAGCACTGGATCCAGTTATAAGAATAGTGTGCACTATTATTGAACATGCTTGGAAGCACTTAACCATGTTGTCCTGAATTCTGCGCTACATTATCAAATATAAAGACGTGCAAGCTGCGATGATAAAAAAAACGCAGTTTTCTTGATTTTCATCACATATACCTTAAATTCGCCTGCCGCTGTTTGCATCCATCCTACTTTGGTCAGGAAGAAGAAATAATTTCCCATTAGTTTCATACTTTCTGCAAATCGAGTATTTATAAAATCATTAAATATTGAATGAATTATACTTCAAAACATTAAATAGTAAAATGAGTCAAAGA
Organism: Rhysida immarginata; assembly: GCA_023313115.1. Classification (NCBI taxonomy): domain Eukaryota; kingdom Metazoa; phylum Arthropoda; class Chilopoda; order Scolopendromorpha; family Scolopendridae; genus Rhysida; species Rhysida immarginata. The sequence continues at coordinate 1,965,680 of JAHWFO010005730.1, read as the reverse complement.
GGTGTTATGCTGCAAACTGTTTTTCCTTTACATTCTTGAGTCTGTTTTTATTAACGATGACCATTCTTCTAAACATCTTTGTAATTAGTGGCCGTAATTAGTAACAAGATATCTTTGATGGCTTTGCCTTGTTCAGTAGGATATGCGAAAATTCCGGAAAACTTGATGGAACATGATGAAATTTTAAATTGACTATTATATCCAATTGAGTATCTGAAGTTTTCTAATTCTGAACTTTAGGAGAAATAGGCTGCCAGATATTCCAGGGCACCTTCAAAATTCTATCATACCTCGGTTGATGCCTCCCCCCCCCCTGCACACATGATATCGTGTAAGATATAATCTTTAGCTAATCAAATATAATATTCGGAGATAATAAATTGTTAAGATTTATTTATTTAATTAATATATAAGAATATTGCGATATTGGGCTTTAAGCAATTCTTCAGTAAAACGGGGGCATTCAAAACCTATACTGACTTTATGATTGACCGTTTTATGATTGACATGATGTGAAAAAGACTGGAAATAAGTATAAGGTGCAGAACATTAAATCAGTTGGCTTGGTGTCATAAAATTAAAGCAAAATAAAAGTACAGATTAACGGCAATCCAAAGAGGTAGACTAAGATTAATGTCATTTTTATAGAGAACTAGAAGAAGTACCCGGCGTTGCCCGGGATTATTACACTGGGGATGTAAACAGAACAATCTCAAAAATTAAAATAAATTTTGCAATATCTTAAAAATAAACACATGAAAATGCTTAGAATTAATACAGTAAAAATTCTTAATGAAAATTCGAAAAAAATCTTTTTAAAGGCTCAAAATGGATGGACTGCTCTAATAATTTCTTACTCAGATAATCTTACTTCAGATCTACACTTGATGTTGTTGCAATTTCCACTCTTCTCTCGCTGTGTTGAAGCAAAACTTGGCCATTCATCACTTTGTGCAGTCTAGCGCTCGCCGATTCTTCTATTTACTTGCTTCCTATTTGCTCAATACATCACGGAGCTAACTGTCGTCTTTTCACTCTTTCTCAATAGTCTGCTAACTCTCCATTATCTCCGGTTACTCATCATTTTTAAAGATTTTCAAGAAATTGTTAAGTACTAAGAACTCTCTTTTCTAAGAAAAACCTGAATAACAGGAATTCTATGCATTGTTACAAATTGAAACTTATCCATATTGCATCATCATTTTATGTTCATTGTTATAATTCTTGGAAAGGATTGCTTTATCATTGCATCATCATTTTCAGCTCATTGTTATTGGTGAATTGCGTGTTGAAACCATTGTTGATACCTATTGTTGCACAAACTTTTATTTGCATTGTTGGTCATGAGATATATATTGTTGGTCCGTGCAGAGTGTTTGTGAATTGCGTGTTGATACCATTGTTGAAAAACTTTGTCTTGCATTGTTGGTCATGCGATATTTCTCATTAATATGCCCTGCCATAACCATGAATATCGATTTTTTTATCAATAATTATTATTTTTTCGAAATCTGAAGTAGACAGTGACCTTCCTCATGCTTTGAAGGTCATGTATGCGAAATTTCATCAAGATCGGAATAAAACTGTAGATTTGTATAAAAAACGTACACACAGACCCACAGACCCACCCACAGACCCACAGACGCACAGACCCACAAACATCCTTCTTTATATATATAGAAGACTAGAAGAGGTACCCGGCGTTGCCCGGGATAATTACACTTGCACAAACTTTTCATTTCATTGTTGGTCATGAGATATTTATTGTTGGTTCATGCAGTGTGTTTGTGAATTGCGTGCTGATACCATTGTTGATACCTATTGTTGTACCAACTTTGCCTTGCATTGTTGGTCATGAGATATTTCTCACTAATATGCCTTGCCATAACCATGAATATCGATTTTTTATCGATATTTATTATTTTTCCGAAATCTGAGGTAGACAGTGACCTTCCTCATGCTTTAAAGGTCATGTATGCGAAATTTTATCAAGATCGGAATAAAACTGTAGATTTGTATAAAAAACGTACACACAGATCCACAGACTCACACACAGACCCACAGACCCACAGACGCACAGACCCACAAACATCCTTCTTTATATATATAGATAGATAAGCGTGGAAGAAAAAAGATCTACAGGGTGATTCAGTCAATTTCTGACCATTTCAATACTATGGTTTATTGACCCATTAATGTTTAAAAATTTAGCATTTCAGTAAGATATTTTAGGCAGTTCGGAATTTTTATTCCCGTGGAAAAGTCTTAATGATATGCTCAATGTGGCCACCATGAACGTTTTGAACTACTCGCAGCCGAATGGTGAAGTTGTTCATAACTCTATCCAGGATTTCTGCAGCAGTCGACGATGCTTTGTCGCAGCTGGTCTAGGGTTCTTGGTGCTATAGTGAACACACTGTCTTTCTAAGGAACCCCCAGAGATAAAAATCACATGGGTTTAGGTCAGGACTCGTAGGGGGCCAAAGAAAGCCACCCCCGAATCGATCTGGAAACCTGTTTGAAATGACACGATTTCCGAATTTCTGATTGAGAAAGTCTAGCACTTCATTAGTGGTGTGAGGCCTAGCCCCATCCTGTTGAAACCATTGATGTCGAAGCGGTATACGCCTCCTTCGCAGCTCGGGGATGAAGAAGGTTTCCAACATGTTAAGGTAAGCCTGTGACGTTACGGTGCCCTCAAAAAAGAACGGACCAATGGTGCCTCTTTTGTAATCGCGCACCAAGCCATAACCTTTCGTGGATGAAGAGGTGACTTATGGATCTCATGAGGGTGCTGGGAACCCCAAAAACAAACGTTGTGTTTATTAACGTCACCTGACAGATGGAAGAAGGCCTCATCTGACACCCACAAGTTGTCCACAATGTCCTGATTGGCTTCCATTTCTGCTCCAAACTCCATCGCAAATTGTTGTCGCTTCAATCTTCCAGTGTCTGTTAATTCCTAATAAACATGGATCTTATACGGGTAAATCCTTTCTCAAAATTCGCCACGTCGTGGTATACGACAGCCCTTCTTCTATGGATAGGCGGCGAACAGATTTTTTGGTAGGGGAATCGACCAACCTTGTGGGAACATTTTCAACAACTTCGGCCGTTCGAACACGAGCTTCGCTCCCGCCTTTTTTCTTGTCTTTAACACATCCAGTGGCACGAAATTGCTTGATAAAATCCATGATTGCTTGCCTGCCTGGTGCGTCTCGACACTTATACTCCTTCCGGGACTTTCTTTGCACGGTTACAGGTGATTTTGTCTCGAAATACCATTCGACAACCTTGCATTTCTGCTCTGTTGATAAAGCGGGCGCCATTTTTCAACAGTACGATTTTCATGCAGCGCCGTTGCAACAATACAAACTCTAACTATTTAGAAATTCGATATGGCGCTCATATTCTTTCAATTGTTTATCCCTAGTGTACGTCATTCGAGTGAAATGGTCAGAAATTGACTGAATCACCCTGTAGAATGTGAGGGCGTGGAAAAAAAAAATTTCATCTGGTCTGTAATACCAAGGAACGGATAAGAAATAGTGCAAAATGAGTCGAGCGCTTGCTTAAGAGCAAAGAGATTATGTGCAAGAATGTCCATGTCAGTGCTATTTTTAACTTCTTTCACTGTCTTTACTGTCTGGAAGAATATAATGATAAGAATGGTTTGGTTGACTGGTTTGCTGTAAAGCCTATTGGATCATTTCCACACTTTCACACGTTTACTAACTTTACACATTTCCGATAGAAACCCAAATGTTAGTGATGTCAAGATCCGGATAATTCAAGATCCGGATATCCGGATCTTTTTTTCGGACCTAGGTCCGAGATCCGAGATCCGGATCTTGGTCAGAAATCCGAGATCCGGATCTTGGATCCGAGATCTGAGATCCGGATCTTGGGTCCGAGATCTGAGATCCGGATCTTGGATCCGAGATCCGAAATTCGGATCCTATATCAGGAAATTGTGTATATGCAAACTTTTTCTGAAAGCAGTTTATAAATGTTTTTATTAAGTGATAGCCTAGTCCTCTTAAGTCCTAATTAGTCTTAATACGCATCCAGCGAAAAGATCCGAAATCCGGATCCGATATCCGAGATCCGAAATCCGGATCCGATATCCGATATCCGAGATCCGAGATCCGGATCCGGATCCGGATATTTCTAGATCCGAATCCGGATATTTTCAGATCCGGATCAGAGATCCGGATCCAACGGACATCACTACCAAATGTCCAATCCCACGATTAGATTCGGCAACACGACAGAGTCGAGAAGTGGATAGCAAAGGCCCAAGCTCTCTCGATCGAATAATAATCATGGATTCAAATTTAATTCCCTAATTTAAATTATTCAGTTTATAGCATATAGCGATTTTCTTTTCCACAGTTTATACCTTTAGCCAAGGCAACTTTTAAAATTGTTTACTCTGAATGTGAAAGCATATCTTTCAAAAATAACCCACTAAAAAGAAGATTACCTTAAGTTTATGAATAGGATATCAATAGGCGACACAATAACAAACCGCTTTTCTACAAAGGTTTATAATATACATTAATGTACAGTCGGGTGCATAAAGGTTTTTACCTAAGTCAAAATTGTTCGGCTTCCTTACAATACTTCAATCCATTGAGATTACTTTTTCCTGGTATTTAGTCGAGCACGCTTACTATGGAACGATTCTATTAAGTTTTTGCTTAGCATCGGGGGTAGGCAAATTTACGTCACGTGCTCAACTATGTTGACAAAAAGATTATTTTGGCTGTTCTGATGAGAATTTTTGTTTTATTAATTATAAACTAATATATTTGATTAATAGTGTAACATAAATGGTGCACAGTATCGATATAATTATATGCGTGATCAAGAGATAAGCTGATGCAGCGCTCCTTATGATGTGATGCGGAAGTGATTTACAGGTGAAAGCAGGGAATAGGGAGTGCTGTTTTCCCTATTCCCTGGGTGTAAGTGGAAGCTATTTTCTTTTGACTGCTCGAAAGGTTACAAGTCTTGTTTTTTGTGTGTATATAAAATAATCAACGACAATTATGCCAAAACCATCCGAAAATTTTTTAAAATTTATTATTTAACTAGATGGATCCCGTCAAATTTGACGGAGAACACCCCATCTTATTATTAATCCCCATCGCTTTAATTAAAAAATAATAAAATAAAAAATTGTCAGAGCAACAAATAGAATAATCATTATGCACCAAAAAATAGAATAACCAGAGCTTAAATATCTCATTATGCTCAAAGAATAAGAAATGAGTTAATATATAAAATCAAAATAGCTTTAAACTAAATTTCTCTGAAAGTATTAAACTGTGTCAGCGGATAAAATGATCAGATTTTAAGGATCTTTCTAACGATATAACATTTAACAGAACATTTTCAGAGTTTTTCAGTAGTCACAAGGAAACGTCATAAAATGATCAAGGTAGGATTTTCTTTCTGCATATCTCCAGTTTATTTAATTCAAAACAACGATTGAATATTGTCTCATTACAACAATCCCTGGCTTCTGATGGATTGTCGTAACTTTCTTTGTTGGCTTCAGATGCGCATGCGCAGAAGTGCCAATTATGCTTTTACAAAAAAATGCTTTGCATTTTAATATATAGGATTATTTTAATAGTAGCGAATATTAAATGATTTGAACAAAAGAGGATTTTTGTAAAAGTAACGGTGGTATGAATTAGTGAATAAAATATAGAATAAAGCATGACATCTGTTTAAACCCTCAAATAAACAGATCAAATTGCACACTTGGATGAAAAAACATTAATCTGTTTATGGTGTTCTTTACATACACTGTTTAAAATTTAAACGAAATCAAAAACGCGATAATGAACAAAAAATAATGTCTATCCGTATCGGATTCGAACTCTGCCATTCGAGGCAGTAGGCAGAGACTTTAATGCTGTCAGCCGCTATCGCTTATTATTGTGAGGAGGGAGCAGACGACGAGCACATCCCAAGCGTTTACCTGCTACCCTATTTTCATTCAGAAGGGACAGGTCCATTCTAATCTGCCTTGACTCTCAGCACAAGTACCTGATTTTGCAACCGATCAACATCCAGAAAGCTCAGCCCCTACGGAGCCGACTGTACATTTCGGCCAAAGTCGTGTTGAAAGATGGCAGCGTAGCGGGCGAAATGTAAATTCATGTATATTAAAAACCTTTGTGGAAAAGCCGTTAGTTCTTGTGTCTCCTATTAAACTTGAACACATTTCAATTTTTGATAAGTTAAGGATGAAAATTGTGAATTTAATTTTTTAAATTTTAAATGTTTATTTGTTAAGAAAGTATACTTTCGTTAAGTAGAAACTACTGGAAAAGTTTTTTGTTTTTCCATAAAAGTCATAAAACTGGAAATAATTAATTACAGAGGGCTGTTAGGGATCTATGGTAACAAGTTACAGAGGACCAGAAAAAGTGGAAACTCTTTTCAACACAATCGAATGTGTTGAATCTAATAACCATTCATCGCGGCTATTGCCCTGCATCGCAGTCTCCACGGCAGGAGGCTGGAACGCAGTTCGCGATCGTCTCTTTCCGAGGGCCCGTTTAAGTAGGCCAAAGCTGCAAAAAAATCCATAGGCGATGCGTCCGGAAACTTGACGGGTATGTCGATGAATGGAATGAATTGGATTCCGGGAACTTGCGAGTTGACGCGGCGGTTTGACTCGACGCCTTGTCTTGGTGCAACTATACCTTAATTACCTTTGTACCGTACAAACTGGGGATGTCACGGTTAGAACGTTAGTTTACATGGCGTTAACTTTGGCCTTTGACTCAACCTCTGTCTAAAATTAACTTGCCGTTGTAGCTGTATCCCTTCACTATCATGAAAATTTTTGAAAACTTTCCTTGCATTCAAGATACCATATTCTGAAGTTTTTAAACCTACTTGGGCGGTAAAAAAATGGCTCGGCTCTAGTTGCAGTCGCTTAAATAAACATATGCCTTATATTTCCACGTATTTCCACTTTCTATCCGACAAGTATCGTTCATACAGTTTACGGCAGTTAGTCCGTCGCTCTTGAACATAGCGTGGCAACAACTAATGAACGTGACTCTAGTCTCGCTTCTCCAGTTGTAAATCACGGTTGATAATTGTGTTTACCCTGTATACAGATGTCCCTATCTTCTGTGCAATGGTACGTTGTGTTGGTGGGTTACATCCGGTTACGAGAGCCCAAACTTTCCGGATGACGTTAGGATTATGGCTAGTGGATGATCTCGGATTGGCATCGCTTCTAGTTTTGCCAGTGTTATTTAGGACACTTGATGTACCTTTCTTTGAAACTATGAAGCCTCGTTTTATACATGGTTTCATAATTTCGGAATAACTGAATTTCAAGTCGGGAAAGGTTGTTATGTAGCCCTCCCAATACCTACCAGTTTTCGCTGACATAACACAATGTTTTATCTCGCTGTTCGAATACTAACTATTTTCATATTCCTCGTGATAGCTCATTTGAAAAGAACGCGCGCACAACATTTAAATAAAGGGGCATTCAAAAAGAACATCCTGGGTTTCGTGATTTTATTGTAAGGAAACTATGAAACAAATCGTCATTATAAAGGAGTAAATCTGTGCCTGATATCTGGGAGACTTTATTCGAATAGCCTCCAGCACTCTTGGTTCCTTACTTGGCCTCCGAGCAGACCGGTTACGTCCACTCGATCAGAACTACAGTTACGCAACATCTCTCACAAGGAGTATTTTATAACATCTTCTAACTCATCGAATTTGATAAAAAAAAAAAATCCTATGAGTACCTTTTACTTAATTAACTACCCAGGCAAAGCCATTTGATACACTTCTCAAATTTTTCAGAGAAAATAATTTATAAAGTTTATTTCAAAATGTGCGGGATGAATTTTGGAAACCAGGAATACTCTTTAAACCATCTTGTATTAGCGCAATTTTCCAACTCTGCAATAAATATTTTCCACTGATAATAGAACAAATATTATTCAACTGATAAAACTAAAATTGAACAATGCAGTTGAATATTTGATATTATGATACATTATTAATGTAATATTCAGGAATTTATTTATGAAATGAATACATTCTCAGTCAGACATTAAAATAATTATTATTTCATGATTAATGTATTTTCTTATTTGTCATAAACAAACTTCATTTAAATTTTGCAGACTGTCCCAAAATGCGCATTAGATTTAAAATTTCAGTAAACATGATTGAATCGCGATGAGAATGAAAAATTTCCAATAAGCACGCGGACTGCATTGGCATTGATTGCCTGGATTGCTGCACCAAACCGTTTCATCAGTGAAATAAAGTAAATAAATATATTTTAAAAGCTTACTTATAAAATCGGAAAAAGGGCATTTCAAAGGCTACAGGAATTGTTCTAGGGTTTCTGTTATGTTACGTAGGCTTTAATTTTTTATGGAATATTTGCGAAAAGAAGCGAGCATTTTCCTGAAAATTTTTTGTTTAGTTTCATTAAAGCGAGTAAAATAGTAAACGTGAAAGCTCAGATGAAAAATAAAAACTTTACGGACCGAGATTTGAATCATGGAGAAAAGAGGAAACCAATTAGATCTGTCGTTTTCATTTCCCTCGGCGATGACAGCCCAAATGTGGAAATGTCATATGACCAAAGGAGAAAAAAGCAACCTACCGACCGACGCTTTCGTAGATTGGCGTTGGGTTCGTTTTAGTAGGAAAAAATGATGTATGCCGAGCGCGTATTGACATTAAGTGTCGATGACAATGTGGCGTTGTTCCCGTTTCTGTTATCGTCTCGCGTAGGCGTGGACATGACGCCGTCGGAACTTCCGGTCATTCGTCAAAGCCTTGTCTCGTGCCAAAAAGAGCCCGTAACTCGTCCAACTGACTATCGAAAACGTGTCACACGGGAATAACTGTCACCACCACTCTGGAAGCCAATGGCCAAAAACATCGGCACTTCCCAGGATTCTCGCCGTTCATCGTGTGTTCCAAATTTATTTTTGGTTACTGGAAAGCCATCCATCTGCATTGAGAAGCCCGGGCGCCGGGTGAGAGGGAGTATCGGCTCGGAGCCGAAGCCAAGCTTTTTACGATCGAAGACGAGCAGTCGGGTCTAAAGAGAATAAGATTTAAAGGCCGTAACGCTGTTGTTTGAAATCGAATCATTGGCTCTACAAAAGAAGCAAAGAGTCGATTACGTCCAAGCCCTTCATTCTCTCTCTCTCTCTCTCTCTCTCTCTCTCTCTCTCTCTCTCTCTCTTCCACCTACCCCACCCTCTTTCATCTTCTTCCAAAAAACAGCGACTCCATCAGACGAACAAGACGTCACTCTAGAAATCGCGCTGCTAAAATTCAATTCTTCCCTGACTTTTTTCTCCCTCTTTACCTTCTCTAACATTGCAATGACTGACTTTACCTTCCATCCATCCCAGCCCCTCCATCCTGTTCGAACAGTGGTAGAGATTACATTAGCAATCGACGAAGGAAAAAAAAGGAAAACCGAGGGAAATGAGCTTACTTCGACTTTAGCCATTTTCTTCAAAGCTCTATATGAAAGGAATGAACGGTTGGGTAAAAGAAAGTTCTTTATTAAATTTCTGGGTCATTACAACCTATAAACGTAATATATAATAAAAGCAAATTCATGACGGGCAATAACTTGAAATGATTACTTGCTGTTTTTCTCTCAACATTGATGAAACATTGTTCATTAGAGCTCAAAATGTTGAATAACTCAAAAGAATAACTTATTGAAGAGTAGACTATATTAATTTCACACATTTTTTTCAGAGCATTCGTTATCATATCTATCTTTTCTATTCTTCTTTTACCATTTGTGTGTCGAGGGTGTTAAATAACCATTGGATCTATTTGAAATTTAATCTACCAGGCGATTAGCCATTTTCAAGCTTGTTTGTAAAGGGACAAACACAAGCATGCATGTCCGCAGCAGGATTCTAATCCGCATCTCATTAGTCTTAAGACCTGTGCTTTAGCGCTCGCGACCACCGAGCCGGCCCTTACAGTATTTAAAGAATGTAGAGGCTTTGCAAGATATTTTATTATTAAATTAATTAATAAATGTAGTTCCATAAGGCCCAATATACATTAATGTGATCACCTGTTAATAACGACCATGTGCAGTTCGGACAGCGGCTACACGGGCTGGGAGATACTCAATGAGGTGCTCACAGGGATATTGAACCATGCTGACTACAGCTCAGTTGACAGCTGTTGGATTGTCCGTGTTGGAGTATCCATGGAGCGAATAATCCGATCGAGATGGTCCCATAGATGATCAATTGGATTTAAATCCTGGAATTTGGGGCCCAAGGAAATAGTGTAAAGTTTTCTTCCTGCTCTTCTAATCACTCACGTATAATTCCAGCTATATGAGTTGTCGCATCATCTTGCGTCCTGAAATGACCATGGCAGTTGAAAAGGACGTTAATACCAAACATACCAAACCATCCACAATGATGACTGCACCCAGAGATCCGACCCAAAAAACCGTTACGGAAACAGAAAGAAGAATTACAAACTCTTGTTTTATTCTTGCACATTTAAGCATTGTTGATGCCGGCTTGAAATACGCAACGGCACTGAAAAATCACCTGGTCATGGTAGTCTGAGCAGAATCTATATACAGAGTGCCCCATATTGATGTATACACTCTTTGAAATGTTATAGCTCACCAACGAAATGAGATAGAAATATAATGTTTCTTGTGTATAATCCAGATGGCACTGGAAAAGTATAGCAAGACGCTTATTGCTGTTCATTTGTTTATAAACCAAAATGGCGGTGAGACTTTCATTCGATGAACGTAAGTGGATACTGAAGTTTTATTGGAAAGTGGAAAGTGGAGTTGTTGAGGTTCAACGACGTTGGAGGGTTGAATTGGTACAACACCGCCTACAAGGGTAAAAATAACAAAACTCCAAGACAAGTGAAGCCGAAGGAACGGTGAAAGATGTGTTGAAAGGTCGGTGCGGAAGAAAGAGAAGTTCCACTGATAACGAGAGTGTTGATGCCGTCATGGAAGTTTTTGCACGATCCCCAAAGAAGTCAGTGAGGCAAATCCACAAACACTGACGGGAATTAAGAGTTCAGATTGAACATTCCATCAATGATATTCCTTTAGCTACAATCCAGTCGGTATATCACTCTGTTCGACGTCGGTATTGAAAGTGTATTGTGGCAGAAGGTGGACATTTTGAATATATACGGGCTTAAGGAAGTTTACGTAATAAAATACAACAAACCTTATATTTCTATCTCATTTCGTTGCTGAGTTATAACGTTTCAAAGAGTGTATACATCAACTTGGGGCACCTTGTATTGAAGTTCCAAGAGTGATTCTTTCGACAGTTCGTTGCAGACAACTACTACATCTCTAAACTTCATTTTGGTCTTAAATGAAATATCTTAATCTGTAGAGTTGTCAAAGTTAGTTTTTGTGTCCATAATTACTATTAATTAGCGGTAATTTACAATTCAAAATTGCTTACGCTGGCAAATCAAACAGTCCTCTCCACAATGATGTCACAATCAATAACTTTGCTACCATTGATGATCAAATTAACAACAATTACATAAACAATTAACAAAGATAACAATAATCAACAATACAGGCAAATAGATTTTTAATTAAAGAGATGGAGATGGGTTGTTTACCGTCAAATTTTGACGGGATCCATCTAGTTTTAATTTAAAATCTTTACTACAAGAGATATTATTAAGTAGCAGAAGAATGGAGCGGTTTCACAATGTCCGTCCGTCCGTCCCTTCATAATTTCTGCGATTTTTGCATCTGATGAGAATGGAAAGAAGATAAGGTTCTTTTATAGTTTCTAAATACTAAGTCCGAGAAAATAACTATTTTGGTTAAAAAAATTGAGGGATTAAAACGTGTAGATGAAGGGGTAAAAATTGATGAACTCAGAGCTTGCCCTACTTTCCTATACTTCCTTGGGAGGCTTAATTTCTTGTTAAATACAGTATATTGAAAGTGTGGTATCAGATAGCGCCATTAAACTTCGCTGTCTTACCTAGCTCAATTATTTCGTTAATTCAAAAACAAATGACGTACAAATTTCTGTAATGGCGTAACATTTCGTTTTTAGTGTATTGGATTAAACTCTTTGCCATTGCAATAAATATATTTTATTACTCCCAATTTCATTTATAATTTGTTATTTTGAAACACTGAAGAATCAATTAAATGTTTATTCAGGTCGTTTGATGCTTTTCGAAGTCTTCGTCAAATTTATGATCTGTACGTTCGAAGTGCTTACTATATTTATATTGATTCCTTCCCCTCAGTTAAGTATAATGTTCCGACCGAAAAAAGTGTTACGAGTGATGGTATAAATTAATTTTGCATTATAAAAATGCACTCGTTTTGTGATTTTAGATACTGTAAAAAACTTGCACGTGCCATGTTTGTGGCCCCACGTTCGATTGTGAGCACAGACGCGGGTAAAGAGATTCACTTTAAAGCATAGACGCTCTATTTACTTCACATTTTAAGAGATTCGATACCTGTACGTATATCTCATATTTTTTTTTACCATAAGCCATTATTAAGTACGAGGGTTGTTCCGAAAGTAAGTTTCGTCATTTTATTCACAAGGAAACTTTATTGCCAAAAAAATACAGCATGGTATCATGTACTATACATCTTGCACTATTTTTCGACATACTCGCCACCGACATTGAGACATTTTGTAATAGCAGCAGACAGACGTACCCTAGGCTATTCGAGTACAAATCACGATGGCAGACAGACGTTTACTGACAACGTGGTCGCATCCCAGTTCACCAGTGACGAAAAAATTCAAAGTGTCACCCTCCGCAGGAAAGATTATGGCAACAGCATTCTAGGACGCAAAAAGTGTGATTCTCATTGATTTCCTCCATCAAGGGACCATCAATGCGGCACGCTACTGCGACACCTTCACCAAACTCAGGTCCGCCATTCGACGAAAGAGACCAGGGCTCTTGAGTGAAGGTGTTGTGCTTTTGGACGACAACGCAATACCACACGCAACAAGGCTCACACAAGATCAGGTGACGACAAATTTGTAGGTGACGAATATGTCGAAAAATAGCGCAAGGTGTATAGTTCATGATGCCATGTGCATGATTCTGTAGACTCGCCTATTGATAAATAAAAGTTTTATGCACTGTATAAAATATTTATTTCTTTGTTGCACTAAAAAATTATCATGATTCAATGCATCGGACTGCAGATTTGAAATTAAATCAATTTTTTATTTCTATTCTAGCTTTATTATTGGCCGACGGGAAACTTTTAGGGTATTACACCTGTAGGCAAGGCTGGTATATCATTAAATAAAGCTAGTTTGATATTTCGGTAATATAAAGTTTTCATGTGATGTTCTGATGTTTATTATATTTGCTCAGGCATTTCATATTTGGATAATGAAATTATGTTGGTATCATAATCGGGTTGTGAGATATGTATTTTAAATTCTGAAAACTGCTTTCGCATGTACAGAATTGCTTTTGTAAAAATCAATTTATTATGCAGAAAGCGTTAGTATTGCCGCAAGGAATAACTTCTGACTTTACCTAAATGCCATTAAATTATTAATTTAACCCCAAAACTCATCCTGCTTGAGGAAGAATCCCTTTATTTGAATTATGATCTCAGTAAAAAACGCATTTGTTCTATGTAGAAGATGGTAAAACCCATAAATATCCTTTTGCCTATCTTCAAAAAAACTATAGACTTTTACGGGACATGTTTACGAGGTGAAGGGTATAAACTGGACCATAAAAGTACTTAAAAAAGCGTTCCCACGAACAAGCAGAATCCGCTCTAGCTATACTAAAGCTATTGATCTCAAAGTCATACAAAAAAAAAACCAATTTCGTCTTTATTAGACGAGAACAGCTTAAAAATGACATTTATATTACTAATCTGAATGAGCTCGCTAGATTCAAATTGATTTGAAGAGAATTTAAGTCATTCATTTCTTTATGAAAATTTTTTTATCAACGAGCAATTCGTCCTGACTTCATTTCTATTTAACCTAGACGTATGACAACATTGAAGTAAACTATTTACGAAAGCCTTTATGATTGTTTAATAAAAGAGAATAATGCATCAAGTTTAGTTTGGGCTGCAGTCATTCTAAGTGGGTTAGATTTCGACGTTGCGTCCTGGAAAATAAAACGCAAAATTAAATATTTGTAATCGCTCTGGTACACAGAGTCAAGGACGAGGCAATGATAAAATATTCAGAGGAATTCTTTGCTAAAGCCCTTCACACTTTTGATGTTAATTATCTTAGCATACACGTTTTGCTCTGTCGGATTCGTTAATTGATTTCTCTAAACGTGTTCCCTGTCAATTTTTAACATGGTCGTTATGTCTTGGTTAGACTTCATAAAAAAGACGACGGTGAAGTCTTAAATTTTATAAATTATTCAGAGCAAATAAATAACTTAAACAGAATGTTGATCATAGAATTAAAAAAAAATTAATTTTAATTTTGACGTCATTCCCTTGGAGCTATAGACGAGCGCAATGCTTTCATTCTTAACATGAATTGTTATTTATCATTTCTACAGTTTGCTTTCAAACTGTAAACACTTATTAAAAATAAACTTATTTAATTAATTACGAAACTCCTGTTAACATCAAGAGCTTATTTGTTCGTCCCTGCATTTTGTTTTACTCAAGAGAACAAACAGACATACTCTACAATTCAAATTTGTAATGGCATCATTGAGGCCGTGAAGAGCAAACGATGGCAGAACATTGTAATCCATTCTCACTTTTTAAACCGAACGCATAAAATAAAGCAGGCTTGGATTTTTTTTTAAATATTGGCTTAACGCTGATGCAGAATTACAAGGACAAAGATGCAAGGGGAAATCTTCAGTTGGAAGAGGAGTCTTTGACTTTAATCAGATGGGGGATTAGACGCTAGAATGGTTTCATTCTTTCCTTCACATCCTGACGCTCGTAAACGGCTTAGGTAGGAGTCAGCTTCCTTCTTGTTTCGTTTACGGACTTTTAAAGTCACTTCCTCTCCGACTACTAAAGAGTCTTTTTCCAAGAAGGAGCTTAAGTATTTAGAAGTACAATAATGTCAATAAAATTTTCTTTGGTAAGAGTTCAATAAGGGGATCATTTGCATTCTTTGCAGTACAGAGTTGGCTGCTAAAGCGTATTCATGAGCAAGTGGTTGGTAAATGATAGGCGGCCTTATACAGGGTGTTTACTTTGAAGTGATCCACCCAAATATCTAAATATCTATTGAAATTGTCAACAATCTGTCATTATAGTGCTATAGGAACGTGAGGATGCGCAATCGGATGCTCACGTCAAATTTGACATCTTTAAGGGGGTCAAATCATAATGTATCTTTTTAATCGTGTAAGGTACAACAAAGTGGCAATGGGAAACTTGTAGAACACACAACGTTTATCCCTAAATCACCATATTTTACATAACTTATTTCTTTATTTCACAAAAACTACAAAATGTTCAATTTGGTTACCATTTGAAGCAATTCATAATTGAAATCGTAAGTTTTTTTTCAAAAAATGTTGTTTGAGAAATTTTTGTACATGCGAATTCGGATTTTCAGATCATCCAAATCTCTGGGAAGAGTTTGATACAAAGCCTCCTTCACATAACTCCGAAAAAACAAATCCATGGGAGTCAAATCAGGTGATTTTTGGGGCCACTTAGCAAGGATCAAACTGTATACCTTATTTGAAAAAAATGGAAGGAAATATTCTGCGACCTGAATTCGAACCAGGAACCTCGAGTGTCATATGCTCGACGCCTCTACCAATTGACAACTTGAAGAAATTCTCGATCTGTGAGCCAGGTGCCCGCTTCCCATTGGGGCTTCCTGCGCGTGTGTCTGCGATAGTCCAATTGGTAGAGGCGTCGAGGTTCCTGATTCGAATCCAGGTCGCAGAATTTTTCCTTCCCTTTTTTCCAATAATATCATTACCTGATGTTTGGAGATTTAGCTCCAGTTTATATTCATTATTTATGTACTACCTTATTTGTTCCAAAAGCACTTCTCAATAGTTGTGTGGGGTGGTACCCCATCCTGCTGGAACTATACATGACGAAGTTCAGACAAAGACAAACTTTCTGCCCAATCACAAACCACTTTGTATAATAAGGTTAGCATATCGTGCATCAGCCTATGTTTGTAAAAAATTGGACCACTTACTGTCAAATTATACATCCCGTATCAAATGTTAGTTGACCATCTGCATTGATGGTTTATTGATGTTAAAGTGTGGATTGGTTTGTGACCAGAAATGTTAATTAAGGTTTTATATTTATAATACCATTTTGAATGAACGTAGGCTCATCACTCGAGAGAATACACTTATTAAAATGACTGGTTAAGGTCTATCCTAGCAAGTATAAAGTTATAATAACCCATCCTCAACTGTTGGGCATGCTCTCTTTCAAGTGCATTTATAATATCATCCATACCATTCATATTATTCATACCAAGTGCAAGAATATGATGGTATGGATGATATTTATGTTTGTGACGTATTTTCCAAATATTTCGGCATGATAACCCACATTCCGAAGACGCATTGCCAATTCTTGCATGATGATTTGCTTCAAAATGGGTGATCACATCAATGTCATTAATGGTTCTTTGTAATTGCCTTCTGGGATGACGTTGATGTGCACAACCTGTTTTTCGTAATCTGTTTATTAAACTTTTGAAATTATGCAATGTGTGACACTGGATTGAGGAATCTAGTGCAATATTCGCGTGCTGCACCATAAATTAAAATCTTTTCCAGTATTTCTGCTTAATTCAACCTTTAGAACACCTTTAAACATTTCTCGTTTGAAGCTCCCTCCATTTCCCTCTGTCAACATTTCTGTTGTGTTACCACTGCACAAACAGATACTTGGGATTTACGTAATTTCACTATGCATGTGTGTTACAGTATACATACTTTATTTGCTGCCTACGTAATCCTTATATTTACATGATGTGAACCACTGTTTAGAGATGATGTGTTCCTATTAAATTCGTAAGTCGATGTACGTTTTATCGGTAAATGTTTCTGGAACAATGGATAGAGAGTGTACGTTAAATTGTTAAAAATGCATCACTAAAGATACGAAAGAGTAGTTTGGCTTACACGAGTTTTCAATCCAGTAACTATGACATTATCTCGGATATTGCTAAAGCTCTGTGTAACTAATATATCATCGTGTCCGTGGCAATAAATAATATTCAAGTTTCTGGAAACAGATATTGCGAGGTGGAGTCATTTGAGCGTCGATGTTTGTATTTATGGTTTAATTTCATTCGTTCATCACCTGTCCTGCCTGCAAATGGAATCAGCGATATAAATGACAAATTAATAACATCGACTGAAGCATCTTGCTTTTAACATAAATTGGAGAAGGATATATGGCGAAGCAAATGGAGGTGGATCAGTTCATTCAATTTCATTGCAAACTTTACACGGTGTTTATAATAGCGCAGAAAGTCTAACTTTGTAGGACAAGGCAATAAATTTGTTCTCCGCGTTTGCTTTAATAGGACGATGGAAATAATTCAAAGTCTGATTGAGTAAATTTGGACAACCTCGGTTTATCCATTTTCCTATTGGGAAAATTAATTTAATCAAGAAGTTCTTTTACACAACTGGTTAAAAAGCTATGATATGAAAATTAATAATTTATTTTCTATTATTTTTGCTCGATTTATAAACAGAAGGGCATGAAATTAGGAGTGGTATACGAGCTTTATGAAATTTGTTTTTAAAAGGGAAGCTATTGTTCCTAATGGCTAAATTTAACCACAGCTCAGAAAGTAATTCATCATATTTTTCACTTGGAAACTACTTTTCAAAATATCGGAAAATTCGCTATATAAATACATTTTTCTTATACTCTTATTATTATTATTATTTATTTTTTTTTTTACAAAATCTTCATCAATTTGTACAACTTTACAAGTGTATGCATATCTTGCTTGTATTAGCTCTTGCCCTGTTGACGAAGCCATAGCCTCACTGCATGAATTATGTCCTCGCAATCTTCAATTCTCATCCCGCATAGTCGGTTTTTAAATTATTATTGTTATTAGCATTGGCTGGTTTGGAATAGGTGCAAACAAGCCAGACAGAACACAAAAATAATAAATAAATAATAAAAAATACACAGGATAAAAGTCATAAAACGTGCAGATCTAGGAGACACAGATAAGAGCCACAGTCCGTAGTAGCGAATTCCAAATTTCAATGGTATTTAAGGGGAAATTTCTTTCCGTAAACATTGTTGATCTTTGGCGAAGTTAAAATTTATAACGATAATTAGCAGACATATCAAATATTGAGTTATACCGTGTGTTTCAAAAGTTTCCGAACGCAGGAGATGACTTTTATGTTATGCAAAACCGAATGTTATGCAGGTAGACAGGAGCAACTGTCTCTCAACCTCTTTTGTTCAATTAACGGATGCTCCCAGTCGTTACGAATCCCGCTATTTATTTTACATAAATGCAAATACGCGAATGTTGGTTATCTTCAGCTTTTTTCCATTTCCACATGGGGTCGCTGTGTTAATTTTTTTTTGATTTGGCAATGATTTTTACGGCCGGATGCCCTTCCTGATGCCAACCTCACGAGAGGAAATGTCAGAAAAAGGACAAACACAAGCATCCATACCCTCGGCGGGATTCGAACCCGCGACTCGCTGGATCCGAGAGCGATAAGACCTGCGCCTTAACCCTCTCGGCCACCGAGCCAACTATATGAGAGTAGAAATACGCGAATATGAGAGTGAAATTAAAGATTAAAGTAAAAAATAGAAGTTTTATTTATAAAACCTACGGTATACTGTATTAAGCTTATACCGGTAAAGTAACAGTTTAAAAAGAGTTTATTGCGTGAAAACAAACAAGTGAAGTAAAACTGATTTTATATAATTTTACTTCATCACATGGTTTATTTTAGTGGTTGGCCGAACATTACTCCTGCTGTCATAGGTTAGACTTTCCCTACATACAGAAGGGGCAGTTCGGGAACTTTTGAAACACACTGTATAATTTACCGGATGATTTGGTGATCTGATCGCACTAGATAATTCTTATAATAAATCCGAGTTTGCTAATTATAAACAATGTAAGAATGTTCATTCTCATAAAGATTTCAGACATAGGTTCGTGTAGTTAAAAGCAGCATTACAGAAAAGTTAATTATATGCTACAGCTGGCCTTTTGATATTTGTTGGAAGTGCTGGCCAAAAAGGTCACATGATAATAAAGTGCTAGATGGAGAGAAGAGAAAATAAATAACCTTATCTCTAATCTCCTAGTAAATAATCATAACTTTCAGTGCCTATATCTCCTAAACGATTGGATCAATTGAAAAAAAACCACCAAGAATATAACATTTCTTAAATGCTGTGTACAATCTGAAAATACCATTGAAAACAGGAGTTTCTATTGCAGGTTTAAAAGTTGACTTCCATATTCGAAAATGGCGTCTTTTTAGGAAATGGTTAGGTTAGGTTAGAATAAATATAAAAACTCCTCCCATAAGAGTACAATAATTCTTCCATTAAAAGTACTCTGCCAAATTTGTTTTTTGAGAAGTTTGCTATTGGTTCACTTTAGGTGAGACGCCCTATATCGTCTTAAGATTCGATGTTCATTGGAATACATGAGAAGGATCTGACTGATTAATGAAGTTGTAAATGCATTTCGTGTATCTAATCACCAATTTATTAAGCAATAGAACATGTGATTAGATAGACGAACTGCATTTGCAACTTCATTAATCAGTCAGATCCTTCTAATGGATTCCAAAGTTGGCAATCTATTTTTATAACACATTCGAGTAATAGATATAAAGTCGTTATAATTAGTCATTGTAATTTTTTTCGATATAAAGTCATAATAATTTCGTCAATCAAGGCGTGAAATCTTAGTGAAGTATCAAAAGTCACACCTAAAATATTTATCGTGGCTAAATCAAAAACATCAGAGCAAGATCGGAACTGAAGGAAGGATGAAGATCCCAGTCCCAACCCGATTTTAGCGATTGCTTCTCGGATTTTCAATTATGTGTGAGGGCGTTCTAGATAAGCTTCTACGACCCTCAAATAGTGTCATCTCGGCGATTCAACATCTGGGTTAGTGGCTGCGGCAGGATTCTCAGGGCGCAACCGATTTTGTCAAATTTCTGAAGCATTACCTCTTGAATCTCACGGCTTTCTATTGACTGCACAACTTCCATAAAATGTTGTTAATGTTCATCAACTCGGTTCTCGATACTCGAGTATTTACTTGCAATTAGGTGTGTGTAACGGGAATCTTCGCAGATGCCAAGTTATAGATAATTAAATTTGCGCTATCTGTTGGAATGCCGTATGCAAACGTGGGGATAATCGGTAGGGGCCAGGTCTGGCGAATACAGCGGGTGCGGTAGCAGATCCCTTTTCAGCGTTTTGATGGTCTCCTGGACGATGCAAGCTCCATGGCGCTGAGCGTTGTCGTTCGCGTCTCGTGTCCCATTCTGGCCGTTTTTCGAGCAAGGCATGGTTCAGATTTATCAGTTGTTGTCGGTAGCGATGCCCATTGACAGTTTCGCCCGGTTTCATCCAACGACGCTTGCAGATCGGCGTCCCCAATTGTTTTTGGTCTGCCGGAGCGCTCCTTGTCCACAGTGTCAAAATCGCCACTTCTGAAGCGTTTAAACCAATCTTCACAGGTAGTTTTCGATGGTACATTGTCGCCGTAGGCCTCCTCAAGCAAACGACGTGCTTCAACTGCATTTTTTTTCAGGTTAAAGCAGAAAAGCAAAACTCCCCGCAAATGCTGTTTGTTTGGCACAAAAGCCAAAATCTTCGTTGTTGGAAAAATATTTTTGCGTTGCCATATGTGTTGGTATCACGACTGGTTTTTGGTTAACAGATGTCTACGCTATGAAGAAATACAACTTCCGGTATGTATTTCGACTACATGTATCGTTAGCGCCATCTATGTGTGAAACCCGGAAACTTAGTTGCACACCTAGTAGTTCCACAACCGTTGATCGCAGGTAAACGATCTGCTAAATACAGGATAAAGGGGATCGTCAAGCTTTGTTTCGCTGCCGCCACGGATCTATCGGGCGCGTCTGAAAGGCGTTTGTGTGCTCCCGCCAGTTTATGTCAAGATGGCGAGCCCGGTGCACAAAGCCTTTTGCGTCCTTCGCTTTGGAAAGTACGAGTCCCTAACTACCGTGCGGCGCAATGTTTCTCCGAACTTTCGGAACTGAAGTTCAAATAGCTCAGAGCATTAGAAGTTGGCATCAACAGTTCCAGGAAATTAGATATCAGACATGCTTCAGTAAGTATGGGAGAAATTTGAGTATCAAATGGACGTGTGCTTCAGCATAACTTGATTATTTTTTGAGCATTTTGCAACTTGTATGTCGATATTATGAAATCAGATGAAGAATTTTGATACACCCCTGTATTCTGAAGAAATGAAGTATTACTGAGTAACCATCATACACATTTATGCAAAGTTTTACAACAATTTTATATGCCTGAATATTTTATTACTTTATAAAAATGTAAATTTTTCGACTCCAATTCTAAATGTAAAAATTTAGCCGATTTCGTTCGGTCCTTGTAGTTCCTATAATAAAAAAAAGGGAATTCGACGACTAGTAAAGCTCCTTCAATAGATCACTGTCAGACAAAAAAGGACAGGGGACAAACACTTTAATACATAAGGTAATTGGGAAGTATAGGTTGGATTTCTTCTTTCATTTTCACACAGGAAGCAATTCTCTTCTTTCTGTCTTTTTTATGTGTATTTTTGTTTACGCTCCTTTCACCTGACAGTTGGATGTTGTAAATAATTTGTTGTTCCTCTTCGCTTACTGAAAAAGTCGACCTAAATAAATTTTTTTGACAAAAGAAAATTGGGTATCAGGAACCAATCATTATCTATTCTCATTAGGTCCGGAAGAGAAAAAAAATGCTTCCGCTTTCAAGAAGGAGGGGGGGGGGAGAAGTCTGGGCTTTTCTGTATAAGAATGATTTCTTTCTTGAATGGGCGACAAAGACTTCTCCTTTTTCCCCCGAGGTGAACAGAAGCTAATGGAACCATGTTTTACGAATTCGGCTTTTAATTTATCGCTTATTTGAAGAGTTTTAAAACCACAATCAGGAAACGCTCGTTTGCCGGTTCGATTTCCTATGGCTCATTGCCCACATTCGCCGTGTTTATTTAGCGTTGGTTTGTATAGATAAGAACAATCGAAAAATAACTCATGGCCTCTCTGAAAATAAGTTCTGAAAGGACATAATTTATATAAGAGGTATTGTTTTCATCTCGCATTTACGCGATGCTTCGCAGAAATTAAAATGAGTACGGTGAGTGTTTTTTTATCTTCTTCCTTTTAAATAAAATATGAATGTTTTTTTTTAAATGGAAATCCGGTTTCGATGTCGAATGAACGATCATACGAATGATCAAATCACAAATTCGGCAACCGCATTACGTAATATTAAATTGAATTTGATTGACATTTTTAATCAGCAGATTATCGGACCAATCATCCAGATGATCGGAAAACGAGCACCGGCTACCTACGACAAGAGGGTGAAACAATACGAAATCGTTTATTAAATAGTTCCCGATTAAAGATGAGCTCACATTTAATCTTAAAAATTATCTGGGTTTCTTTTACAATCTTCAGATTTTAAAATTAAAACGCCATTCTGTTTTGTTAATTTAAATGCTCGTTTAAGATTAATTAACAACCATAAATTAAAAATAATTATGCAACTCAATAAAATGAAGTAAAATTCATTATCATATAGAGAGTAATTTAGTGCTAATTAACCCAAATACTTAATATGTTTCTATATAATTTAAACTTATTTTAATGTAGGAATGTGCGGTTTACTTCAATAATCCTTTAATCCTCATGAAAATGGCTTTAGAGTAAATGCTGGAAGTGATAATCGCTTAGTATACGTATTAATCAATGGAAATTATCTAGGTTAACTACAGTGAATAGCCCTGAATAAATCGCGAGTTACTAATTGCCAGGTTGGCTTAGAGCGGGAGTGTCAAATGTTACACAAGATATACTTTGCATATGCGATCTACACTTTAAAAATTATAATTTTAACATTAGATACTTAGGATTAATGTTACTTTATCTTGTTAATCATTAATGTTACTGTCAGTTACGATCGATGTATAACCATTAGGCAATTGACCGGTAGATTGCATCGAGTTATTAACATATTGAATGACAAACGCGGACGCCACTAAAGACTTGAAAATCACGTTTAAGAACAGTAATAAAAAGCCACATAGATTATTTAAAAACTGTTATTTATCTAAACAATTAAATAAGCCAATGTCCAAGCAGCTCAAAGATTTTCAAAGAAGTATGGGATAGACGACACATAGGCAGTCTGAGCATACGTGCCTAGCACATACTTAAATCCAACCAAATTGGTAGTACATGATATAACCCGAAAATGGAAAGCTACAGGAGAGAAGCACGAGGATATGACCGACAGAGATCGATGTGTCGTATTCACCGGTGGTCCAATGGGGTGGTTAGGTTACAAATATCACCACTATTACATGCAAAGATGTCTTAGTGTAAGGAAAACCTGGGCGGCCAATGAAACAGTTGAAAGACATGGATCGACGAGCCATTCTCTATCGTTTTCAAATTAGAGGGTCAATCCAGGTGTTGGTGCAAGGAAGGAGAACTTCTACCAAAGTGTGTTGTCCAAACAGTCGAGTTTGGTCTTGTCCAACAAGCTTGACATACGATAACCTCCACAGTTGTTGGGATATCCTGGACATATTATATTCTTTTTATACAAATGAGACCGTTAGTTGATGGGCTGTTTTATCTCTCAGCAGGATAATAAGCATCCCGAGCTCTTACAACACCTCCAAGACAGAAGGCCTGATAACGGAAACGTCATACATTGTTACATCATCATTAGTCGACCATTGTTAATCATATTTCAACCAATAATAAGCTCTAAATTTGATCGACTAGTGATGATGTAACAATGTTTGACGTTTCCGTTATCAAGCCTTCTGTCTAGGAGGTGTTGGCTCTTACCGCCTCGTTTTAAGACATTAACATATAAATACTGGATTAAGGAGTTTAAAGATCCAACCGCAACCAAAAAAACATAGTGTTGAGTTAGAACATAGTGTGAGCACGTAAGATAATCTACTATTCGTAAAAGTGCAAACTAGAAATCTTCTAGGATTTGAAATTAGTAGAGAATATGCCAGCACTCTGCAGGCTGTCATTACAGCAAAGAATAGCTTTTTATATAATGATTCCCGTAAGAATAAAATAAAATCGTAATGCGCATGCGTTGGTTATACTGTTTCAGCATGTTGCCCCTATTCACCACAGGAAATAAACCCAATCTTTTCGGTTATGTAAAGCCGTCGGTCCCGGGTGCTGCTATCATTATTGGTTTCGAAACAACCCTGCACCTGGTTCTTGAGGCCCTTGTGTAGTATCAGTCCCAGCGTATATATGATAAACGACTTATCCAAGCATATCATATCTACCTTCACATGAGGAAGACACTTCATCATCATCAACATTCGGATATTTGTTTAGAAAAAAAAATCATGAATTGACTGAATATAAACAAAAGTAACTTGTTATCTTTGTAAAACGTTCTGATTCATTTTAATTCGTTGAATAATGTTATTTTGATCACTTTGCAACTGAATCCTAAATCGTAATGACAGCAGCGCCATCTTTTGGCGAGATTTATATATCATAAATAATGTATTATATAAAAATAAAAAATAATTCAGTATGTGTGTGATTTTTTTATTACTAAAAACTGTCGTACATTTTTCATTAGAGGGGGTTTCAAAAACAAGCAACCAAGCAGATGCCTTAGAATAATTTCAGTTTATTTTCAACGCGGATTGATACAAGCTTGAGCATGCGCGCTTCGTTTTTGGTTCCTAGATATCGGGACTGGACTATAGATATTTGACATACTTTAAATAATGTCTTCACAATCACATTTTTATCTTGGTTTGCAGGTTTATAAAAACATAATAAATTCTTTGGCAACAGAAATTCAAGAATATATTATTAGAAGAAAAGCAATCAAATTACCCCTGCAGTTAAGATAATAAGGTAACACAAAACCAAAGTGAAGATTCGATAATTCATTATAATTAAATCGGAACATGATCAGGCAATACATTTATAAATCGAACAAACAAATCGAAATTCACAGGAATTTCAAAGCAATCAATATCAATATTTTCAACACTCAGCAACATTTCACTTATCAGGGAATGAAATAATGACAGAACCTATACACATTTATTATCTAATTTATTATGAAATTCCAGTATTAATGGCTGAGCTATGACAAAATTATCTTTTTCCAATTTGTCAGTCTTGTTGACACTACATTTCTGATCAACAGAAACATGTCACACCAAATACATAATTGAAACAATTTCTTTTTTTTAATATCGGAGAAAGAAAGAAGGCAAAGGCATAAACCTGCATCGAATTCACTTTAGGCGCAAACTCAAGCTGAACTTAAGGTTTTGGGCAATAAAAGCTTTTCTTTTTCAAGTTATCGTTTATGAAGTGCAAGAGCCAATTTTTTTTTTTTAGAATCGATAAAGGAGCATTTAAAGGTGAAAGATTTGGAGAAGAGATTGTTTGGGGGAGCAAAAAAACACTTCGCTTAAATAACCTTTTCAAATACTAAATAATCTTATAATGAATGCTGATGTTTTCAATACTTATTTTGATTTTGCATGCATTTTTATTGCTTTTGGAGCATTGAAAATTTTTCTTTGATACTCTCAACTGTTATTTCTGAGAGGTATCAAACTCCCTCAGATTATAAATTTAAGAAAGTTCTTGAGATTTATTTAATAACTTCTTTTAACGAATGGCATTTAATAATTTAATTTAACCTTTAAAAACCTTCTGACTCTGGAAAGGATTTTGAACTTCATCCAATTAAGAAAAATTGAAAATCTTTCCCTTGAGCAAGTTCAAAAACACCTTCATCTTTTTATCTTAAAAACATTAACAGTTTCTATTTTTTTTTTCTTTTGTTCTCTTTTATACATGAATGTATTTTTTTACAATCTTAAGCAGTTCCTTGCTTTTTTTCCCCCTCTTTTCTTTTCCGTTAAAAGCACTTGATATTTTGTTGTTTTGAACTCATCTCAGACGGCCTATTTTTTTGTTTGTAATTTTTTTTCATGCTTCTTATATAAAAGGTTTAAGGTGTAATTTTCCCTTTAGCGTTGCTCGTTCTTATTCGCTTCTTTTTGTCTCTCGTTTTACTTTTTCTCTTGCTTTATTTTAGCTGGGCTCAAATCGAATTATTTTCCCCATCGCCACAAACTATATTTTATCTAAAATCGTTTAAACACAGAGAGAGAGAGAGAGAGAGAGGGACAAAGAAAAGAGCAGAGACTGAATAAGTGGAAGGATAACGAAGATAAATTGATTGCGGTGAAACACCGAATTAGTAGGCAGTGTGAGGTCACGTTCTAATGGCGTTAGTAAGGGTAATTATTGAACCCTTCCCCCCCCCCCATCCCTTCTCTGAAAAGATAATTTAATTATAACTCTTCAACCATAAGAAAGAGATAAAACCTTACAACTCTCAACGAAATATAAAATAATTCGTTTTTCATTAAAAGAATTCCCTTACGGAACATCTCAGAAAATTTAACTGGAATGACTTGGTATTCTTTTTAGCAGACAACCCTGATTATAATTGAAAACGTTTCAAGTATAATTAGAGAGCAAAATAATTACTGAAATATTTTCTAAAATTATACATAAACTAAACGTAATTGGCTCATTTAATGTAAAATGTAAGGAATGCAAATGAAATGTGTATACAGAACACGATTTTGGAATCTTTTATACAGATTCCGTTTTGCTCTAACCTTCTAAATGACGGAAAAGGGTTATCCGAGTCCTCCTAAATTCGGTTGACGAATCAATCATTTCGGCATAGTTTTCGGCGCTTACGTACATATGAGGTGAAATAGCGTTTTAAGGTTTGTGTACTAAAGTGAAATAGGAGTAATTAATACTTGTCGTAACCTTATTGGTAATAACAAAGGTTAGTTTCCCCTCATACTTGTAGAACCGACTTTAAACAGCGCAGTTGTTGATGAGGTCCATCCATTTATATGGAAATGGCTCCATATAAGAAAACCCGGAAAGCCAGAATTGTTTCATAGAAAATGTTAATAAGGTCAGGTTATTACGGGAGACCGAGGCAGGTTTACACACTTTATTATTATTTTTGTGTTTTTAGTAATATTTCTATTTTTAGTGTTTTCTATTTCACTCAATTTCATATCCATTCATGAGTTTAACGTTAAGATACAGTACGGTGCCTTTAACTACCTTAAATTTACCCGTAGGCGGGGCAGGATCACACAATGCTTAGTGTATGTTTCCACACATTTAACATAATGAAATATAAGCTTTATTATGAATAAAAATCAAGCAATTAGAAATATTTATTATTTCGTAAGTGCAAATGAGTCAGGATACTCACATTTCAAATACCAAATGAATATTACCAAATAAAAATTTACAGAATACAAAATATACTGAATTATCTGTTGTAGTAGAGTGATCATATGCCCACCTCTTATACTCTGTGGATTGTAGCCACTGTTCTCCAGGTTTTGGCTTTTTATACGACCTCAAACCGTGTGTAAATTTGCCCCAGGTTTCCAGTGTATACTTAGCTCAGTGCCATGTTTTGGTTAAAACTAAGCCTCTAAGTTTTGTTCATAAGGTTAACAATCAACTCAATAACTTAAAATAACCGCAAAAGAACAATCTAACAGGATAAGCAATAATGAGTTAAGACGATCTACTGGTACAAGTACTATAACTGTCATACACTAGTGAGAAAATTTACGTACCAGAAGAAAAATTAGAAAAAGTTGTCTATTTCACTAATCTTACATGCGACTGACTCCAGACTGTGTTGAGGGTACATGGCGGTTGTAACATTTCTCTTCGACTCGAAGGCGGTGCGCTCCGACCAGCGGTAAGTGATCTATAGGTAATGTGTAAACTACCCCTGTACCAAACCTGCCCCAATCTTCCCTACAGTTATAAAATTACCAGATTTTAACTTTTATAACATGATGTATTATGTGATGCATTTGTCTTGGCGTGGAGTCAACTTTTACCGCAAAGTTTTTTAAGCACTGGATAGAAATGGAGGATTTACTATTAAATTGAAAATCCAAACGTTGCATTCTGATCTATATTGCTGACTTGATATAATTAAACAAAAGAAAAAGTCCAGGAATAGCAATACTGGTAGCGTCTTTATTATTAAGTGTTCAACGCGTATCGAGTATCATCTCATCTTCAGGAACTATGAACGACTACAGAGTTACAATGGCGACAACATCCGATGTATATGCGAGGGGTCCACCAATCAGAGAATAGTAACATAACTCTGATTGGTGGACTTAAATAAATAAAAATAATTCCTCTTATTTGTATTAACAATATCTCTGATTTCTATCTCGATTTGTATTTATTTATTAATATTTTTACTCGATTTTGCCATTTTGGGTTTTTTAGCTCCTATCTAAACTTTTGTATTATATTTCGATCTTTTTTATCTTGTTTGTCTTACCAGTTTTTGTCTCTTATATCTACTTTTGGCTCTTATATCCATTTTCGGCTCTTGTTTTTACTTTTTGCTCTTATATATATATATTGTTTACTTATTATTTATACTATTATGTACCCAATCTTGTAACCACACACCCACACGATTTTTTGTTATAATTTGACCCCATTTGACCCCTTGAAAGGAATAATAGGATTTGGATAGTGCACGTGAAGTAAACCTAACTATGTTATATCTGTTAAAGTATCATTTTCATTTATTCAATAGATTATTAAGCACATGAAGACATGCTATAGGTAGAACAGCGTTGAGTGTAGTTCATTCACTAGATTTCCTGGCCAAGTATGCTGCGTTTGTGTATATAAGTATATATAAACATTATTCCATTTTAACTGAAAGAAAAAAATTTCCAAATCGAGTATCCATTTTCAGTGTTTGCAGTTCCACGCTCGTGTAAATGAAGAAGAGCCTGCTGTTCATTCAAACCTATTTCTCTTTATTTTGAAGTTCACTATCATGTATTTCAGTCGAAATTCATCTTTAAAGCATGTTACTGTTTATCTAGACTTTCTAGAATGAGTTTTGCGAAAGGATTTGGAAATGATTTAACCTAACTTAAAAACACTTAAAAATGACGATTTTACGAATTTATTATAGTCTTTTGAGCAATTTTTATACCTCGGTTTTAAACTTCAGTCATTATATAAATAATTTCATCCTTTTCTTTGTTTGCTTTCTCTCTATTTACACTTTCAACATTAGAGAGCGAGTGAAATGTGCATATAATCCACTTTTATATTCAATCCCTACCTTCCACCAGCAGCAAAAATGTTTTTGGTCCACGTATTGTGTGCTCGTGTCTCGTTATTTATATCGTAAAGGTTGCTACTAAGGGAAAGAGGTTATTAATTCACCCACAAAGGGCGAATAAACGATTCTTGAAAGCTTCTGTTTGTTAATAGTTAATGGCCTCCTAGAATTCCTCGTCATAGAACCTTTTAATTTGGTTTTCATATGCTCATATCTTACTCCAGCAGGATGCAACAAAATAAAAAGACATGGTCTATTAATCTAAAATAATAAAGAAAAGACTTTTATTGTACTAAAAAGTTTGTTGTATATCTAAATTATTTTTGATTCATTTAAATATCCAATGAAAAAATATACTGGCATTGTATTATAATCTTTGTAGCGTCAATCACACTTTGTTAATCTCCAAAAAATGTTTTTTCATTTGCTCGTATAATGAAAGTGTTTTGTTTCTGAGGAAGGGAAACTGTCATCTGGAAATCTCAATATTCGTAAACAGTTCAATTCAATTTTAATATACACAGCTTTTTTAAATTTACATTAAAAATGCGAATTTCATATATAATATAAATATATATAAATCTACGTTAAGAAACGTTGTCTTGCTGACCTGACAGATCATCACGATTGAAATTTCGTTCAAGAATTTCGTAACCATCACGTAATTTCGTTTAGATTACATATTTTACATATGGAGTCAAAAATTTTAAAATATTTGCCTAAACCATTTGCTGCAATGGGTATGTCACGTGCCTAAATTATTCATGCGTCACGGAACCATATATGACGCATTCAGGTTAGCTTCTCCGCATGTCACCTGCCATCCACACAAAAAAACCAGCTGCAGAAACTTGAATTTTAACTGCAGAAATCTCATAAATAGTTGGTTATCCGAACCATGTTTAAATGAACTTTTGTTTTCATCTCGCTGTGGGGAATCACCACCAGAAGTTTGTGACAGGGGTTTAGATACAGCCTGTATTGTTGGGTCTTCCTGTGTACACCAAATCTTTCCGTCTATGATTTGGGTGCTAACAGGTTATCAGCTAAATATGGCAAATTAGGAAACTTCTAGTCTAAGACTTTAAATTCTTTTAAGCAAGATGAAATCATTTGCCATAATCATGTAATTATGAAAATTCTGTGGATCGCAGCACACAACCAGATGGTACAAGAATTTTCTTCGGTTAACAGTAACTTCCATTGTAGAACGAGGGAAAACATTTTAACCGAAAAAAAAATCCCATATCCGAGATTTTTTGTGGTAAGAGATTTTCCTTCCTATACAGGTAATTTCATATCACAGTTCTTATTTTTTAATAATTTCGACGATCAGCAAAGGTCTGTTAGCCAGCGAGCCTTGGAATCCGAGGCCATGCGTCACTATAGCAGGACAACGCAAAACCACATACCGCTCGAACAATCCGTGGAAAACGCCAAGAACCTGAGGAGCTCGAACTGATGCCGCATCTGTGTTATATAGAACGAACCCTCGGATTATTACTTCGCGGGTGGCATTTCAATAACCTAGAGGAGTTTATAGATTCAATGACAAGATGTGGGACTGCGGCTGGATCGAAGAACTGGAAGAAAGGCGGGTAAGACGATGGCTTTTATCTTGTAAGCCAGACGGCTTTTGTTGTAAGTTTCGAATCAAAAAATACTGTAATATGATAAAAATATTGCAAAATTTATGACTCAACCTGTGTAGATACATGAATATCATAAAAAAATAATCCAATTTATTCGCGTTGCTTAAACATATATTTTCTAAGTATAAACAGATTTAAATTTCCTCAACGGGAACTAGTATTGCTGAATGAAATAAACAAATAAATAAATAGATAAATAAATAAACAAGATGTGAAAAAAGCAATATGAATATATTTATATTGATTAAATACGCCTACGCAATACTTATCTTACATATATTCGCATTGTTTATTCAGCTCTTGTATCTTTTTCTTTATTTATTTTAACTAGTTTAAACCTTTCTTCATGCATTTTTTGTTTCGTGGATGCCAATAAACGGTACATAGAAGGGACATGCCTTTAAAAACTTGCAGTTTTATAAACAGCATGCAATAATGCGTTTTAATCCTTTAGTCTATTAATTTACATAAGTGTATGTCTTAACAGAGCATAACAGACTCTGATTAGCGTCGTACGTTTGTTCTAAACCTAATAATAAGCTTAACGATTTATAGAACCGACGGACATGCGATGACACGATATTATTCCAGTTGCACGCAAATATCGAATGCCAGTTACTTGTCTTGAAGACGCTCTTAGAGTTACATTCAAAACCTACTATTTTGTCATTGTATGCGCATCAAATCTGATTTCATAAGATCTCTGAGTTATTTACAAGGAAATGGAGTATGGTCCATATGCCTTGCAGCGGATGCAAGTCAACAAGTACTTTGTAACAGTATTTTTGGAAGCATAGGAAATGCAGTGACGGCTCAGACCAACAAGGAAACGGATATGTGTGCGTGACAACCACGGAGAGCATGAAATGCTTTAGGGGAGCATTTTTTTCCGAATTCACTTAATAGTGATCAAATAAGCATTTTACTGATGTCTGACAGTTATCGGCGAACAGTGCATTAAGAGTTTAGATTCTGAGATGGTTTCCGATTCTGAGATGTTTTCCGATTCTGAGTATGAAGGACTCTTCCGGCAGCAAACAATTTAAGCTTTAATGTCTAAAGCAGGAGACAATCTTATCGTCACTCATTCAGTCACCAACTACTCTAGTCAGGCAGCAATCATTCTAGTTATCCCCAACTGATTTTCAATCTTTTACTTTACCATTTTTTTGCCTTTAAAGTATTCTTTATTTCTTTAAAGAAGTTAAAGATAAAATGTGGACAAAGCTCCGCCTTAAAATGCGGATGTCGGCTTACCTGCGCAGATCTAATCAGAAACGAGCGTTAGAGAGCGCTCATATTCGCTTGGGTAAAAACAACTAAATGAATTAAATGAAGATTCTGAACGATGAAATTTTTAAAAAGATATTGCAATATTTTATTATTCGCAAGCATGATTATTTTATTAATAAGTAAGGAAAATCTTTTGAGCTTTGGCAACTCTAAAGGATGAAATAAATTATTCACAGGTAACTTCATGTGATATTATATAACTTGTGTAAAAGGCGCAAAATGACCTTAGTACTCGACGCCAAATTTCTAATAAACCAACCAACTAAACCTAACTTCATGTTTATTAAAATAAACGCACAGCTCTTAAAGTATTACATAATGTATAGGTTGACGATCCTTTATTACCATCATGATATTAACAGGAAACAAGTGAAAATTTAACAATTTACAACGATTTCAAACTTTGCATGATTACATCCTTTCCTTTCCATGTTTTATTGGAAAATGTTGGATCTTTATTCTTCACGTGTTTTATTTTTTCCCCTCTGACAATGATAAAAGATGTATTTTATGTAAGATATAAATACACATTGTTTATTATCTAGTTCTTTAGTATTAGAGCAGTCAATAGCATGTTTTAGTGCATTTCACATTCCATTTTTCAATTATAAGCAATAATAAATAAACTTTTATTATCTACGACTAGATATTTATAAAACGCTTATTATAAAAACAACTACCTAAATCATAGAAAACAATAATATTATATATTTTAACTGCTCTAGTCAGGTATTTATGCAATACTTAGTCAATCATGTTAAAAACATCATTACTGAATTTGCGAAGTCAGTCTTTCAGTTTCCAGGTTTTTTTCGAATTTTTTGAATTTGTCTTCAGATTTGGATAGAGCATCAAAAAAGTAAAAATTTATAATAGGCAGACCTTTCCTACTAATTCGGAAACATGGCTAAAATGACAGTCAAAGTTTGGTT
Source organism: Rhysida immarginata (assembly GCA_023313115.1). NCBI lineage: Eukaryota > Metazoa > Arthropoda > Chilopoda > Scolopendromorpha > Scolopendridae > Rhysida > Rhysida immarginata. Next base: position 1,932,270 of record JAHWFO010005730.1, on the reverse strand, counting down.
AAAATTTTAAGTCTGATATTAAGCATTGGTTAATCAAAAGATATATCACACTAACCCATAAAATGCCTATTCCGGTCAATGAAATGATATGTCCGCCCAAATTTTGCATCAGATGATCGGAAAATGTTATTTCATTGAGCGGAATAGTCATTAAAAGGACTAATGTGAAATACTAATTGATTGACCAACATATACCGGGTATTTGAAAGGTCATTGGACAAACTCCATGTACGTAAATATAAGATAGGAGTGTAAAATTAAAACGTGTTAAACATGAGTCGTGTAAGAGTTATGTCTCTTTAAAGCAGGAACTTTATTAGTGTAATTAAGCAATCACGTCTTCCTTTTGAAATTGGCTGGACTTTGATAGGTGGCGGCTGGCATGTCACATCAAGTGACGCTTGCTATGTGCTGTCGAGCTATTTTTAGCAGTGGCGGTTTTAACAAATGCTGAGATGGTTGATTTGCATATGGTGTATGGAGCTGCTAATGGAAACGCAAGGGGAAACAGCAAGGTTTTACAGACATCATAACAGACATTCCCCAAACCACCAAACATTTACAAGTTTAGACCAACATTTGACAGAAACTGGGAGTTTTATTGTTAGAACACATGATGCTGGTAGGGGAAGAACTGTGCGCACTTCCGATGTAGAAGAAGAGGTCCTACTCAAAACCTGTATTTACTCAAACTGCTTTGAATTTGGACACAGGTTCCTTTCGTATATTTATGTATGTATAGAATCTACAGGTGATTCTAAAATGTGAAATTCTGAGCAAAAAAGTCTAATCGTGTTTTGCGATCCGAGGCTCCGTTAAGAAATGTATTTCGCTTCAACGTTTCGTGACGTCAGTTCCGGTTTTTCGTCTGAGACGCGACAGTAGGAGCCAAGCATTCGCAAATTAATGTCTGAAAATGTTTGCGATTCAGTTTGATAATCGACTTCTAAATTAATAAGCAAGCTATTCTTCATTTTATAACATATTTTTTGAAATATTTTTCAAGTAGTTAAAATTCGTAAAGGTTTGCGTTCGAACATTAAGGATACGTTTGAAAATGATTAGTTTCATTTACCTAATTATTTGCTAATTTAATAAAATATTTTTTCTGAAGGCTATAAAATGTTCTTTGAAATAGTTTTTAAGCGGTTACTATTTATAGACCATTTAAAACTGGAAATTAAAGTAGGTTAAAACATATTTTTGACTGTAGCGGAAGTGACATCACGAACTTAAAAGCAGTATAACTTTTTAACGGAGCCTCGGATCGAAAAACGTGACTGGACTTTTTTCTCAGAATTTCACCCTCTACCTACCTTTTCATATTGGCACGACCTTTTAGAATCATCCTTTATATATGAAGCTAGTCCAAGGAATTCTTGAACACCCTGCATATTATGTCACAGACTTAAAATTTTGACCAAACTTTAACCGCCATTTTAGCTACGTTTCCAAATAGATAGTACATGTGTGCCTATTATAACTTTCACTTACTTTTTGATGCTCTATCCTAATCTGAAGTCAAGATCAAAACAAATTTTTAAAAATTGGCAACGGAACGACCGATTAAGCAAATCCAATAACGATATTTTTAACTCACTTGTACTTTTAGCATCGTTGTGACAATGCAGTAACACGTATTCTCACCTGGTTATTTTATGAAATTACTCAATTATGCATTTTGATGGTAACATATAAATTCATAACGAAACTTGACTTCTTGACAACGTCAACTTATTTTTCAGTTTTTTCTACTGTAAATTATTATTATTATTTTTTTTTTTTTGCTTTTACTAGTTCGATTCCAAGTTTGCGCCGTTTTTCCTTTCATTTATTACGGAAATAATTAATTAATGATTTAATTCTGTAACAAATGAAAGGAAAAAATGGCGCAAACCTGGACTAGGGAGCACGACTTATCGTATTGCTGCTCTAGCCAACTGAGATAACTTGGATATGCTGACAGTAATGCAGTTTTAACGTGTCTATAGACTTTCGTAAACTAACATGACTGCTAAATGGCAGAGGTGGTTCCGGCCCGCAAGTCGGGAGTTTTTTTCATCTTGAAATCAAGTACTTTGTGAATATACTGATAAAAATTAAATATCAGAAGAAACTAATTAATAATAATAATCCATTAGCGACTGTGCTATCTGATTATCATGTGACTTCATGTAATCAAAAATATACGTTTAGACAGCATAGCTGTCAGCGTTTCCATGTTATCACATATAAAGAGAGGTGTCACAGTAAGTCGTGGTCCCTGGTTCGATTCTAGGTCGCGGACTATATTTTTCTTTTATTTATTAATTTATGCTTTTGTGATATCTTCTCGTATTTTTATAATGAATTCGAAATTAAATAATTGATGCATAGAGAATAACACCCATAGATACTTCCCATATTTCCCTTCATAGTCCCGAGGAAAGCGCATGAGACTCCAATGTAATGGGTACTTTAGATTGCCCTGTTCCTAGGTAAGAAAGACTTTAAAATCTGTCCTGTCGTGTAAAAATTCTTGCAGTAAAAATTCAAAATACGATCTCAGGTCTAGCGATCCCAATCTATGGCTTTGTTTGAGATATAGATGATTGGGATAGTATCCTTAAACAGGTCGGCGTCTTTTGCTCTGCGTCTTGCTAATATTTATGTTTAATAAGTTAGTTTCTTACGAATAGAAGCTAAAATAACTTGAAAACATGTTTATAATGTAGCTTACCATCACTGAGCAGTGATTTTGATGACCCATAGAGATCCACAAATGCAAGAATAATCTGCGCGAATCGATCTCGAGATACTACACCTAATGTAACACTTTACTTAGACAGCGAAAATATACAGTACATGCTCCGTAAAAATGATGATTAATATGAGAAAATGTATTTATTACATGAATTTGAATTCATATGAGTTATATTCTGATAAAGAGTATAACTTGACGATTTACATAAGCTTTAGGATGAAAATCTGAAAATGATAGTCGCTATCATTTATCTTCATCGAATTGTATATTTTTCTATTCATTTCACGTGATCGTTTTGAAAGTAATTTTATTTGACACGTTTATTGTAGATAATGTAATAGGGGAAATTTTTGATACAACAGAAACATAACGGACTAACTAATTGTCTAACTTCGCTGATGGAATTTTTCTATACAAATATAATTTAAAATTTCACGCAGTCCCTTGACTTTTGCAAGCAATGTCTGAATTTTATTGGGAAAGAAAAATAATATTGAATTTAAAACCTATATTTCAGTAGAATTTTTAAGAGCTGAATAATTAATGTCACATTTTTATAGTATGATATAGAAATTTTTCAAACGGAAAAGTTTGAAAGAGAAAAGAAAACTTATAGAAAAAAAATTGATCCCGGTCTTTGGATAAAATGACAATATTTTTTCTTTTTCTTTTCTCATGTTGTTTTTCAATGTCGTGTCGTCTCTTCTTTGAAGATGAATGGCAAAATCGATGAAATTCTTTCACCATGAAAAATACAGGGAAATGCAAACTATTATTTATCTTTCATGTTCTGACAAAGGATCACCGCCCAAGAGAAGCAAAGGGAGGGAGAAGAACGACCATCATGAAAGTATAACTAAGTGGAGGAAGATGAAATATTCCACATTAGAAAATATAAAATAAAGGATTGCTGATTTTCATACAGACTTCTGGAACTTTCTTATTCTACATTCAGGAAATGTAAACAAAAAAGCTCAATTGCGTCATCCGCAAGTAATAGTCTCTCTCTCTCTCTCTCTCTCCATCTCTCCATCTCTCCTCATCCCATGCTTCGCTTGGCTTTATTGATGTTTTCCCTTCTGTTTTAAGAAAATATTTATTAATATGTCTGTGTATTTTTATATGTATATGAGCGTATTTACGTGCCATTATGGAGCGATATAAGTGATCTACTTTTCCGCTCTTTTTCATATAACAACAAAACAGAAATCATTCTTTCTTTGATTGGTGGCTGATTTAGGGTTTTATATGCTGATATTCTTAAACAGATTTTTTACGTTATTGTTTTTTAAATTTGTTTTATAAAGTAGCTTTTCTCCAGTTTCATTCATTAGATTGTTTTCAAAGTATTCCCAACAGGATTATTTATTTTTTTAGTTATTTTTATTTTTATTAAAAATTCAAAGATGAATTAATTTTAGTTTAGTCGTGTTCCTGAACATTTTATAAGGAATTCAAAGCATTCTAAGATGACGTGAACCTAAATTACTATATTATCTATGAACCGTTATGATCGAAATGTTACATTTTTAAATACTGAACTGCCACACTTCTGTATATCCTTTTGATTGAAGTTGGTGAGGTTCAATCTTTCTTCAAGTGATAGCCATTCTCATACACTGACGAAATAAAAGAAGAAGAATATACGAGAGTGCCTCAATGATTATTTGCGTTTCGACTGGGGTCGGAGTTACTGGGGAGGAAGTTGGAGGGTACCAAGTGATCTACGTGGTATTAAATGAAATTTCGATTTGCAGATTCCTCTAGGCAAGATCTACACTACTATGAAGTTTGGGGCAAATTGTCCCAGTGAGTCAGAGTTGTGGAAGTGGCAGTCATTTGCTCTTTAGAACTATGGCAACGTATGACATGTAACATATCATTCGATAGGAAATGATGAGGGGAAAAAAGAGAATACCGCTTTTATATTTTCTGAATACTACGTTGAGAAAATCAGTTTTTTTGAAAAAAAAAAATTGGGGGAATAAAATGTGCAGATAAAGAGGTAAAAATAGATGAACTCAGAGCTTCCGCTACTTTCCTATGCCGTCTTCGGGGGATTAATTTCTTGTTTTAACTGGCGATAATACGATTTATGCATGATTTTTTTAAATATTGTCAAATTAAAGAGCACATTTCTTAGATAATATAGAAAAATGTTTGCTTTTCAAATTCTTACCGTTTTTTCTAATTAATTTTTTTCTAATTGTAAATCACCCCAAGTAATCTCACAAATCAGTTAACACAACCATGGCTGCTCTGAGGATTAGTTTTCTCCATCAGCAATTTTTGTCTGTCAAGATTATTTCAAAATTGAAATACTGAGTTGAAAAATACTTGTGAAAGGTAAACTTAAAGCATTTATGTTATTTATACTTTAAAAATAATAGCATCCACTTCAATAAATCAACGATCTGATGCTCCTTGTACGTGTGTTTATGTAATATAGTCATGGCATACAAATCTAATAATAATAATAATAATAATAATAATAATAATAAAAAAAAATAATAATTGTAACAACAACAGGGAATAACCGACCATATAATCCGGAGGGGAAGGCCCGATGTTGTCCCCTACAGGCGAATGCCCAAAAGGGGATTAATTATAATAATAATGTAACAACAAAGCGGGAAAAATACCACCAGATAAACTGAAGGCCAAATCCCATGTTGTCCCCCAACAGGCAATAGCCCAAAACGGGGTTAATGACAATACATATAAAAGAAAATGAACAGGTGAAAAAGAAACAAAAAGAAAAGAGCTCAGCTCAATTTATTCATAATAAAAAGAAAAAATGAATACTAGAAAACAGAAAAAAAAGGAACACAACTGGGGGAGGCTGTGGCCTGGTGGGCTTTCACTGAAACACAACTTCTGTGAAGTTAACCAACATCAGGCACGGCTAGTCACTGGATGGGCGACTCATCAGTGACTCACGATATTCACCCCCCCCCCCCGGCTGCTGTGTCCATCATACAGCAGTCGCAATCCAGGTCCACCCAGAGACCCAACTCGTCGGCCTCAGGCCATACAAGCTCTGGATGGACGTATTGGATTACAATATATAAAATAAAATAAAATAAAATAAAATAAAAAATAAATAACTAAAAAAGAAAATTAAAATCATAAAAGATACTATCATTAAACATATCTGAATCAATACTACTGAAATATTGCGTATAACAGTTTATTAGTTTGCATGCAGGACCGTGCTTTGCAATCTGAATATATCATCTATCGGTTGTAAAGATAGTTTGTTACTTCTATTTGAACCGGATATCCGGATAAAGATCCTTTCGAGAATTCTAGGTGCAAACACCAGCCCGTGCAGAATATTTTTAAACGTGTTCATTAGGCATGTTTCCAAGATCAGTAATAAATTAAAACAGTTTTTCAAACTTGCTTTGGAATACCGACTGCAACTAAAAGAAACTTATAAAATCTAAAAAATTTGGACTGTAAAAGCACAAGGTCTTGGGAAGCTCCGGAGAACCAGATAAGAGCGCAGTAGGTTATTTTTGGAACAATCATGGACTTATATAACATAATAAAAGTGTCTAATTCTTTAAAGAATTTACTACATCTCTTAATTATTCCGATCTTCGAACACATCTGGGAGATTACTTTTCCTAAGTACTCCTTAAAAGACAGATTATATTGGAAAGTGATCCAAGATCATTCGCACAATATTTCTCTCTAGCGGAACCTTAACCAAGACGTAGCTACTAACCAAATTTACAGTTTTCCTTGAAAAAACATATAAAAGACAGATTAATAAATTTCCTTTTGGCCCAAAAGTATGGATACTTTAACATTGCAGTCTCTATGTGCATAACTTGGAAACGTTACGTGATAGAAAAATTCTAAAAGCAGACTCGGATTAAGCACACTAAAAAACCACAAGAATAAGTCAAATCCATTCAAGATGATTTTTCTGGTAATTTTTTGTTTATTGGAAACATGAAGGTAGGATTGTCGCTCAGACCTCAATGATCAGGTGATTTTTCTGTGCCCAGGCTTGTCTTTCTCGTTGGCCTCGTTTACCGAGTTATAACATCACGCCCAAATTACAAATTTGAGCTATCAAAATATGTTATTTTGTATATGAAAAATAACTTCACAAAATTTTTATATTCCAATATGTGATTTTTGAAACTATTTCTTTCATTTTTTATGAATTTTTGAGCAAATTTAAAATTCATGCATACATTTAATTAGGTGAGAAGCGCTTGACTCTCCGCTGTTTCCTGTTTAGGCTTTCCTATTCACTTAATTCCTCTTCTAAATTTATTTCATCGTTGATATCTAATGTTGTGTTCTCCTCTATTATCGTTTCCTAATTTTCTCTGTTACCTATGGCCCAGGTCATGGGGAAAATTTTTTCGCAGCCAACCTTTTTTATGCTCTATCGAATGCGAAGGTCAAGTTTTACAATGCGCTAACAGAATTCCAAACATTCCCATGTCAGCCGGTCCACTTTTGCTATGCAGCACACATTTATCCGCAATGATAAATGAAGTGGAGATTAGCAAGATTTTTCTTTAACGAGAGCATAAAACCTATTGAGATTAATGGTTGGATTAGAATTCACAACAGTGACTGGAATATGGGTCGTATACAAGTTTTTCCTTCTGAAGAAAACTCCACGACTATGTGAGACCACATAGTTCTAGGGCATCAGTGTTAGCTATTGAAGAATAGCGGCTTGAGTGCATCTTACATCCTCTAAAATTACCAGACTTCTTGTTTTCGGCTTTCCACGTCTTCTGACGATGGTGCTTGGAAAGCTGGCAACTGCCTGAAAGAGCTCTTTTCTCACGGTATCCCATTTGTCGAACGCTGGAATAAGTGCATTAAGCAAGAAGTGCATTACATGTATTTTGTGTTTACAATAAATCCTCTGTAAATCAAAATTTTCAGTTTTCCATTGAACGCTCCTTGTGTTAAGGGGTTCTTTGTGGAACTTTTAAATGTTGGGAGATTTTATATTTAAAAATTTTAAATTCTATTGGTCAAATGAAAGAATGGCCATTTTATTAAGTGAGCAGCTCCTGTTGAGAGATACGCGACCACAGTTCGAGAGTAATTAAATGGGTAACGTTTATTAGCTGAACGAGATGGCAAAAACAATGACTTGAACGATAACGAATGCGATAAGTATACTTGATATAATTTTTCAATTGCTAACATCTTAGTTCCCCATAAAGCTTCTGATCGTGTGTAAAGTAATGTCTAGGCAAAAGCACTCTCTGCAATGTCTTTGAAGTTGATTGTTTCTACTAACCCCGTGCAACAATTTTTTAATCTACTGTTCAATACAACAACGGACAATTTCGGCATGGAGTATGCGCTGTAGACTACCCCTTATCTTTAACAGCTAACAGCCCTAGAGTCACATGCCTTTTAATGCAATAAAATGGGGTTAAAAAGGCGCCATAACCTTTTTCACTAATGTGACATGTTTTTTTTATTACCAAATATGCCATGTTCTTAATATAGTTTGTTTGGGATAAATTTTAATTTCTATAAAATAGAGAAACAGATGCACAATACCTGGTGAATAAGGATTAAGCTTCAGTGTTCTGATCTTTTTTAAAATAAAAGCTCTAACAGCACGATAAAACTGCGTAAACATAGATTTTAGGCAGTCAGGCAACTGGTATTACAGAATGGACCGACCACGTCCACTCATTCATGGCACCAGTTTTCACACCGACCAAGTTTGGGGTCGGAATAGGCCCTGGAGTATACATGTTTGCTTTATTTCTATGGCATATGCAGTCTACAATTCTTAAACACATCCATTATTTTCTGGATGAAATGTAACAAACACCACCCTCCCACACAATATTTGCCAGACGCTGTCTTTGAGGCATAGAAAATATTCCTTACTACGTTTCTGAACATCTCTACATACTAATTTTCTTAGCAACTGTTAAACGACTAATGAAGTTCAAACCGGTGTTAGAAAAGCATATCTAATACACAGATCAGCCATTATTGATTTTCTTATTGGATAAAACCGTAGTTAAACATAACAATTATAACTACAGAATTCAGGAATCTTTTCTCATTCATTATTGAAAAAGTTGAAAAAATTACAGAATATATTAATAACATAAACCAACAAAAATAACTGTTTAAAATCATTTTTAACGTTAAGAACTGATTCTTATGCTTCTTTTGGTGCTGAATTCGTATCTGACCTCAGTTTTTCTATCACCCACAGAATTCTTGTTTTTCAATGAAACATGTTAAATTATTCAGTGTTTGGCATTGCGGCCCAAAAAAATCTGGAAACTGTAACATTACAGCCGGTTCTCTTCCCACCATTACTTTAACATTGCAATATACTATGTGCATAACTCGGAAACGTGACGTGATAGAGAAATTCTAAAAGCAGATTCGGATTTCAGCACAGTAAAAACCATAAGAATAAGGCAAATTCATTCAAAACGTTTTTTTTCTTTGTTAGCATGTGTAATCCTTGGATAATATTTAAATAGCTGAAAATAAAGAAGACTAAAATTAATAATGGTCTTAAAATATTAACTTTTGCGTTTCGTAATTTGTAATCTAGATTTTTCTAATAATAATTATAATGCAAACGCCTGTAACCGTCTTCCTATTCTGCATTTGTCGTCAGCATTCCTCCATTATGAAGTTTTTGCGATCATCTGTATTATGCAAAATCGCTATTGCTTCTGTGGTTAATGCTTCTACAACTTTCGCCATTCCGAAATTGCTTCAGGTGATGCGTCGAGATTAAATTCTTAATCAGAGAGATGTTTATAGAATTTTTGCTTCTGATTTTGCAATTTCTGTCGTTTGGGATTTCACTCTCTGGAAAAGCTATTAACATTTGAATTGCAATCAATTTTGTGTGTTACCGCTTTCTGGCGAAGGGCGTGTTAACACTAATGATTGTTTTAATGGCAAAATGACATTGCTTATCCTCATCTATGTAAAGAGAAGTTAGCGATCGTATTGAATTTCAGAATTGAATTAAGAGAAATGAAATCCTTTTTTATAATGAAATTCGTCTCAATGTAGGAAATAATTCTTAATTTTTATTATTCTCTCTTTTTTTCCCCCTTACTTACTTTCCATCATTCAAATTATAATTGAAATGGAACTTTTTCCTACTTGTAAACAAGAGGGGAGAAGTATAAAAATTGGAGTGCAGGAAAAGTGGAACAGGGTGCTTTTTATTTACCGTGGAACGACTGCGGGAATTACCCTGCGATGTTTTTCCGATGATAGAAGAGAATAAGGTATTAAGGTTGCGTGCAAGGCTTATTTACAATTAAGGAAAAAGAGAAAGCAAAGAAAGAAAGAAAGAAAGAGAAGCGAGCGGTGAATGGAAAAATGTGCTGCGAGAACAGATTGCGATGCCTATCTACTTTTGGAAAAATAATTCATATATTGCTCTGAAAGCAAATGGAAAACTCAGTCTGCTTCGCATTGAATTTTCTTCCTGCTTTTTTAAGTTTCGAATCTTTGTGAAGTGTATTTGATTTTTTTCTTTAATGGGAAATGAGAAGAAACTCCTACACAAAATCTTACATTTAAATAAAAATAAAATAATTTTTAAAGGGCAGGATTGAATAGTTTTAATAGTTTTTGTGGTACCTTAAAGTTGATATTGATACTGTCATGACTGAATGATTAGCTTAATTTAAGCTCATTTTGCAGACATAGCAAATTAATTGCATATAAAAGTATACTTAACGAGCAGCTAACATGCAGTCATAATTTCGTACTATGCCTTCCTTTCTTTTATGCAATGATCCGATACTACAGACTGACACGGCAAGTATTCAGGTCATCGAACGGCTGATCAGTAATAGTTGTGGACTAGATGGGTAAAAGCATCAAATTTTCCCGATTTTGATGAAGACCAAAATGCGATGGCCAGAGATTTTGTTCATAGGATCTCCGAAACAGCTAGTTGGATGTTTGCGCTCATCATCATTTATATAAAATCAGCGACGGTGGACGTTGTCACAACAAAGAAAAAACCTAACAATGGGTTATTTCCCGATTATACAAACGGGGGGGGGGGTTGCTTCTAGTAATTAATAACTTTTCATCAGATTGGTTTAAAAAAAAAGCAAAGTATGCACTGGGCACGAGTCAATGATGCAGGAGATCAGCATATGCTGTTTCTCTCCTGGGAAGCAAAAGAACAGGTACTGTATTACAAACTTCTCATATTTCCGTAGTGATGATGATGTTGAATAAAGGATTTTATTGCCTTCTATAAGCATGACAATGCTCTGTGTCACAGCTAAAATTGTTAGGAGCAAGAAATTCAACTAATACCATATTATCAAATTTCCTTTTAAATGCATCCAAACGAGCATTTGTTGGAGAAACGGGTTCCTGTGCATAACGTTAAATTACGTATTTTCTGACGCTGAAGGGTCTTATTGGTCTTAGCTGTCAAGATATCGTAAAATTCATGCCTTATCGGATAAAGGTTGTTTTGATCATATGAGAATGATCAATATCATATTAAGTGGGATGCATAATATTTTAACTATTCGGTGAAAAGCTACTCTACAAAAATACTTTTGAATCTTCTGTTACCTTGAGCTTTTTTATCAAGTCTATATAAATTATCTGCTGAGTTACACATGGTACTCTATAAAATAATGTTACAATCTATAATTGAATCGGTAAATTTGAAAGGATCATCAGTGACAATTAAATTAGTTGGACTAATGCCCTTTTTAAAATCATTGATTTAGATTGCATTTTAAAGAGTAATTTCATGAAAAATTAACGTTTCGTGTGTAAGCTGCATTCATATCTTTTTACAAAAAAATGTTTTATTAAAAAATAAACCCAGATTCTCCTGTTATAAAATCGGATTTCAAGGTGCCAGATTTTGTTTTAATAAAAAAAGCATTTACGTTTATGTAGCTGATACAGTCTTCACCAAAGCCATAAAGACAACCAGAATAACACAAAGTCATATAGAAAAGTATTTATACATATTCTCTCCTTTTTAAAGGAAGCAAAAAGACATGACTATGTCGTAATCGGGCTTCCATGATAAGTATAATCTTCGTAGAAGGTCTTTTCCTTTATGCATTGCTTCTGTGCAAACAATCAGAGAGAAGTAGCAGCCACTAATGGAAGTCCAGCTACTAGATGTGCCCAGAAGGTATTTTTGTGGCTCTAGAATTTTCTATTAGAAATATGAAATTTCACCGAAAAAAATACTTTACAACATCATTAGTCTGAAATACGAGGCCTGTCCGGAAAGTATTCGGATTGAGGCTACAAAATAAAATACGGTTCGAACTCGCATAAATGTTTAGTCACCTTCAAAATAAGCACCGTCTGCAGCATCGCATTTAGCCCAGCGTTGCTGTCATTGATCGAAACAAGTACGGAATGCCCCCTTTTGGATGGCCAAGAGCTCCGCCGTCGCATTGTTTGTTGTCGCATCCACATCCTCAAATCTCCGTCCTTTGAGCGCTTTCTTGATGTTTGGAAATTCGAAGAAGTCGCACGGAGCTAAGTCAGGTGAGTAGGGAGGCTGCCTGACCTGAGCGATGTTGTGTTTTGTCAAGAATTGCTGAACGATGTGCGCTGTGTGTGTTGGAGCGTTGTCGAAGTGCAGAATCCAATCTCCTGAACCCCACATTGCCGAATGCTTCTTTAGCAATTCATAACACTCCGTTGCGGTTTTACCAATTGCCAAAACAAATTTGATGCAATGTCGTTGCTCAATATTTTCTGTCATTTTCACCAAGCGACGAGAAAGGAAAAACGTTCTGCTTTAGCATGTTACAACAATTGTATGGTCAGTTGCTGACCGAAGATATTGTATATACAATCGCTTTAAAACTTAAATGGAATCTAACCTTCTGGGACTCTTAAGAGCTGCAAATTTCATTACATCATCAGCAGAAATGTCGTCACACGATTCGGATAGGAAAAAAAGTGCAGCGAGTTCTACTTTTTTTTGTAGCCTCAATTCGGATACTTTTCGGACAGGCCTCGTATATTCTAAAGACGTATATAATTAGTTGGCATATCATTATGTAGAAAAATAAATTGGAATGACGGAATGGCATATTCGCAAAGGCCTACCACGAGATAATGATACGGATTCAAAAAAGAAAGTTGTATTTTTCAATAAGAGGAAGCTGTTCATGTCGTTTACATTGTATTTGGGGCGACGAAATGAATGCTTCTGCCATTTCTTCATTTTTACCAAAAAAAATTAATCTCTCTAAAATGACTTAGCCTATTTCCATAAAAAATGCGTCATTGCATAGTTTAAGGACCCCTCTATGTGTGAATTTTTTTTTTAAATATTGACGGCGGGGGGGAGGGGGATCTGGGGGAGGGGATAGTTAATAACTCCAAAAGGGCTCATCACAACCAAACAAGTCATTTACTAAAAACATTTACCTTAATGAGAGGAGTATGTACATGTCGAGTTTATTGAGTTTGGTTCACTGGTTTGAAAGCCATTTTTTAATTTTTAGAAAAAAATTAATATCTCGAAAAAGGCTTACCCGACTGACATAAAATACAAACTGAGGCACAATTTAGGGTACCCTCTAAGTATGTATAATGTTTGTTTGGATCTGCTTTTTGCCGTTTCAGAGGAGGTAGTTGCACAAAATTGGTCACATAAATACAGACGGAATTTTTTTTTCAAGTCGATTTCAGCAAAAAAAAAAAAAAAAGTTTTGAGATTCTGAAACAAACACGCAGGCTCCTCTTACACAGTGGTAGGCCAATAACTTTTACCAGTAAAATGGGAATATTACTTGATGTGAGTGCTAAACTTCAGACAAGCCATTACCGGTATCGAATATCTGGACATGTTACAGATTTTTTTCATTTCACATTTATAAGATGACGACACAGTTCAGATGCCTTCACTCCCAGCAAAACTCGTAACCTCTCACTATCTAGATAAGAGTTTCCCTAATCTTGGACTGGTCGAGCCGAATGGATATTTTGGCTACCTTGATCCCTAGTTCGGGCCACTCTGGTGGAATTTTTTGTTAGAGTTCTCGCGTTTCTTTCATTATTACCCGGCAATTTCGCCGTGTTGAAAAAAACGAATCATCGCCGCAGTGACGCGAGATATATTAAAAACGCATTTAAGAAGAAATGGGTCTCAGATGGGATGTTTATCGAATCACATCGAACCAAAATGGTCGTTTCATGTATTTTGCTAAATATATTATGTCAAAAAGTGTAACGTCCTTTTCGGAACCCTCCGCACTGAGTTTTGATTTTAAAATTCATTCAAAGTTAATATGTTTCTAAACGTTCCAACATTAAGAAGTGGAAAATTTTTATTAAGATCCAAAGACGGTAACTTTTAAGAAATGAACAAATTAAAAGTAACGTACACAAGTCCGCTACTTGTGTTTATTTAGTACTTGCTTTGGAGATGATTTTTTTGTCTTGTTATTATCTGCAATAATATTCCTATAAGAAAATGAACTCCTTCGACTTTAAAAAATTTTAAATGGTGAGTAATTGCCTTAAAAATAGAAAAGTTTTGTTATCCCTGCTAAACGGAACCCTTGCATCTCTAATCCTTATTATGTTCAGTATTTAGCGGGTGTTTCTGCTATTATAAACTTCAAACGAAGCTGAGCAGCTGTCGTCTTTGAAACTATACAAGGATGAATGTCTGAGATAGATAAAAACGAAAGTATAAGGTCTGGTTTTGGTCCTTAAAACAACGATTATGGGATGCATTGACTTAAAAGGAGGATTATTGTGAAGGATATTTCTAATAAATTTTCTATTAAAAAAGAAGAAAAGTCAGGGTGAAATTATATTTGTGTTTGTGCGTTACATCCGCTTAAATATCTAGTCGACAATAATAATTTCTCATACGCTCTTTATGAAGAGTATAAAAATATTTAATGAAATTAAGCTCTTTCCACCACTAAACGCTTTTATTACACGAAGTTACACTTAACTGCCCCAACAAGAAATTACAGCTAGAACCCGCAATTCCACAGCCTCAAAGAAGTCTCTCACGAAACCAAAGTACCATATGTGAGTGTAGACTTTAAGCACCCATTGCAAAGAATTTCTCTTCTTTGTAGTTCGTATATTATCAGCTGCAAAAAAATATCCTAAAAATAAACTTCAGTGGTTCACACTTTTTAATTGGTATAAGGACTCGTGGAAATTATGGGGGTTCCGATCTGTCATAGCTCACCTAGATGCCATTAGAAGCCTCCCCCTCCCCGTAGGCGATTCAGTCGTTGGTGTGGGAGGCGTTGGGCGGGTCCTTTAGCACCATTTGTTCCTCGGTCGATCGATGGCGACCGAGAACAACAGTGGCCTCTGGCGTGGAAACACTTGAGACCGTCCAGCCTCGCAAACACTTCCATCACCCCCCCCCCCCACCAATCTTCCAGCAACTCCTGTTTCTCCTCCAACGACATCTTATGAAAGAAGCTTAATCATACATTGAGAAATACGGATGAAAGGAATTGGAACGAGTAATGAAGTTCCCTAAGCAAAGGCCAGAAACTCTTCTGTCGATTGGAACCATTTCAGCCACATTGGGTTTCATTGAAGATGATGATTTACTCTACTCGGTTTCCTACCCTCCTTGCTTCGACTTTTCCCCGCTTCAGTTTTTGCTTGTTGTATATCATATTTTCGGAGTTATTAATGTGTTTAGGAAGAAATTTTTATAGCGACAAAATATGAAACTTTTTTGAAACATTGTATGGGAGTATCGCGTGTTTTGCGGATATTATGTCCGGTTCCTTGTAATTTTTCGTGGTTTTATTCCCTTTATCTTAGCGTAAAAAACGTGTGAAAAATTTAAAACTAGATTGTTATCGTTTATTCTTTTTTTTTTTTAATTTTTTTTGATAATTTTTTTGTAAAGCTTGGCTTCAGCGTACGTTAGATTAGAAAAACTTAAAGAATGACTTGACCTGCAATGAGTATATAAATCTTTAAATATATTAAATAATTAAGTTATTATGAAAATATTTCATTAAGTCACAATTCACTTCTGACCTTCGCAAATAGAATTAAGCCTTGTGATTCAATTAAAGTTGAGCATAAGTACAGAAACTCATTTAAAACTGATAGTTAAGAACAAGAAAATGCTTTACGGAAAGATAGGTTATTAGAAGAAAATACAATAAACATCTGTTTGCTTTAATTGTGATTGCCACTTTATTATGTAGGCTGTAAATCGAATCAAGCAGAGAGTATAAGTTGAAAATGTTTTTTCAAATTGCAAATTTATTTAAATTTATTTATCCCTAACAGTCTTGTTTATAAAAATATGATTACATTATATAAGCTTATTTAATCTATATTACATTGTTCGAATTCCTCAGCTAATTCGATTTATACTAAAAGTGCTTATTGATAAATAGAATGATTCACGATGAGTAATCTATTTCAGTGGAAGATGAGGTTGACCAAAAAATATCATAGATCGTATTCCAATTACGTACAGAATATTTAACGGCCACTTAAGGCTGGCCATATCTAACAATATTGAATAGGAGACTAAGGAGATGGGAGGTTTAAATGCTATAGTTGTTCTCATTGATGGAGCTCAATAGAAAGAACCAATCAGAACCGACATTAGAAGAACACAAGAGATACTTCCTGGAAAATGGAACAGGAAAACTAATACCTAAGACTTAATAAATTAAATACAGGATGATCCAAAAGTCATGCACATCCAAATTCGATTGTCTATAAATAGTGTAATAGTTAAAAAGTTTCATCGGCTACTTTGAAGCTTTTATATTTTGAGCATATTTTATAAAAATATACATGTGTTGTGTAAATACTATATCAAATAGTATTACTTAATGTCTTCTTTTTTTATTCCTATATTTATGTGCGCGACTTTTGGATCACTCTGTAGAACAGATTCTGGGATTAGCCCCTTGTCAGGATTTAATAAGTTAGTAAAATACCTGTATATGGATTTCAATGCTTTCAAAAATGTTTATTTGATTTCTTCAGTCGACAGACGTAAGCAATACCCGAATTAATACAGTTTCTAAAAGAAGTTTGGTCACATACGATCTCTCCGATATATTAGCGAAATGCTCTTCCCACTCAGTGTTTCGAGAGCTCTGATCGATAACTATATCTTGGATTTCATTTGTGGTTAGAGGGTTCCCTCCTCCTTTACGTGTAATATGTAGGCTGCTTATATACATTACATTAATATTATTAGAACACGTCTATTAGTAATGCTAAATACATGTATATATTTCCACTGCCATTCTACCCTCAACCTAAAATTCTGAAGATTGCCGATATATCTAATATCCTATAATGAAATAAGTTCTAGTTTTACTCTCTTTGTATTTCGTTGAATTCTTATTTTGACCCATTTGTGGTCGAATGACGATATCGTTAATACAGGGTGACCCAGAACCTACCTATTAAAATTAAAAATCAGTTTCTCAACTAACTCTAAGTGTGTAATTGTTTGAAAATTACCTGATTTGTTTGTGGCATCAACGTATTTTTGTATCATTTCATAGGATTGAAAAAATGGCCGCCTACACCACCAAGTTTTGCATTACCGAAGTATACAGGATGACTCAAAAGTCTGTTACCCCCTTCCTATCTTGGATACCAATGTAGTTACGCAAATTCCAATACAAGGAATGAATAGGAACTTGAGGGTGCTGTATTTGATGGAGCACCTTTTTTCATCTTAAATTTGAAAATTAGGACATCCAAATTCTATCTCGAAAACCGTAAGAGATACACAAAAAATTCCAATTGCACATTTGTTCAACAGCAAATTCCAAACAAAACAAAAAAAAAGTTCACCAAAATCTGATAGAGCATCCTCAAGTTCCTATTCATTCCCAGTATTGCAATTTGCGTAACTATCTTGGTATCCAAGATAGGACGGGGGTAATAGACTTTAGACTCATCCTGTAGGGCAGTCGAAAATACAGAACGTGTGATACGAGCATTCCAATTGAAGTTGGAATCAAGATGATGAAAACTCGCTGCTCGATAGTATAATTAGCCAATGCCTGAAATGTTACCAAAGAACACGTTAAACATACTGCCTTGATGCGACGAACATTTGATTTCTTCATTAAATTTTTTTATGTATCCATAGGCCAAGATTTGAATTTATAGTGAATATAAATGTATAATACAAATAGGAGCTCCTCATAAAATAAAAAATAAACAATCAATACATCAATCATCTAAAAACCTATAACTGGGAATCCAAAGCGAAAACCTTTGTAAGTACTGTAAGAGTAATACGCTCAATACTAGTTTTTTATTATTATTTGAGGTGAAAAAAGCTTCGTTATTGCTAACTAACTAATGCTTTATTGCCATTACCTAAAAAAACGAAAGAATGAATGATCTGTGATTTCAGTGTTATAAGTTTGAAAATAATTTATAATTTACTTTCTTCATTACCGCAGTAATTTCTTTATATTACATGCAATGGTTTATTGAAATAAGAAAACTTATTTTAAAATTTAAATTTACATTGAAAATTATTTGAAATCCACTTGAACACGGCAAAGAATTCCATATGTGCATATACATTGATTTGGATAATGATTTTCTAATTGGCGATATTTTTCGCTGATATTAGTAATTCAATTTTATTTTGAATATTATAAATAAAAGTAACAGATATCGCCCTCTTTTTTCCTTAAAATGTCCTTCTTCAATGGATGTATAAAGAAATTCTCTTGACAACTGGCATCTATTAAAATTCAGAAGTAAACTCTTGGAACCCAAGAATTTTTTTCTTGCACTCGGTTAATGCTTATTTAGTATGGAAAAGGCGGCGGAAGCTGTGTTCCATTTTGTTCTGTTTAAACGGAGATGAAGACTTCATGAAACTTAAAAATTCGTCTGCAGGGTGTTAAATTTATATGAAGATTTCATGGCTTTAGGTTTTCACCATCGTTGTGTTTTTTACACCCCTCCCTCAGCTTTCTTTCCCGTGCAGACACAGTGGGTGGTCCAAATTTAATTTGCAAAATTCCATTCTCTCGGCGTCAACACGTGACAGTCCATCACGAAGGAAATATGGCGGTGTTTTTCCCCCAACCGGGTCGTGTTTGTCTTCTCGTGAAGAGGCGAACGTTAAGGAGCGGTGGACTCATTTGCGTGAATTATGACTTCTGTAAATTATGAATCCAATAAGCACGAAGTGTAACTTGTGCACTAAGAGCTCACCTGGGAGGCGAGAAACGCAAGAAGAAGCCCTGTTGCGTTCAACCGTTTACAAGGCCCTGTGCCTGATATTTACACGACTTCCCTGCTCTCCGCTTTTCATCAGCCACACAAATTTTCCCGCTTCCTTAATGCCATGTTTTGAAAAAAAAGAGGGAGGAGGAGATGAAAAGGGAAAAAATTACCTGAAAAAGGAGCGTTAATTGTTGTTGCTTCGCTGCAGAGAAATGAATCGCAGCAATCTTTTGCCTTAATGTTAAGTGAACATAGTTGCGACGAGACGAGCTCACCTGGAGTGCCATTCAAACACCTTCCGATTTTTAAATATAGGTTTCAAGAGAAAGCAACGTTTCCACGCCCCCAACGATCTCACTTTTATTCTTTAACCAGGCAATCTGTCTTAGGATGACATTCTCCCTTTTTCATAATCTAGTGTTTTCTATTCTTTTCGAGCATTCGCTTCGTTTTTTCCTCCCCTTTTTTCTCGTTACTGTGTGCGATAAAACACACAATTCTATCTATCTCCCTTCCTTCCCGCTTCTTCTCCTTCTCTCTTCAAATTTCTCATTGCTTCTGAAATGATGCTAGGAGAAAGTTTAAATCTGATCGTTTGTAACTGCTTTTTTCCCAACTTCCGACGGGTTTGCATAAATTTCTTCAGAAAGACGGCTCTCCACCGAATGTCACGTGTGTACTTTTATTCACATAATGTCCCTAAATTCTTCATCTCTGCTACACATTTCGAATACCAAATGGCGCTTTTCTTAAATCTAACTTAAGTTTTTCCAAGAGAAACTGGTAAGAAGGACATTTTGAGCGAACTGGAAACATATTCCTAGCATTCGTTTAAATTAAACACTTAAAAGAGGAAATTAGTAAAAAAAAAAAACCCCTAGATTTGTGTGAGTTGACATAATAGCAGAGAAAAAGTTTTGTAAAAATAATGCTAGTTAACTATCGTAATGATGAAGTGCCGTTGTGAGTCCACTTTACCATTGAACAGTCGTAAATCTGTTCATATCAAATTTATTTTTTACTACAAGATCTTTATATCTCTTCTTTTGCTTTGTCATGGTATCTTCAAAATTCGTCAAGAAGAAAAGGTAAAACAGGAACAATACTTTGAAGTAAACTATGAAAGCCTCTTTGTGACTTCCAGCGCTTTTTAATGAAATGAAGCTAATTTTATTAGTGCCAGTATGTTCTTACAAACCGCTTTTATGGTGAGAACGCGGATGATGGGAGGAGCCCTCCCTTAGCGCGTCACGAATCTCATATTAGGTTTGTATCAGGTCGTTGCATATCAAATGTCGGATTGCAGAGGTCATCTTTAATGGCCCTCTAGAAAGAACACCTTCGCACGTGCTATTCGAAATAACCCCCATTGCAATCCAAACATTGTTGCCAACGATTTGGCAGCTTCTCGACCCCTTTCCGATAGAATCCATGGTCACGGGACTCAATAAACTCCCGGAATGCGTTTTCGACGTCTGCTTGGGTTAGGAATGTTTTCCTCCGGAGAAAATTGTCCAGGCTCTGGAAAAGATGGTAGTCGGTAGAGGAGAGGTCCGGAGAGTACGGGGGGGGGGGGGGTGGATGCACCTCGTAGCCCAGAGCCTGTAGCACCTGCACGCTCGTTCGTGCAAGGTGCGGACGCGCGTTGTCTTGTAGCAGAAGGACGCCTTTTCGATGCACAAGTGCAGGTTGTTGCTGACACAGTTTTGTGTGCATACGATGCAGTTCACGACAGGAGGTCGCAGCGGTGATCGTCTACCCTTGTTGCAGGAAGCTGTAATGCACTACACCACGGATGTTTCACCAAACTGTTACCATGAGCTTCTTGGGGTGCAACGGGGCTTTAGGGAACTGTTGCGGGGGTTCATCAGCATCCAGCCACTATGCTGACCGTTTCCTATTGTCGTATAGGAGCCACTTCTCGTCGCAGGTGACAATGCGATCAAGAATCCCAGCTTCTTCATGGCGCAAAAGCAATTCCGTACACACCTCCAACCGACGCTCTTTTTGGTTTTCCGTAAGTTCATGTGGGACCCATTTGTCCTGCTTTTTCACCTTGCCGATGGTCCTAAGGTGTCTACTGACAGTCGAGGCTGATACAGCATGATCCCCTGCTAGGTCCCGAACAGTTTTAGACGGGTCCTCTTCAACAGATCGCTTCAGATCAGCGTCATTCAACACGTTGGGCGGTCTGCTGCGTGGCTCTTTTGCCAGGTCCGTCACTCCCGCCCGGAATTTTCGGAACCAACGTTGGACAGTACATTCGTTTATGGTGCCTACACCGAATACCTTATTGATGTTTCGAGAGGCGTTGGATGCTGTGGGATTCAACCTGAACTCGTAATGCATTATCACACGTAATTCATATGAAGTGATGACTATCTTCGGTTGGGTTCAAACGCTATTAAATATCCTCGCAGACATGCAAATTTCAGGCAGCTGGTCCTGATCGGTTTATCTCTGGGAATAAACCACTTTAATATGGGTACTTGCTACTAAACGTGGAAACCGTGCTGAAGCGCTAAACCCACCTCGAAATCCGACATTTGATATGCAACGACCTGATAGTTTAGAATCTGTGCTACTTCATCCACTAGGTTGTTTTTTTTACCTAGCGCCATTTAACGGGGTAACAAAACCCTATTTCATTCCGTGATACACACGAAGGTTGATTCTAAAATTCGTGGACTGGAAGACACTGCACCGATTCTGTAATTGTCGCCCATGAAGAAAGCCTGTGGCGTGCTTTGTTTATGGGAGTAAAGTCAACGGCGGTTGTACAGTTGTACGGTTGCCATTTGTCAATAAAGTCATTCTTTCTCGGAAACGGTGCGTTGTTCGACCTATGTTTATAGAGAATTTTTTGTTCCTTGCAATTGAATGTGCATACCATTAAATTTACGACCAGGACTTACGGGTAAAAGTTTAGAAATGTCAGACAAGGAGCTCCAGGGATGAGAGAAGACTGGTCGATTATTCGGCGAAGGTTAATAGGCAACAAGCGAATTGTCGATAATAAAATATTTAATTTGTAAATCTATTTTCTTATCTTTTAGAACATACTGTCTCTCTACTAAAATATTCTCGATTTATGTATTATTATTAACCTAGATTAATTGAAATTCATTAAGAAAAGTATTCATAATATTCAACTTAAGAGACTTGATTACCAAATAAGGAAGTCGATGGAGTTTAATCATAAAGCAACGTCCTCGACCAACAGATTTCTATTGCCATGACTACTAATGAGTTATCACTGAATTATTATTGTTATTCGTCTATTTCGGTGATAAAAATTAAAAATAATAAATCAAAAGAATTGTTTTCTAAAATATATAGGATCTTTGACAAAATTTGTACGTATTCTAATCATAGTTTTCTCTATTTTTTTTGGGAGTTGCACGGTTCAAAATCAGTGGTGTGCAAAAAAGAATTCAGACATAAATAAAGGCTAATTTAGATAATTTTTTAGATAATGTTAAAAATGATAATACATGATAATACCGTAAAATCTTGAATACACGCCCGGGCGTCTATTTGTTTCAATGGTCCAGACCCCCCCGGCGATTAATCGAGACCCGGCGTTTATTTGAGACCCGGCGTTAAGGGCTATTCCCAATAACAGGGTGTCTAATAGGGTGTCCCAAAACGATTGCGTAAAATTCCCTGACTTTTCTCGGTTGATCATGTAATTTTCCCTGACCAATTTTTCGTTCCAATTTCGCATGTTTTTGCTGATTTTGTAAAATTCTCTGACTCTTCCCGGTTACAAAAAATTCCCTGACTTTTCTCGGTTTGTCACCCTGCAATAAAAAGAAATCACAGTGGTGGATTGGTCGAGCAAACAATTACCTGGAACTTGCAAAGTGGCCACCGCGGAGCCCCGACCTCACATCTTGTGATTTCTATTTATGGGGGTGTGTAAAGGACAAGGTCTTCACCCTACCCCTTCCCCGTGACCTAGACGAGCTGAAAGAACGCATTACGGTAGCGATACGTGGGATTGATGGAGACATGTCAATGCGGGTTTGGGACGAATTCGACTACCGCATTGATGTAAGCTGTGTCACGACAGGGAAGCATATTGAACATCTTTAATTGTGTCACAATAAACTTCAAGAGTTTTTCTTTAAGAATCCGTATGTGGTGTATCTATATTATGAATAGCTTTGATGTAATAAATTTTTAAAAGTGTGAAGTTCTTTTGTGATCACCCTGTATATCTCTGCCGGCAGGGATATATTGTTCAGGGTCTTTCTGTGCTGCTGTCGTTTTTCAGCGATTTGAAAGATGACCCAAAACAGGCCCGGCGTTTAATCTATTTTTTATACCCCACCCGGCTTTTATTTGAGACCGGCGTGTATTTGAATACCCGGCATGTATTCAAGATTTTACGGTATTCATTGTGATTGTGACTGTGCGTGTGCAGGAATTGAATTTGTGTGTGTAATTTATTGCAGAGCCATTAAAATTAGTCCGCAACTGCACTTGTCTAGCTTAGAGGGAACTAAGATTCTGATGGTTATTTTTAAATAGATTTTTCTTATGTTTCGATATGGCCAGTTTCCGAGATATGTAATTATCGTTTGATCTAATCCACATTTCATCACTGTTTTTCCTCTCCTATTTATCGACAAAGTGTCCCGTGTAACGACGTCTGATTATGACGGAGCCGTAACAATATCACAGACAAGAACTACCTTGCTGAATGAGATGTTTTCCAATCGACAGATAGCAATATCGCCATCTTGATTACCTACCTCCGTTATATACTGTATGTATGATGAACTGTATGGAATCCAGAGTGCATTTTCATACTTAGAAGCAGAGAAACACGAGATGAATAGTGCGACCAAAACGAAAGCAGCTATATCACCCGCCATGACATTGCAGATATTCATTGGATGAAATCACTGGAGGAAAGAGTCATAGCATGCGTACGAGAAACGGTCGTTCGCTGTGAACAATATCTATGAAAAGTGAGAGTGATTTCAGTTCAGTAATAATTCCCCCACATAGGAGAAAACCTTTGATCAGAAAATAAATTTCCTAACGGGCCTGTATACGTTTGATTATGGATCTGAATAGCAATAGCTATAGTTGGAAGCTATATAACATAGGATTGATTTTATTTTATTCTTAGATGTTCATGCATACAGTGTTAATCATTTGCCTTTTTCTTATAAGATAATTTCTAATAAGCATAAGAGCTAACAGAAGAGTATAGAGGAGAAATACAATATATCAGGAATTTTGGTAGATAAATAAAAAATAATGGCAATAAAATTATTTAAAAAGTCTCAAAAAAATAATAGGAGTAGCTTTACCCAAGCATACACTTGTACAGTCAACCAAAGGAAATAATCCACACGAGTTTAATACTTAATATTACATTTCATGCTAATGTGTTGTTTTAATAGCTTTTTTAATTATAATTATTTAAATTTAATAATCTGAATAATGTTAACTCTAAATGTAATATTAAATTATTAAAAATAAATTAATATTGAAACGGTAAAACTTAGAGTAAAATTCAAGTGTGGATTATTTCCCTTTGATGACTGTACCATTCTTTAAGCTTTGATCGCTTCAAATGCATCAAACTAATCAGGCTTTCAGAAATGACATTCCTCATAATGAGTTCCTTTAATTGCGCAATCTGAAACAAATTATTTAATTACCAGCCCTTCTTTCTTCGCAATTACTTGTGAATTAAAAGCTGAGAAAGAATTCACTTTGCGTTTAATAAAGGGCTTTCCAATTGAATTGACAGAATATTAATTTTACTTGTCACAAGATCAAATTTTCCGAAGATTTCATAATGGAAGCGTTCACATTTTTTAATTTTTTGACAGTGCTGGAAGTTATTTGGAATTAATCGCATACAGCCATTGGTTAATTGATTCAAATATTCATAATGACAAGAAACATTGAGTGACTGATGATTTTAAAGAAGAGGAAATAAAAAAGTTAGATTAAAATTTTTATTTATTTCCTCCAGAAAATTTGATTTTTAAGAACTCGAAGCTTGAGGGTTAATTCAGGTATGAAATAAGCGATGAATATTGCGTGATGTATTTATTTTATAACATTAACAAATCTTATGTATTAACAATAAGATTGTCACTGTAACCTCTATCTTGTTCAAGTTGCAGTTGCGATCAACATGACAGAGATGAGTGTTAAATCACATCTCCACCTGAAGCTCTAAATTGTTTATTACAAAAAGAATTTTACTCATCTTTAGGAGTTTAAACGCTATGATGGTTTGGAGACTTCAATTTAGGAATTTCAATTGATTCCTTTCGCTTGAACCGAGAGCAGAGATGAAGAACTTATACATGTATATCATAACCAAAATGATTGCCATGCTCGTCTCCCACGTACGGTGTTCAGAAAAATCAAATGAATTTTACACGATCCAAGGGAAAGGAGGTATTTTCTGGAGTAATCAAACATCCTCTACTAAAACTTGTATGAATCAACACACCGTATTTCACTAATTAAAACTTGAAAAATTGGTTTTTCCTTTCGCTTAAGTAAAGAAACACTTGACAACTTTAGCGTGATCAGAAAGTTTGGAGAAATTCGTTTGGGAATTAAAATTTTCAAAATTGACAATTTACGTTTTCGTTAATCGTCATCAGAATGCGGTAAGTTTCATAGTCATTAAAAATTTAGACTTTTTTTAGTGTCAGCGTAAAACATTCATTATTACAGTTAAAACTCCGTGAATTTCAAAAATAACGTGGATTTTCATTATCATTGAAATGTATTCATTGTAGGGAATATGAATGAATTTTCCGTTATCTTTTCACGATAACCCAATAATGCTCTTATTTGCACTTGACAGTTATGTCAGCATTAAAAGATCATCGTTTTTTTGATTTCATCGTATTCTTGAAATTGACGTTCGCTTTTCATCAACTCGATTTTGATCGAAAAGTTGTTTAATTAATAAGGCTAAAATTAAGTGGTATTCAACAAATATCTTTTGCAAATAAACAGAATATTTCTATTTTATTTTAAGAAGTAAACTACGTGCTATATCATCCGAAATTCAGTCACAGTGGTGCATTGTTTAGAAAATCAATCTTTGGCTTTAAACTCAGATTAAACCATGATCAAGGGTTTGATTGATTGATTGATTTGTTTTGTATTAACGTCCTTTTCAACTGCTATGGTCATTTCAGGACGGCGTTATAGGGGCCGCAAATTTTGCCTCGCAAGAGTTCTTTAACGTGCAGTCGGCAAACGACTACACGGGACCAACGGCTTTACTTCCCTTCCAAAGGAAGTGCGTGATCTCAGGATTTCCCCCTGAAAAATCCTCGTCGTTCTCGGCCGGGATCGAACCCGCGTACTCGGGCATCAGAGGCGACCACGCAACCGCTGAACCACCGATGCCGATCATGATCAAGGGAAATTATTTAATCACACCTTCCTTAAATTTGATTATAAGTACTGTATAAGCAATTGTCTTTGATACTTTCGATGACAAACTGATGTGAGATCAGCAATTTAATGGATCGTGACGTACATGGCTTTCATTATTCTGAGATTCCTGGGGGCTGTTGATTATTGAGATTCAACCCGCGTACATCGCAATAGGAAAATTGGACGGCGCCATTTGAACGCCTGAGAACTTTAAAAACTTTTTATAAAACCTTGTCTTAATTTAAAATTAATTTGCTAATCAGCACCATATACGTGTAGTTGAAAGTCTATAACAATTCCATGCATTTATTCTGCGTCTCTATATTTTTAGTTTATTTGGTAATTCCTTGTTATTAGATGGCCAGTTAGTAACATTTCAAATAATATTCTCTACCTTTCTGCACTTTACTCAGCCCATCAATAAATTTCATTATGGTGGAATGTTGCGCAGCTCCACAATGTCCTCAAATGAAGGTTCCTAGATCTCGGGGAGAATAGCAGAGCTCGTCTTTCATTTTCTCGTTGTTTTGTTGAACAACATATATACCTTGAACAGATTTTGAAGTTCTTGTGACAATGCACTCGCTAAAGCATCTAAATATTTGCCGATCTTATTCAAAAGCAGATAGACTAGGGCAATAAACACTTCAGCTTTTATGGAGAAGAAGCCAAAAGGTGGCCCGAAGAAGTACTTTGGGGGAAAGCCAATGATGACGGACAGAATAACGTTTTTATTATAAAGGATTATGGAATTTGCTTTTCAAAGATTTATGCGCACAAAATAATTACTAAAAAGTCGGTATAATGTAATTAGACGAATGCAAAAATTTATTGGCGCCCAAACGTGCCTACCCTAAGAAATTAAAATAAATAAAGCCAATTATCTCTTTGCTAAAATTCATATTCTTTTTGACGAAAAAGCAAAGTCTTAAGTCAACATAGATTCCTAATGCAAGATAATGCAAATTTCAAAATCGTAATTCAAAAAGATAACCATTCACTTTGCTAAGATTATTTCATTAAACTAAGCAATTTAGATTTTCTGGTTATATCAGCAATGGTTGTTACATGTTATAGAAGTTTTCCAAAATGTTCTTTGAGAAACTGTTGGCAGATTTGAAAAATTCTTTGTAAAAAGCTGAAAATATTATCAAGCAATCATGGGTTCATTTGTTTTTTAAAGGCACTTCAATCCTATGTTGCAATTTTTCAACTGCAGCAAGGACGATAATTAAAATTTCGCAATTATTCTAGGTGCAATAATCCAAATTACAGTTCCAGCTTAACTGTCCCAGCGTTGACCGTATCACGGGTCGTTAAAGATGCAGACGTATGAATACTTTAGTTACAGTTTTAAAACATAAACGTTCTATTGTCTCGTAAACAGTTTATTGGCGGATTTTTGTGACTTTTATATGAACTTTTTAAAATAAAGAATTATATATAAAGTAGGGAGCATAAAAATTGGCAAAACTGGGGTATTTACATAATGTTAAAGTGCATGTAAAATAATGACCTTACAGTATGCAAAATCGGTGAATGGGTTCATTATAAACGTAGGTAGGGCAGGTATATCGCATTGAAGCCATATAACTAACACAAGGTTGTTGCGTAGTTAATTTACGGATAATATGAGCAATGGAGCAGCAGAATAGAAACACACTCCGAGTTCTTTGGGAAAGTGGCATCAGAAATAGACAAGAGGCCAGTGAAAGATCAGGTATACCTTTGAGAACATGCTACCGAATAATGAAGAAATTGGATTCAGCTCGAACGACAAAGCAGGATCTGAAAGATCGTGGAATCAAACTCTTACCGTGGGCCCCCAAACTCCCCGGACTTGAGCCCGATCGAAAACTGGTAAATGTGCTCTTGCCAAACATGGCCCAACAGATTTCAATGACTGGAAACGTCTGGTAGAAGAAATGTGGGACAATATGTCGATGAATCTGTTGGAGTCGTTTTTCGATGGTATGCCGGGAGATTGCAGGAGTGCTCGCAAAAACAAGGAGGGAAAATCAAGAAATGATTTTATAGCACACGTTATTGTCAAATGTTGCCACTACATAACGATACCTTATTTGTATGGATGTCATGTTTCCTTATATTAAAACGCTTGTTTTGGTTCATGCCAATTTTTATGCTCCCTACTTTACATATACTTTATATGTTTTTTTTCCAAATCGTTTATAATTAATAAATTCCAAAATTTCTTTAAAGTTCCTATGCCAAAAAATAAGAGGATAAATTGATCCTCCACAATAAAGAAAATGAGATTTTCCACTTAAATTATCAGAAATTATTAAGAGTAGCATCCCCCTCGAAAAATCAAAATTTTGACGAAAAATTGAAAAAAAATTATTTTCGTTTTTAGCATCTTCAGGTTTTTGTGAATCCATTGTTAAATTTTTATAGCCGAACATCAATCGTTCAACACATGCATGGTTCGCCCGTGCGGATATCTGCTTATTGACCTGGTTGGTTTGCTTTGTTTGATATTAATGTCCTTTTCAACTGCTGTGGTCATTTCAAGACAGCGTTATAGGGGCCGCAAATTTTGCCTCGCAAAGGTTTTTTAACGTGCAGCTGGCAAACGACTACACGGGACCAACGGCTTTACTTCCCTTTCGAAGGAAGTGCGTGATCTCAGGATTTCCCCCCTGAAAAAATCCTCGTCGTCCTCGGCCTGGGTCGAACCCTGGTCCTCAGGCATCAGAGGCGATCACGCAACCACTGAGCCACCGAGGCCGATTTTTTGACCTGACCTGTGCAAAGTCCTGACTTGAACCCAATCGAAGCATGTGGGATATGCTGGAGCGCCGGTGACGAATCAGTTGCTGGACCATTTGACAAACGAATGGCACCGTATCACACAAGCAGAATATAAGCAACTTGTGGACAGCCTTCCTCTTCGTGTTGCAGCAGTAATTGCCGCAGAGGGTTACTGACGACAGTATTTTCATAGAGGGCACGTGAAGCGGAGTGTCCGAATACTTTCGGCAGGACAGTGCATCTAATAACGGAAGGAAATTTTTCTATAGCTCTGTCGTTCATAGTGGTGTCAAATATTATCAAATTTGAATCAATAATAATTATTAATGTCGCTATTTTTAGCATTTTGGCAGTAGCTATTGCATATCTTATAATGTGGCATCTCGCCTGAAAGTAGCTTTACAATTCAACTCGATTTTGATGCTTTCTAAGCCTTTGTAAATTTAATATTATAGAAAATTTGCACGAGTCGTTTATCACCTCCCTGAATCGATTTTATTGTAGTTGTAATCTCTCAAGTTGTATTATCCTGATAAAATTTTAAGACAAGAATAGGTCGATGAAGAGGCAAAGTTATTGATATAAAATAAAAAAAAATTGTTTTTGATCGTGATTTTTATGGTTTCGGTTGAACACTTTCAGGCAGACTAACGCGGGGAGGCTTTCACTAACTTTTTGATAAACAATATGTAATATCAAAATTAGATAACCTTCTCTATTCAAGATAATTTTTGGCCTTTGATTGTGATTATTTGATGAGAATATAAAAATCTATTTCTAATTTTATGAAGACTTAGTAGATAATTGTTTTTATTCTTTCGGCTCTCTTTCCACGGATTTGAGAAGAGTAAAGTTAAAACGTAGATAATGATGAAATTAAACATAGCTGAGATTAATTTCCATTTTTAATATGTTTATTCAGTTTTCTTTTGCAAAATGCAAAATAACGCGTTTATAATTTTTTCAGGGGATCGTTCACGTGCTGCTGTTCCCCCCCCCTCCCTCACCGAAATCAGATCGAATTAGTTGGACTGAGTCGGCTTAGTTTTTAATGCTTCGAAAATTAGAAACCCCTCTAAGCGATGCATGTCAGAGAATGAAAAATTGCAAATGTGATTACAATAAATAATATAAGTTAATAAGCTCTCCTAAAACGTTTTCCTTTCTTTTCCCATTCTTCTTCATCATTTTGTTGGCGATGGCGTCAGCCCATGCGAACGTGCGCCTGACGCAAACCTGCTCATGATCAGCGTGTTTCCTGCTGGGTAACTTGGTTTCCTATAGAGTTTTCAGCGACAGAGAATCAATCTTGGAAGCATGATCAATGGAAGCAACGTTTCGTTCGTTTGCCTTTCTCTCTCTCTCCCTCTCTCTCCCTCTCTCTCTCTCTCTCTCTCTCTCTCGTTCGCTCTCCGATAGCAATTGTACTGGGCGGTAGATTTCCGTTTGTAACTCCCATCTCCCACGCTAGTTCAGTGACATTTGTTCGCAGGCACCACGCTGGGAGGATGGAGAAAACTCCGCTGGATTCTTTCCAGTCTCAACCGCCAAGAAATTTCGAGCCTCGACCCAAGTTAAAATGGCTAGAACCTCAACAGGGATGCGCCAAATGAAAGCATAAAAATAAAAAAAAATAATTTATTTTGAAATTAATCTCGAACTGTTCCATTTCCTGTTCTAATAGAAATAGAAGACCGTAAAGTTTAGGTCAGTTCAATAAATTTAAAATGCATTGCTTTTTTTTCATCTTACAATTTAAACACCAATGGCGGTCTTGGAAGAACATCTCAACAAATACTCCCCACTGAGCAGATTTAGAATCGTTAGATGTACAAGGGAGCTTCATTAAAGGAATTGCACATAAATGCGGTGCAATAGATTCTCATTGTGAGTAAGAATATTATTATTCTAAAGATTCTAAAGATTTTGGATAACTTGAGAGAAAACTGCGCATGAACTCTTGTCATCATTAGCTTTCAAATTCATGTCCAGAAATAGCAGTAATGTTCATAAAGTGATCACCAGAAACCTCCACTGACATTTTTGCTTCATAACTGTAATTTACATTGATTTTTAGCGATATTTAACCATAATGGACAAATTTCTCAAGGATACACCGAGGATTAGTAGAAAATAACTTTCAATTTAAAATATTTGATTTTTCTAAGTTAAATCAAAATATACTACTCAAAATATAATTTTAGATACATCAAACTTGGTTACGCGAATGAGGAAATATAATCTTTCGCTAATGTACACACATTCTAATACACATACATAGTGACTATTCTATTAGAAATTTATATATAAACCTGTCAGAAGACAATTAGGTTTCTTGACGATCAAACCCAAAAATCAACAAAGGGGTCCAATCAAAATAATATTCTCTTTATTACTGTACTTTTCTGTACTTAATTTCTTGTTTATAAAAATTAAAATTAAAAAAGGATGACAACAGCACATTGATTGTACAAAATACTCGTTGACAATAATATGTAATGTATTATTGCCTGCGGGTATGTTAAAGAGAAATGAGAATTTTCAGCTGGTCGCTATAAGCGAGAACAGTATTAACGATGAAGTGCTTAAAATATTAAGACACCACCTTGAATTCACTTTTAATTAAAAAGAGAATACAAGTTACACCGAAAGGAATATAAAATCTGAATGCTGCTACTTTTCATTCAAATTTCCGATAGCCTTTGAAATACACTTGCGAGTAGTAAAAGACTGGTACTTAAATTTTTGTACAAAGCGGTTCCATAACCCTTTGCGACCCTCTAGTAAATCTTCCAGAATGATTATCCTCGTTCTATTATAGATGCCCGAATAACATCCAAATATTAATGATTAGTATATTAAATATATGTCTCTGAATGTTCTAAAACGAAATATTTAGCAAACGTCTCAAACAGATTCTTGTAGTGTTGACAATAAATTAAATGTTATTAACCATATAAACTTTTGGTGTTTGAAAATTTTAGAAGAATTTTCCTGTTTAAAAGATGGCGGAATGTTCTTATTCGTAATGAACGCCTTATGATCTTTTTTTTTGATAATGTGATTAACTGTGGTGTCATATGCGGCTTTACTTGGGGTACATGTAATAAACATAGTTAGATAAAAATCTGCAATACGACATAGTTAGATAAAAATAAGCAGGGCCGTGCCGTGTTATGATGCAGAGAGGTGGCCGCATCAGGCGGCACCGTAAGGGATGGCATAAGCATAGACTTGCACACTGAGAAAATCTGCCGCACGCCCCTGGAAATAACCAACTCGTTTCGACATTTATTCCCGTCTTCTTTGGTGTTTACAGGAAGAGAAATGATTCCTGTAAACCTCGAAATAAGCGGCAATAAATGCCGAAACTGCTCGGTTATTTTTATAAGGTGTAC
This sequence comes from Rhysida immarginata, assembly GCA_023313115.1. Taxonomy (NCBI): domain Eukaryota; kingdom Metazoa; phylum Arthropoda; class Chilopoda; order Scolopendromorpha; family Scolopendridae; genus Rhysida; species Rhysida immarginata. Next base: position 1,899,684 of record JAHWFO010005730.1, on the reverse strand, counting down.
CCAAATGAATTATAGAATATTTTAAGTACAGAATATTTGACGTACAGTTAATAACATGACGCCTGCACATAAGTGCCTATGATAATGATGCACTAAATCTCAGAGCGTAAGAAGCGAATGATGGCTTCAGTGCTGAAACTCCTGGATTGCATACGGATCCTTTTTCCACGGTGTTCTGCACTTTCTTGTCGCAGGTGAACCGATGACCTATTAGTGATTTTTAAGGGGGCCGAAAATATGGGAGTCATATAGGGGGATGTCGGGGCTGTACGGAGGATGTTTGAGGTCTACCCATGTGAATGTTTCCAGCAGGTGGAGGGTCTTTTTGGCCACAAGTGGCTTAGCGTTATTCTGGAGCAGCACTATCCATTTCGATGGCTATTTGCGCTTGTTTTCGATGGCCCGTTTCGGCTTCAGCAACATGTTGCAGTACCGTTCAGCGTTAACTGTTACACCCGTTCTAGCCATTCGAGAAGTGTGGGTCCTTCTTCGTCGAAAAAGAAACTTTGCACCACTTTCCCGGCCTTCATGGCAAAGTGAGCTTTTTTGGATGTGGGGAGCCGGGATGACATACATCTATCGAGAAAAATATTTACCAACTTCGATTAGATAGAATGGCGCTACAGTGAAAGTCTCCTTTTCATTTCGGTACACCATATATCTAACTACCGCAAAACATCAATTCTTTTCGTTCAAAAGCATAGTATACAATTAATGATTTTAAAGATGCTATTAATAGGCTTCAAGTTATGTATATTTTGCGCCTGTTTTTTACTTTTAATAAATTTGAGCATATGGTATTTTTTGTAAAAAGATAAAAAAACCCATAATAATTACGATTATTCAAATTAGTTAGTGAAATTTTAATGCTTTTTGTAATACACAGTCAATTCTTCTATAAATTGGTACTCACAACGCGGTTTCCATAAAACGCGGAACAAAAATTCCTGTAATGACATTCTTATAACGTGGTTTCTATATTACTATGTACAGCTTAATTACCATAAAACTTGGTAAGAATTAATCTAAGTGTTTTAATTATAAGTCTATCATAACGTGGTTTGTATAATAACACGGTACACGGTTTCTACGAATTAATTGATATTTCTTTACTAATTCCGAGTTTCTTATAAACACAATTTTCATTGTCGCCTTATAAGAGTCGCCTTATAGGAGAGTTGGCGCTAATGCCTCGTCGTGAATTTTTCAAGTTAAACTTAATCGACAGTAAAGAAAGTCGAAAAGAGATGGAAGCAGAACCGTGCATGTAGAGGTTAGGTTAGGTTAAGTTCAAAAGGTAAACACATTAATAAAAATTTTTTTGTCTGCCATTTCCATTTTCTGAAGTAGGAAATGAAACGGTGACTCATTTAATATCGTAACGAGAGTTATACTGTTTGAGTTATTATGGTAGAACAGAAGCATGCATCTTATTGTCAATAAGAAGCGCCATTTGGACTGGTATATCTCCGGTCATTCTGGTTGTTTTGTAATGATGAACCATGCGTTCCCACTTCTAATCTGATGAAAGTTTAACTTTGGTCCCACGAATTTTTGTTCCCTCGGACTATGTTTTTCCTTGTGCGGTTAAGTTTCAGGTAATTTGTCGATACCGTCCCAATAGAACTTTTCTTGTTTTGAGGCAAACCATAGACCCACGTTTCAGAGACCCTCGAGTGCGTATGTTTTAAAGTGCTGCTCAAAAAGTGTGTGTGCTCATCGATCGGAATAAGTGGTAATCTGAAGGTAATTAGGTTTAGTAAATAGGCGGGTGGATTAATATTTTCCAGGCAAGTTCCTTTAACGTGTCTTCGACTGTTTTTGAAGTACATGATGGTGCGTTATCATGAAGCAAAATTACTTTAAATCTTTCCCATTGCTTATAAACGATCGGAAATTGTTTGCTTAGGAGCGTTTAATCTTTCTGCAAGTTGTTTTTGAGTTTGACAGGCATCTTCATCCAATAATGCTTGCAATTGTTGGTCTTCAAACTTTGTCGGTTGATCTGGACGTTCTTTGTCATTCACATAGAAATCATCACTTTTAAAACGTTTAGGCCCACATTCAAAAGTATCTTGAGATGGAGCGTGTTCATCATAAGCTTCCGGAAGCACTTGTCTTCAAGATAAATTGCTTTACAATTCCCGCAAATGTTCTTTTTATGGCACGAACTTCGACAAGTGTAAGCGGAAAAATATCTATGATGTTAATATCTGCAGACAATTTCAGATATAAAATTTTGAAGTTTGTTGTCAAAACAAAATAGCATACATATCAAATCTCATTCATACCCTATATCATACATATTGTAACTCCATCGATTGAAAAAAAATCCGCATTTATTAACCGGTACACCTTGTATGAATAAACACAAACTGGTAATCAGGAAACTGTACATTATTTTATGTGCAGTTGTTTTTAATTTTTTTCTGATGTTCTTTACTCATGTATTCCTATCTGGGGTTTGATTTCTGTACTTAATGTAATTTGTTTGTTTGGTTATTGCATTGGTCTGAATCAATGTTTGATACCTCCGGTTAATATTAGAAATACATGCTTTCAAATAAACTGAGTGGCCAAAAGTCACAAGAAGGGTTGTCCCATTTGAAGATGACTCCCGATTGTTTCGGCCAGATGTGGCATATGGCGATAGTGTAGACACGACACCTGAACAGTCTGTGACAGATAGGTGTATGTAACATGGCAGCACATCGCGAGTTAACCGATTTTGAATGCGGGATGTTAATCGGTGGAAGAAGCATGGGTCATAACATATCGGAGCTTACACAAAAACTGGGGTTTCCGAGATCAACAGTGTCTAGGATGGATCTTCAATATCGCAGAGGCAATGTTTCCACACGCGTAAACCGCCGCACAGGACAAGCACAAGTGTTTGACGTACGGATGTCACGACACCTCAGCAGAGCCATACGGAGCGATCGACGGTTACTGTGAGTCAGATCACCGCCGATCTGAATAAGGGGCGTCAGGAATTCTATTAGGACTGTACGGAGACATATGCACCGCATAGGCTTCAGCAGCGTGTAACATTTTCAGATGAATCCCGGTTTCAGTTGTGTCGAGCTGATGAACCCATGAGTGTGTGGCGTATGCCCCAAAAAAGCTATGGATCCTGCGTGCCAATAAGGTTGTGTCAGGCAAGAGTGTGGCTCAGTTATGGACTGTGTTCAGTTATGCGTGGGTCAATATCTCTCCAGAATGATTCCAACACCTCGTAGAGTCCATGCCTCGACATTTTACTGCAGTTTGAGGGCTCGCAGAGGAGCGACTCGCTATTAACATCACATGACTTTTGGCCACTCAGTTTATATAAACAAGATGGGTTATTTTTGTGCAGCTATGAAAATGTTTTAGAAGTTTTCATGGAAATTTTCATAGAAATTTCCCACTAACGAAATTTCAGTTAACGAATTTTTTTCTCAGTAACTAGGACGTCGTTTAACCTATATCAAACTTTCTTGAGTTTGGAACACTTTTTACTCGTTAATTTTTCGTTTTTAAAACATTTTACTGAAATTCAATTTTAAAAAAATGATTATGAGAAAAATGTAGAATTAATTTTTAAAATAATTTTTCTTTCTAGGTAAGTGACGACTTTGAATTTGAACAATGAAACACTACTTTCGATCATTCTGTTATACGAGAAGGATCTGCAGGCATGGGGTAGGCTGCAAATACTGTATTATCTCAAATTTAAATAAAAAATGTGATTCTGAAATTAAACAAACTTTCACAGAAATTCAAATTTAATTCTAAATTTATTATTTTGTAGCTTCCGCAATTCTCACTTTCTAGGGAAAAAAACAAACAAAAAAAAAACAACCAGAAATTACTTTCCAGTATTATCAATTCTCAAAATAGCTTTCAATGTTTTCAGAGACAAAATTTAAAGAATAACTTCATGAAGTGTTTTTCTAGGAATTTGGGCTTATTTTGAATATTTAAATTTATCACTTAAGAATATTTATCGAAATTCAAAGTGAAAGGTTTTTTGTGTGAAAATTTTAGCTTTCTGTTAAGTACAATAGTCTTAATGGCGCTATTTTTTAAAATGTCATATTCAAATAAATTTATAATAGGATTTTGTAGTGAACCAAAACAATCCTCAGATCTCTAAGTCGGCATTTTCATTAAAATGATTTGGTATAAAAGACCTACTCATAAACTAAAAATTCTGTGAATTTAATTGTCACTGTTAAAAAGATGAAAATCGGATTCAGGGCATTGTAAATTGCATGCAAAATACGAGGGTTATTCGTTAAGTAAGGTATAATATATTGCATTTATTTTGCAATAAAAAACTGAAATGCAGGCTGCCGATGATCTCCTTCAGCTCCAGGAACAGGTAGTAGCCACTGGACGCGAGGTCCGAACTGTAAAGCGGGTGGTCAAGTTGTTCGCAACTAATCAGATTCTTTGTTTGGGAAAAGCTTGGCCACCCGCATTACAGTCCGGACCTCGCGTCCAGTGGCTACCACCTGTTCCAGGATTTAAAGGAGATCATCGGCAGCCTACATTTCAGCGACGATGAACAAGTGAAAATGCGTGACTTTCTTCACCGGTGGCAGCTTCTATGAAGTGATCATACGGAAGTACGTTGAGCGCTATGACAAGTGCTTGAATAAACTTGGAAGCTATGTGTAAAAATAATTAAAGGTACCTAGAATCTTGTAAAGAAAAAAATTTGAAACAATATATAGTAGTTTTGTTTTTATTGCAAAACGGACCTTACTTTACGGATAGCCCTCGTATGAGAGACTTAATGGAAAGTTGGCACAATGCTTTTTTTTTGTTTTTTTTTACTAAAATCAAGTTAAATACATGAAACGAACATAAGAATTACAGGTTTTGTATTACAGTTCAATAAGATATAAGCGGAAAATATTTTGAACAGTACTAGAAAAATGCGTGCGCATGGGTCACTACAGATTGTTTATATAATCATACATTGCATTTTTAGAACTATATATGAAATATTTGAAATATTTTAATATTTGGAATTTTGATATTTTGAAATATTTGAAAAATAATTAACACCAACTAATATCGCCTATTAAATTAATCTTGTAATTCCTTATCTAATTGAATTTTAAATGAGGCTCTAAATTGAACTTTAATTAAAATTATCAAAACGCGAAAATGTTCATAATCATAATACAGAGGACTCGAATCGATTGGCATTATTTTAAAACGCAATTTTACTTACGGCCTCTTTAGAGAGGCCCTTTAATGCTCCGTTGTTCTCTTCTCAGCGATATCTTAGAAATAAATATTAAAAAAAGTGAGTGGAGGCAACATTGTCAGGGGTTTTATTCCCCAGGCTACTCAAAGGAATAGTATGGTGTATACTTTCGTCCCCACTTTCATATAGATATTTATTTTTTAGTTATATATTGTGCAGGTGAGATGGACAGGGTTCTGTTAGGCGGGGAGAGCATTCGCCCCTTGAGGATGTACTCTGATAGCTCTCTCTTTTAGTTTCATGACAGTAGCATGGCTTGAGCGTTCTACTCGTTGAGTGGCCAGTGCAAACCAATCCGCTTCTACCGTTCCCATGATAACGTCTGATTTCCTGCAATTTTCGAAGTTAAGCTTTCCTTTTAGACCACGACTCATCGCCCAGGTTAATACGGAGAAGATTGAAAAGCCCAAGTGAAACTGGTATTCTTATTCATGACGCGCCTTCACCAGCTGCCCTTTGGAGCCCACACGAACTTCTCTCAAATTGGACCTCAAAAACTAAACCAGAAAATTTTTCCTCCTACCTCCCCTGTCTGTTTCATCCGTCTACCCCCTTCTTCACCCCCCACCCCCATCCCAGCACCGTCTTTCTTCACCCCCCTCCCTCTTTCTTCTCTTTTTGCCGCTTGTAGCTGTCAGCAACGAGGTTTTCTGGAAAAATCCTCTTTTGTCAGCACTTTTGTCGATGAGTGGAGAAGAGTGTTCGACTCCACCCTCTTCTGTTTGCCGTGCCAAACACTCTGACAACCTCTCCAAGCGATTCTGAATGAAAAGGGAACCCCGAGAGAAGACGATGGTTCATACTTTGGGAATAAAATTAAATTTAAAGGGAGAAGAAAAAAAGAAGGCAAAAAAGAGATAAGAAAAGAACATTTAAATATTTCTATATCAGTGAGATGATTTCATAAAGAGGAAAACAAGAATTCTTTCAGTTTAGTACTCTCTATTTAATTTCAAATAAATAGCATTTTGTGATAAACTACTTAATAGTTTAATTTTTAATTTAGATTTAAAAATAAAACCGTACTCATGATAATTATAATATACGAGGGTCAAATAGTTTTTTACAAATCAGAATTTATATAGACAGAAAATATATCATTTTAACATATAAACTTTTCTGTACTTTTCAACATATTCTCTATTTCACTGCACACGTTTTCCCCATCATGCTTGTAAATTCCCTTGTGGTAGATCTCCGTTCCAGCTCACTGAAGGCACTGTATCTATTCCAAGTTTTGCTGCGATTTCAGACACTGTGACACCTCTGTCTTCGTTAATGATGGCGTCAACCCTTTCCTTGTTGTATTCAGTGAAGGCTGTTCGAGGACGGCCGTTACGAGGCAGATCGTTGAAATGTTTCACCCATTTCTTAAATTTGCTGGAGCCCTTACACATGTCTCCATATCCACGCTGAAGACTTTGGTGAATTTCAGCAGCGGGAATTTCTTCTTTAAGAAAGAATTCAATCACAGCCCGTTGAGGAACCGAAACATCATTGCCAGCCATTTTTATCTAATGCGCGTGGTCATGTGACAGACTTTAGTACGTAAATATCCGAAAACACGCAGTGTAAAGTTGGTAGAATAAGATGATATAAATTGTTTTCTCTGTTATTAAATTCTAAATTATAAAAAAAATTGTTGCTTAACCTTTCAGAATAGCCCTCTTATTATCTATCGAATTTCGTCCTGAAGATATGAATCTCTCTATTAGTTTGCACAGCATATATAAAACATGAAAATTTTTGAAATTTTAGCCCATATCTAGCGTAAAAGGGGATTTATTCATTTAGGTTTCAATTGGCTTAACTACCTGCCTTTGCAGATATAAATATCACAACGATTTAAATTCTTGGATAAGGAAGTTTGACTGTATTGAAAGGTCTTGCATACCAAAAAATAAGCTTCTTTCTAGAGACAATCGATTTTGCTTCCCTTCACAAGTAAGCGAGTACTTAAGTCAATTCTTAGCTCCTCATCACGGGTCAAAGAACCTAATGAAAAAAGGCAATTTTATATTGCGTGTTCAAACAATATACGGAGACGTGACAATTGTTAAACTGAAACATTTGAGAAGTGGAGACAGGATTCACTTGCAACAAAAAAAAAATTTAATACGGAGACTCGTTTCAGTCAGTCACCACTGTATGGAAGTGCCAGCGATTGCCTTTTTTTTTGAAATAATTGAATTTAAAAAGCCCAGCCCTTTTTCTATAAAACTGTTATTGCTACAATATTTACAACATTCCATACACTCTCAACCAAGTCCTTTTCTCTTGATGCTGTTGTCCCAAGAAGTATTCAAGAATTTCAAAATACATGTATTTATTATAGTCTATAATTATTACGAAAAAGACGTAAATTGAATTCAACGCAAAACACAGAGTAATAAATCAGACGAAACAAAAGCTGATATGGGAGTCTAATAGGATACCTTTGAAGAGGATTTTATTAACCAAAATTTTTAGCCCATTTATGCTTAAAGAGGGAGCCTATAACCGTAGGTAACACAATAATATTCGCGTAGTAAACCTCTACAGTCTTATTCTGTGCCCAGTAAAATATGAAAACTCCGGAAATGTAAAAACAAAAATTTATGCTCTGCTCAACGAACGTTGGAGTGGGAGTATCCAGTTAGGTTTGGTTTGGTTAATTTGGTATTAACAACGTCCTTTTCAACTGCTATGGCCATTTCAGGACGGCTTTATAGGGGCTGCAAATGTTGCCTCGCAAGGGTTCTTTAACGTGCAGCCGGCAAACGACTACACGGGACCAACGGCTTTACTTCCCTTCCTAAGGAAGTGCATGATCTCAGGATTTTCCCCCCTGAAAAAATCCTCGTCGTCCTTGATCGAACCCGCGTCCTCGGGCATCAGAGGCGATCACGCAACCACTGAGCCACCGATGCAGATAGTATCCAGTTAAATTTCTAATTGCAATTGTTAGACATCGTTAATTTTACTTTGCAACAATACCAACATTTGAAGTCAGAAGTTTAATTGGACACGACCCAGTCCTAGTTTCTTTGGACAGATTAAAATATAGGGTGAATCAAAATGATGTACGGCATTTCAAAATTTTACTATGCATTTATTTTATAACAATCACACTGGGTTTAAAATGTAGGAAAACTCGAATATTTTTAACCTTCCCGCAATTGGAGGCTGTGGTGGCGCTAGTTTCGCAATAAAAGTAAAAATGGCGGCTGTGAATGATAAGCTGTGAATGAACGACAATGTGCTGCAGGAATGGCCATCAAGGTAACTTTTTTTTTCTGTGGAGATTTGTGAAAGACTCAGTGTACGTGCCACCGCTTGCGGGCAACTTGGATGACCTGAAAACACGGATTTGTAATGCTCTCAGGCATTTTGAAAGACATGCTGAAAGGAGTTTGGGATGAGATTGACTATTGTCTTGACATTATCCAGGTGACTATCGTCTTTTAAACATTTGTAATGCTAGAATCAATAAATATTATACGCGAGTTTTCCTATATTTTAAACCCGGTCTGGTTAGTTTGTTATAAAATAAATGCTTAGTAAAATTTTGAAATGCCGTACATCATTTTGAATCGCCTTGTAATTTGCGCAAGTGTGTATAAATAAAATTACTTCCGATGCTTTGTTCATGAACATTTTTTATGACGTCACGAGAGTTATTACTTAAACTTTAATATCAAGACTTAAAAATAAGTGTTAACAATCAAAAGTTTTTAGAATGTATTTTCTTAGCCATATCTTTTATTTCAACCATTTCGTTGGTTAGTTGAAATTATGGATGCATCAACTTCAAAGGCCATTTGAGCCCAGCCATCTGGTACAATGTGGTTTACTTTTTCATTTGATATGATAGAATTGTTATTTCTTAAACAAATAAACACAAATTGCTACTGGGACCCCTCAAAATTTTCTCATTAATAATAGAAAACCACTGTTTCCTATAATGGGATTTTAGAAACATTTTGTTTTAAGAATTCATGACAGAAGTTCCCTAAAAATAACTGGAAATTCTTTACTTTCTTAAAGCTTTAATATATTGATTATTTTCCCGTCACCTAGCACTTTCTCCACTGCCACGTTCCTTATGAATTTCTCACATATACATGTCGCTCTTGAAGGAGCTAACTTCTATATAATGGACGACTTTCTCTTAACGGCTTTTTTTAAGGTAATATTTAATCGTTGATAAGGGTAGAGGAAATTGAAATAAATTTCTATATTCTAAATACACCATATTGCCATTAATGACCGGACACTTTCGATTTTAGACATTTTGTCAAATATCCAGAAAAATACTTGACGAATTATCCTGAAATTTCAGGGGTGTAAAAAGGATGTTACACCTCATATATTTCAGCGAAGGTTTTCTCCCGAAGGCAAATAGGGGACCAGCAAAGAAGTCAACCAAAAAAATAATGTTTGGAATCACCCTGTAAAAAATAATGCTTGAAATGCATTGTAGCTGCGGCATATGCTTAAGAAGCTTATTTTACTTTTCTGTGTTCATTTGTATGAGAATAGCACGTATATTCATGGAGATATAAAGGTTTCTTTAACAAGGTCGAAATGTTTTTGTAAGTTTTTTGTTTATAACACGCAAGATTTTCAACCCAATGCAATGCCATTTACAGAAAACTTGACAAACTACAGTACAGACAACACCCTGCAGTCAGAATAGAAAAATATTAAATATTTGATGAAATATGAGCATTTTTACTAAATAATGTTTAACTGCGCATGCGCATGCGTTACCCAATTGTCTCTTGCATAATTTATTAGCCAAGTGTATAGAGCTACTCTTATAAAAAGCCCAAGCAAATATCGTGAAAATTGAGAA